>JAFMOC010000098.1:800000-1115000 GCA_019802505.1 Corydoras sp. C115 | reverse complement strand
ACCCCTGAAGCCCTGCCACCAAGGAGCTCTCAATTTTATCTTAGCAACTTTAGCCCCAGTTTTGGACAAGCCTCCTCCCGGGTCATCTGACTCTGCCTCCTCTCCGGTGGACATATTGGTGGGATTAAAAAGGTCCTTGAAGTATTCCTTTCACTGCCTAATGACGTACCGGTCAGCTTCTTCTGGAGTCCCACAGGCCAACCATGCCTGATATGACTCCTTCAGCTTGACGGCATCCCTAACACGCAGTGACCACTACCATGTTCAAGGGTTACTGCCACAACAGACAACAACTACTTTGCAACCACCACACCTGTCTGCCGCCTCAACAATAGAGGAACGGAAAATGGCCCATTCAGACTCAATGTCCCTTACCTCCCCAGAATGTGGTTGAATGTGGTTGCTCTGACAGAGGTGAGAGTTGAACATCCCTCTGACGGGTTCTTCTGCCAGACTTTCCGAGCAAACCCTCACTGTACGTTTAGGTCTGCCTGATCTGACTAGCATCTTCCCCTGCCACCTGATCCAACTCACCACCCAGTGGTGATCAGTTGACAGCTCAGCTCCTCTCTTCACTTGAGTGTCCAAGACACATGACCGTAAGTCCAATGACACAACTACAAAGTCGATCATTAAACTGCGACCCGGGGGCGTCCTGGTGCCATGTGCACTTATGGACACCCTTGTGCTCAACCATGGTGTTCATGATTGACAGACTGTGATTTGCACATAAGTCCAACAACTGAACACAGCTCAAATTTAGATCAGCGAGGCCATTCCTTCCAATCACATCTCTCCAACTCTCATTGTCATTGCCCACGTGAGCATTGAAGTCCCTTAGTAGGACAACAGAGCCTCTTTCCAGTACCCCCCCCCCCTTTCCAGTACCCCCCCCCCCCCCACACACACACACACAGACTCTAAGAAGGCTGGGTATTCTGAACTGCCGTTCGGCGCATAAGCGCGACAACAGTCAGAACCCGTTCCCCAACTCAAAGGCGTAGGGAAGCTACCCTTTCATCCACTGGAGAAAACTCCAACATACACGCCTCAAGCCAGGGGCTCACGAGAAAGCCCACACCTGCCTGACTCCTCTTGCCATGGGTAACTCCAGAAAAGAACAGAGCCCAGACTCTCTCAAGGACATTGGACCCAGAGCCCGAGCTGTGCATGGAGGTGGCCTCAAGCCAGGGGCTCACGAGAAAGCCCACACCTGCCTGACTCCTCTTGCCATGGGTAACTCCAGAAAAGAACAGAGCCCAGACTCTCTCAAGGACATTGGACCCAGAGCCCGAGCTGTGCATGGAGGTGAGCCTGACTTATCTAGCCGGTATCACTCAACCTCCTGCACCAGCTCAGGCTCCTTCCCCACCAGTGAAGTTACGTTCCAGGTTCCTAATGCCAATTTCAGCAGCCGAGGATTGCGACTCCCAGACCCCCGCCTCTGGCCACTGCCACAATGCACCACAAAACCCCTATTACTGCCCCTCCAACAGGTGGTGAGTCCATTTGAGGAGGGACGCATATAGCTCCTGCGGGCTGTACCCGGTTAGGCACCATGGGAAAGTGCCCGACCACCAGACGCTCACTGACAAACCCCATCCCCAGGCCTGGCTCCAGGGTGGGGCCCCGATAACCCTAATTTGTGCAGGGTACACATATTCCTGAACTTGTTATTCATATTTGTCTGACCTGTTACCTAGGATTAATTTCCCTTGGGAGACCATACCAGGGGCTTTTCCCCTGGACAACATAGTTCCTAGGATCATTCAAGCATGCAAACCCCTCCACCACGATAAGGTGGTGATAAAAGGAGGTGATTCCAACTAGTTCACGTCGCTCTAGAGATGAATGTCGCGTGGTGATTCCACCTCACCGAGGTGCTTATTCTTACTCCGTTGCATTCACCACTGCAAAATAATGGAACGATCTTTCTAATTCTGTCCGTAAGGCGGAGTCACTTGGCATCTTTAAAAAACAACTAAAAACACATCTCTTTTACAAACACCTGATGTAAAGAAAGGGGGTGGGGTGCAGGATAGGATAATGAACAGGTTTGAAAATTCTGCAGTGTAGCTGAGTTCTACCTTAACTACTGACTTGTGATGTTCTTATTTGTAAGTCACTTTGGTTAAAAGCATTTGCTAAATGACTAAATGTAAATGTATTTTATGCCTCGTTCTTTAAACTGGCTTTTCTTTATGTACCATCAATACTTGTATAAATACCTGATGTTGTTTGAGATTTTATTTGTGCAGAAATATATGTCATTTCAAAGGGTCCATGAACTTGAGCATCCATGAATGAGCACCACTGTATCTTAAGCATAATTTCTAAAAAACATTTTAACATTAAAATAATTTGCATTGCCCAGTTACTGGCATTGTCACAACTGCATAATTTAGCTGGTGCTAAGCTATATCCTATCCTCATCTCAGTGCATCTGTCTCTTTTCTTTTCCCCTCTTTCTCTAAATCCTCTGTTTATCTCCAGCTTTACTAATCTTTGATACTGAGATTATTTCTTCAGTTCCTGTTTATTCCTTTACTATTTATTCCACTGCTTCCCTCATTTGACCTAGTCCCCCTTTTTTATCTGAGAACTAGAAAAAGTGTGTTTTTAAAAACCATTTATAACTCTTACCCATATCTAACATATGTCTTTACTTTTCCTATTTCATTTGGCGCTTGTTCCAATTCATTCGAAAATATTTAGTTTTCTTACTCCAAAGAGTGAGCACTTCCTTTCCCTTTTTTCTATTCCTTTTTTATTCCATAATGCTGAAACACATGTCTAGACGCAGCCGATCCTTGTTATCCCTTTCTCTGACCTCAATGGCTCTAACACTTTCTGTACTGGCCTTCTGTACTTCCTACTGGTGTGTGGGAACCCACAAGGTTGTAAAACCTCTCTGCCTGTCTCCTGTAAAAATGAAGAACTGTGGCAAGAATAATAGCCAGCCCTACACTACAGGTAAGTAAGGGTAGACTTAGTTTTTTAGGTTTGCTTTACGTAACTCTATGATTTGATAAAAATTACTTAAAGCACTCATGATGATTAAATTTTAATTAAATAAATTGTGCCAGAGATTTACTGCTTTATTGTAAACCACTTCTCCATCCAATCTGACTTGATTGTTTCTCACTATCTCATTATTCGTTCATTCATTCGTCTTCCACTCAATCCTCAATTAGGGTCGCGACAGATTTCCCATGCCCATCCAGGAGAGAATTTTTTGGGCACTGGGCAGATACACCCAGGACAGGGTGCTGATCTATTGCTGGGCACACACTCACTCACACAAACACACGCACTATGGGGAAATTCAATTGCATTCAGTTTACTATGAATCTATTTTATTGACTGTGGAAGGAAACCAAAGAACCCGAAGGAAGCCACGCTGACATGGGAGAACTTAGAAATTCTAGCCTGATAGGCGAACATGCTACCCACTAAGCCACCTTGCCACCTATCTCATTGTCTTCCGCTTAATCCTCCACTAGGGTCAAGCGGGGTTCCCCATGACCATCCAAGGGAGAACAGTTCAGGCACTGACCAGAAACACCATCGCGCCAATCATAGATACAAACATATACACACTATATAGGTGCAATTTAGAGCTGCCAATTTATCTTAATCCACTGTGGGAGGAAACTGAAGAACTCGGAGAAAACCCACGCTGATACAGGGGGAAAAAAATCCACCTACAGTAGAGTGGGATTTCTACCTGTGCTCACCACTAAGCCAGTGTGCTGCCTGATGTGGTTATTTATATAGAACAATTTCATACACAAAAAAGATAATTGAAAAATAAATAAAATGTGTATTGAAATTAAAATTATAATTATAAACAAAAAAGAAATAAACAATGCACAAAAATGGAATTAATAGTGTAAAAATTAAACCGTACAGAAAAGTATTTTAAACAAAACTGAAAGCTTGCTTAAATAGTTCCTCTCTAAAAGTCTGTAGTGTCAGGCTGCTATTAGTAACGTTCTAGACTTCTTGAATCATTAGCATATTAGATAAATAAGCTTGTCTTCCATTTTTTATAGACAATATGTGGTTTTGACCTCACAAGTGAAAAAACAAGAACCAGTTGCACCCCTTGTCAATTCTGCTCCATGGTCCATTCAATGAGTGGGAAAAGTTAAAGACAGTCTTGATTTCCCACTTTCTGAAATTAGTGGGATTGAAATTAATTAAAATACGCTAGTTCTGGTTAAATTCCATGCAGAAAACAATGTTTGGCCTTGTGTTGCAAGCTTATTATTTTTTCATTTGCACCAAAAGAGGACAATTTTTTGCTATGAACACCTTTCAAGTTTTGGGGCTGATGCTTTATAACTGTGTCTAAAAATAAACTAGTGTTTTTCAGTTGGCATCCAGAAGCAATATGTACTGCAATCACAGAATCCAAGTGAGAATGACACCTACCTATGGCATCCTGCCTTAAATTATATAGTCTAGTTGTATAATCCCTATATAAAAAATACAGGAAAAATAAACTGTAGATTTTTCCATGTTCTCCCTGTGTCCGCATGGGTTTCCTCCAGATTCTCCGGTTTCCTCCCACAGTCCAAAAATATGGATCAAGTCAATTGAGTTCTCCAAATTGTCCCATATAGAGTGTGTATGTGTGGGTGTCTGTGTGAGTGTGTGTACAGCGATAGATTGGTGCCCTGTCCTGGGTGTATCTGCCCAGCGCCCGAAACGTTCTCCCCTGGATGGGCATGGGGAACTCCCCTGCGACCCTAATATAGGATAAAGCGGAAGATAATGGATAGTAAATAAGTGTCTAATCAGTCTAATCCTAAAGTGACCGCTATGCAGTAAATAAAAGACTAATAAATAATAAAAAAACAGTAAACATTAAAATGAAAAAAGCATAAAGAATACAGTAAAAATGACCTGTAATAATTTGTTCTCGAGCTACAAACAAAAAACAGCTCCCACACTCCCACGCTGAGAATAGAGTGTATATACAGTGCTTCTTAATTGTCTATTTTGGTTTTCATTCTCACCAGCTCTTGGTTGTTTGCTTATTGCTTGTTTTTTGTGACTAATGTTAGCTCTACAGTTTTATTAAAAAAAACATACTGTATCTTCCTTTAAAAGACTCCCTTTATATTAATACTTTTTTTATTCATTATTTTAACCATTTCTAGCATTCTTGCATTAGATCTACATTTGATTTTATCCAAAGCGACTTACAAGGTGAGCACAGGGCTGACCACAGCATCCCTGAAGCAATTTAGGTTAAGGGCCTTGCTAACTTCAGTGGACCTGGGATTTGAACCCACAACTTTCAGATTCATAGCTGAACACCCTAACCACTGAGCTACCACGCCCTATACTCTCTAACATTGTTTGACAATATCACTGGGCCCAGATGTAGCGTAACTCTGTGAGGAAGCAAAATATGTGCAGGTTTAAGCAAAAAAGTATATTATTTACTCAGCCACTGAATTAAACTTGAAGTAGTTTTACTTGTGGCTGACCTTTATAGGGACAGTGGAATGTGTTCACACATTATGTTCTAATTTCCTCCCACTTGAAAACTTAAACAGAGAGCCCTACACCTGACCCAAAGAAGATAGAATCTAATGTGACCATGTCACCAAGACAAAAGGAGGAAGAAGCTTTAATGAGGGCAAGAAAGTTGGCTAATGCAGTCCACTATATCTGGGAAACAGGAGAAGACAAGTACATGTTAAGATACTTTCACACTGGTTTTTGGCTGTCTTGTGAGAAGCATCATGATGATGATGGTAAGAGCCTGCTTTCTGAAGATCTTTGAGAAAATAAAGCTAATAGTCAATGTAATAAGCTTCATACATCTGTCTTTATACAGCTAATGTTTAATAGTTTATTAATTCACAGAACTGCAAATATCGATTTAACAATCATGAAATAAGTAATGAATTTAAATGTTTTTTTTTTTTACTGATGTACAGCAAAAGGTCATTACATCCATATGATGTAAGCTTCAGTGTATTTTTATGTCAATGACACTGCATAATAGTATAAATATGGTATAAACAAAAATAGTATAAATATGGTGACAAAAAATTAGGATAGTAATATACTAATGCTTATTCTCAAAGCAAGTTTGTGTTCAATATTTTGACTTCTTGTAATTTACATAACTAATTATTTGATTGTCTCATGATTTTTTTATATGTAAGCTGACACAGTCCTTTTGCTCTAAGTTGAGGGATTACTTAAACAACAAAATACAATACTTAAAAATAACAAAATAAATAGCTTTTGTTTGTTTCAGCAGAGATATGTCGAAGTTTCATTGAATTGACTCCTGGAGAAACACAAGGTTCTGCTTTATCTTCTTATCATTATCATTAATATCATCATTATCACCACCATTACTCTTTTATAAGATGTTCATCCTAATTATAATCTTGATAGGAGCTTTTCTGAGAGCTTAGTGGAAGGAAAAGCACAAGATATGCAGATACACAGTCATATACACATTTTATAATGTAGTATAGCTTCTTGCTTAAATGTTAATAAACTATGGGAGAAATCTGGAGCACCTGAAGGAACCCCATGCAGACGTGGAAAGTATAACCAAGTTGCACAAACAAAGGATGTAGGCTTCCTGTCTGAGAATTTAAACCCAGATCTTCATGCTGTAAGTCACAACCTGTGCAACCATGTCACCCATCATAACACATTCAGTAAAGTACTGTAACTTCAGAATCAAGTTTAAGCTAATTCATTATATATTTAACAGTAAAATTTAATGACAAATCTCTTCATATTCTGCAGGGGTTCTATGGTTGTCCCTATTCTCAGAGTTCATGTATATCACTCTGCTGGCCATGGGATTTCTAATGATGTGGGTAGAACTGCTGTTAATTTGCTTAAATAAAGAGATGTGTGCTCTAAAGATTAATGCATTTGCTGCCATCTGCACTGTTCTGTCAGGTAAGGAGGTCTGATCATTTTGGTCAGAGAAACCATATAACAGTTTATGGAAGAAAATAAGATGCTAATTTATCTGGTATATTTTCTGTTTTCCATATGAATTTTATTCCCATGGTTTCAGGAATGATGGGTATGGTAGCACATATGATGTATACTACTGTTTTCCAGTTGACGGTGAGCATAGGCCCTAAAGACTGGCGACCACAGACCTGGGACTATGGCTGGTCATTTGCGTAAGCCTAAATATATATTCCACAAATCATTTATTCTATAGACATTAATTAACATTTTATATTGATTTTTGTATGGTCCCTTTTAAATGCTTTAAAGAATCCAGTCACATTCAGAGCAGGTTTGGGGAGAGCAAACTTTCTTCTCTAAATTCTCCTATTTTCATAAATAAAGTTGGTAACAATTTCTATGTATACGGTATTCATAATGCATTATAGTGCATCATAAGCACATTTATAAAGCTTTATAAGATATACATAATACTTTATAACATCTGTCATAAGCCCTTGTTAATGTTCATAGATGCTCATAATAATAGTTATAAATTGTTATAATAATTTGACATGTTTTATAACACAAAGTGACATAAGGCATTATAATATGAACTTATTTAAATGTTTGATTCTTTAGATGTTTAGACATTCAAACAAGATTAAACTTTACTTAGTCTGTAAAGAGCATTTATGAGTTTTTATCATTTAGTTTTTTAAGTCATTATGTACTATTTGTATGCAGTCTCTTTCAAAGAGGTAATTAATGACCACAATTTATTTTATGCTTAAAATAAATTGAGAGAGCTTATAAGCTTGTATAAACAGTTATGAGCACTTATAAAGTCATTTTCAGAATAAGCAATCATCAAACACAAATGTTATAAGGCTTTATGCCACTGGTCTCTATAAGTAGCACCTAAACTATATAATTTATATACTTTGTGTTACAATGCTTAATGGGCATGTTCTTATAACACTTTATGTGTGATTATTTTCAAGGTTATTACAAAGGCTTATGACAAGTATTAGATAGCATTCGGAATACTTTATAAATCTTTATATATGTGTTAATAATGCATTATGAATACCAGATTTATGTACAGTGTTAAGGGCGGCACGGTGGCTTAGTGGTTAGCACGTTCGCCTCTCAGTGCTAGGGATTCCCGTTTCAAATCCCAATCTGGGTGGAGTTTCCATGTTCTCCCCGTGTCCGTGTGGGTTTCTTCCAGGTTCTCTGGTTTCCTCCCACAATCAAAAAACATGGATCAAGTCAATTGAATTCTCCAAATTGCCCCGTAAACAGTGTGTTTGTGTGTGTGCCTGTGTGAGTGAGTGCCCAGCGATGGATTGGCACCCTGTCCTGGGTGTATCAGCGCCCAAGACGTTCTCCCCTGGATGGGCATGGGGAACCCCCCCCCCGCGACCCTAATAGAGGATAAAGCGGAATATAAAGGATGGATGGATGTACAGTGTTACCTTAAAATCTTATGTAGATTTATGTAGCCTAATGATTATGTTGACTTTGACATGAGTGATGTTCTCATTGTTAATATACCAAAGTAAGGTCATTTTAAGCTTTACAAACTTAAAAGTTATGCCCTTGTCTACTTTTTTATTTGGATGTGTATTTGTTGTAAAAATGTATGTTTCAACTAAATATTCTATGCATTTGCAGATTAGCTTGGATTTCATTTAGCTGTTGCATGGCAGCTGCTGTTTTTACCCTTAACTCTTACACCAAGACAGTGATTGAGATGAAGCACCGTGCCCGGATCCGTTTAGATGATGCTCATGCCAGTCAGGTGCCTCTTTATGATGATGTAATCACTGTTGGTGCCAGTGGCAGCATCTACTCCATCAATCAAACTCTTCAGTCGTGTCAACAAAGGGCAATGACAGATGACATTTGGTCTCCAGCAGAGAAGGCACAGGCTGGAACACTGATTAATGAAATGAACCCATGTGGACTAGTATTGGTGGGCGGTTGTGGAACACAAGGATGTGAGGACTGTGAGAGAGAGATGGACAAGATAAAAGAGGTATTGGAACGAGAGGGGAAAAAGGAAGAACTGTGCTGAAAACTTCAATGGATGAATGATTGCACAGAGGAAATGATGGAATTTGTCTATAGTCCTTTAAAATGTATTTAAAGATTTTGAATGTCAAAATTGAGTCAACATACATTTGCAAGAAAAAGGAAGTGAACCCTTTGGGATTACTTGGATTTCTGCATAAATTGGTCAATTTAATGTGTTCTGATCTTCATCTTGAGGCGGCACGGTGGCTTAGTGGTTAGCATGTTCGCCTCTCAGCGCTAGGGATTCCCGGTTCGAATCCCCATCTGGATGGAGTTTCCATGTTCTCCCCGTGTCCGTGTGGGTTTCCTCCGGGTTCTCCGGTTTCCTCCCACAGTCCAAAAACATGGATCAAGTCAATTGAATTCTCCAAATTGCCCCATATAGAGTGTGTCTGTGTGAGTGAGTGTGTGCCCAGCGATGGATTGGTGCCCTGTCCTGGGTGTATCTGCCCAGCGCCCGAAACGTTCTCCCCACCCCACCGCGACCCTAATAGAGGATAAAGCGGAAGATAATGAATGAATGATCTTCATCTTGGTCACAACAATAGACAAACACACTCTGCTTAAACTAATAGCACAGAAAAAATATGTTTGCATGGTTGTATTGAACACAACATGTAAATATTCACAGTTCAGGATGGAAAAAGTATGTGAACCTTTGGACTTAATAACTGGTTGACCCTGCTTTGGCAGAAATAACCTCAACCAAACGTTTCCTGTAGTTGCCGATCAGACCTGCACAATGGTCAGTAGGAATTTTGGACCATTTCCCTTCACAAAACTGTTTCAGTTCAGCAATATTCTTGTGATATCTGGTGTGAATTGCTCTTGAGGTCATGCCACAGCAGCTTAATTGGGTTAAGGTCAGGACTCTGACTAGGCCACTGCAGAAGGCATGATACTACAGATTTTCTTCTGTTGAAGCCATTCAGTTGTTGATTTACTTGATGTTTTGGGTCGTTGTCCTGTTGCATCATCCATCCTCTGTTGAGCTTCAGTTGTCGGACAGATGATCTTAAGTTTTCTTGCAAAATGATATGGTAAACTTCGGAATTAATTGTTCTGTTGATGACGGCAATCTGTCTAGGCCCTGAGGCAGCAAATCAGCCCAAACCATGATGCCCCCTCCACCAAATTTCCCAACTGTGAAATTTGGTGGAAGGGGCATCGATTCCGGAATCGATTCAAAATGCCCAAGAATCGATTTTTAAAAAATGTTTATAAGTTTTATTTTTTGGCGCCACCTCCCAAGCGTACTGCATATCGCATTACGGATCCGCTTGGCCACCGTACAGCAAGCTTGTTAACCAGCTCCCTTTGTAGTTCGCTAGCATGGAGCAGGGGAAACGGGATTCGACCCCCCCCCCTCATTCGGGATTCAACGGGATTCGACCCCCCCTTACAAAGAGTGTAACATAAAATCGTGGTACTTTGGAAATACGACAAATGTGTGAGCCTGTTTGTCGCGACATCACTGAGATAAAAGAAGTTAAAAAGTTGAAAAATATATTTAATATTTAAAGTTAAGTTTTAAAAATGTAGCGAATGTTGTTGCAATGTAGTTAAATTAGCTTGAAGTATGTATTTCATTTTTTAATGTTAAGTTTTAGGCGACACGGTGGCTTAGTTGTTAGCACATTCACCTCTCAGCACTAGGGATTCCCGGTTCGAATCCCCATCTGGGTGGAGTTTCCATGTTCTCCCCGTGTCTGCGTGGGTTTCCTCCGGGTTCTCCGGTTTCCTCCCACAGTCCAAAAACATGGATCAAGTCAGTTGAATTCTCAAAATTATCCTAATATAGGATAAAGCGGGAGATAATGAATGAATGAATGAATGTTAAGTTTTAAAGATTTGCAAAATATAAATGCACTATGACTGTAAAGTCTGTATTTTAGTTTTGATTAAAGGCTAATGCACTATGGTAAACTTTTGTATTAATATATTTAGAATTATTTGTTCATTGATAGATTTTTTTTTTATGTAAGAAAAAGCCAGGCAGCTAAGTGAACCTAATACTGCTCATTTTAATTTAGCGCAATCCTATTTATTTGTATAAATATAAAATGAAGCAAAAAGATTTGATACAGGAAGGAACCTGAAAGTATTGTTTTAAATAAATGTTCTATTGGTTACATCATCGTTTCATCTTGTCAATCACATAATTTAAATAAAATTTAAAGAGCATTTGAACTGAAAAAAAAAAATAGGTCTGAATCAAAAATCGGCGGAATCGAATCGCCAGACACTGAGAGATTCGCACCCTAGTTGGGATGAGGTGTTGATGATTGTGTGCTTTTTTTTCTCCACAAATAGCATTTTGTATTCTTCCAAACAACAAATGTTTGGTTTAATCTGTCAACAGGATATTTTGCCAGAAGTGCTGTGGAACATTCAGGTGTTCTCTTGCAACCTTCAAACATGCAGCAATGTTTTTTTTGGACTCTGTGGTGTCCTCCCTTTAAGTGCTTTCTTGTTTAATGTTTTACTTATTGTGGATTTGTCAACAAAAATGTTAGCATGTGCCATAGATTTCTGTAAGTCTTTAGCTGACACTCTAGAACTTCCTCACCTCATTGATCATTCTATGCTGTACACCTGCAGACATCTTTAGAGACTACCACACAAAGGGAAAACTTTCTCCATTTGTAGACTGTCTGTCTTACCATAGACACATGAACATGGGCTTTTAGAGATAGTTTACTTTTGTAACCATTTCCAGCTTCATGCAAGTCAAATACGATTGCCCGTAAGTCTTCTAAGAGTTCTTTTGTGCAAGGCATAATTCACATTAATGCTTTTTAAAAACAGCATACTCAAAACTGGTGTGTGTTTTAATAGGGCAGAGCAGCTTTAACCAACATATCCAATCTCACCACATTGATTGGACTCCAGGTTGGCTGACTCCTGACTCCAATTGGCTCTTAGAAAACTCATTAGCGCAGGAGTTCACATATTTTTTTTCCATCCTGCACTGTGAAAGTTTACATGCTCAACAAAACCATGCAAACATATATATTTTTGTTTGGTATTAGCTTAAGCAGACTGTGTTTGTCTATTGTTGTGACTTAGATGAAGATCAGAACACATTTAATGACCAATTTATGCAGAAATCCACGTAATCCTAATGGGTTCACATACTTTTTCTTGTAACTGTAATTTGAAACGATTTATTCAATAAACCATTTTTTCACACCTGACATTTTTTTAATAGTACAATTATATTATAAAACAGTGTTATACTTTACTACAGATATATTTTCATATGTTTGTAGCATTTTGCAAGCTTATTATTTATTTCCTTAATATCTGTTATATTTTAAGAGGTTTTGCATTTTATTAGTTTGCCAGTATAAAGTTATAAGGCAGTTTTTCTGAGTGTTTATACCCTAATCTAAATGAGTGATTTAATTTAAAATAAATTGCCATCTCTGCCAACACCATAACAGACAGCTTTAGTCATCTTACACAGCATCCTCTTTGAATGAAATCAAGATAATAATACATTTACTTTGTTAGTATTTAAGTAAATAGAGATAAAGTAAATTAAGCATAGATAAAAAGAATATAAAACAAATCTGAAAGTGTAAAAAAAAAAAAAAAAAGGAATTTGTTTTTTTCTTAATGTTTTTTACTGTATTACACTAATTTGAGAATGTGGCATTGTTTTAAATGTAATTAAACTATTAATTTATAATATAATTTTATTATTAATTAATAAGCTTATTTAATGCTTTCTTACATACAGTATTCTGAATTAACTTTTCAAATCAAGTATTTCTGCAGAGGATGTTTATTTCTTTTTACTCATCTCCTTTTTCAGAGCTCTTTTTCAAAATCTCCCATTTTTGTCTTGGTTCACCAGTCACCTTGTGCAAGTTGCCAACTCTTATTCCAAAAAAACAGCCCCATCTCCTACATGTTTATCATTGGAGCCATCTTCTCACTCAACACTGTACAAAAAAAAAAAAAAACAAGCAAAATATTTACGCTTTTTTAATTATCAGTCTTTAATACCTTTGTTCTTTTGGATCAGTTAGGTTAGTCGCTGGGCTTGAACTGTATGTAAAAAAGCAATGTGTTTTATAACCTTTTTTTTTTTTTTTTTAAACGTACCATACCTCTGTCCTTAAAATTTTCATTTATTGCAGTAGGTTACTAGTTTTGGTTAAAACATTATTGGTTCAGATGAAATATTAGCTGAAAAAACGTACTGCTGGAATACCTTCGAAGTCTGCAAAAATCCACATCTGATTGTTCCAAAAAAAAAAAAAAAAAAAAAGAATTCAGAATTTCAGAATTCTGAATTACTGTTATTGTATTGTTCATGCTGGCAGCTGCATTTTTAATCTGTGAAAAGGTATTTTTTTATATGTTTTAACAGACATTGGTGTCACACAAAGTTTTGTTATTTTTTTTTATGAATTATAAAATAGATGTATCACGATGGCTTAGTGGTTAGCACGTTCGTCTCTGAGCGCTAGGGATTCTGCCCAGCGCCTGAAACGTTCTCCCCTGGATGAGCATCGGGACCCCCCGCAACCCAAAAAGAGGATAAAGCAGAAGATGGTAGAATGGATGGATGGAAATAGATGCATTTTAATAAATGTTTGTATGTGTTATAGTCAGACCCAGTGTTATTGGAAACATTGACTGTATAATAACAGTTAAACATATAGGCATGTACAAAATATTTAATTGTTAAATAGAAACACACACACACATATATATATATATAGTGTGTGTTTTAATACATCAACACAAACATGTAAAGAATTATTGAAATGTAAATAAACAAAATGAAATGAGTAAACATCAAAAAAGTCTCCCAAGGTTTTTTTTCATTGTGCAGTATTGTGTACTCCATGAAAATATTTCACATTTGGACAAAATGCTCAGTATAATGTGTGCTAAAACAACATGGAGTGAACATGTGGTAATTAGGCATGAAGAAGGTTTAAATCAGTACAATACTCAGCATTCATTTACAACATTTATCATAGGTTTACTAAAAAGTTCAACCATAAAAACACTATCGGTGTAATCCAAATGCTCCTGTACCAAAGAAGAATTTTGGAAATGTAGACCTGTTTAATAAGGTTTAAATCTAAAACTGCATTTGAGTGCATATTTATGGAGTCCATCTATTAAGATTAGATCATTTTAAGCACTCATCACAGCACCAAAACTGCACTGAAGTAAAGAATGGTATCTGAAATTCAGCCCCTCGCAAATAATAATAATACATTTGAAAACAAATAGACAAATGTAAATGGTATAAAAAACACAAATAGACTCGAGTTAATGTTTTTCACAAATCCAAAATGAAAAATAAGTTTTAACAGGTGATGCATATTACTTCAGTGGAGTTATGTTGAAATTGACCTTTGTAAATACTAACAATAAACCAGTATTATTTTTGCGTACAAGAAACAATACAACTTGAACAATAAAGCATTTAAACAAATTTTCAGACATTCTATTCTATTCATTTTATTTTGCTATTTAACATGCAATAGCTAATAAAATATTATGAATTACTGAAGTGGCCGACAGGATTTTGGCTGATCTGCTTCAGGGACTTTGATGGCTTCGGTGGGTACGCATCTTGCGACTGAGGGTGCGGGCTATGCGGTCCACAGCATGACCTATATGGCCCATTTCCTTGCTTGCAGACAGGCCTTCGATGTTACCACTGTACCACATCACCCAGCCTATAAGCGACATTAGCACCAGCAATGCCCCTGTGTATACGAGCAAGTCACCAAAATCTCTGCCCTTTACCTCCAGAGGAACAAAGACTCCTATGAGCAATGCCACAACTCCTATCAGGTCAAAAATGACAGCAAAAGCCAGAGCCACTTTGCAGTGTGCCAGACCAACACAGGAGTTCATAGTGAAACTGGTGGGGGGGGGGGAGGAAGAAAAAAAAAGAAATAATTTCATAAGAATTTATTCATACATCACAAATTCCTTAGTATTTAGGCCCTATTTTTATAATACACATCAATCTCATGCATATCATGCACGTAAAAACTGACCACATGATTTAAATTGGAAAAAGTTATAATCTATAAAACACCTAGAAAATTAATGGGTGTTTTAAATATTGAGTTATTTAAAATCATAAAATTGTATAAAGATTTAGCTAGTGATGAATGTCGTCTGGTGATTCAACCTCATTGTGGTCACTCTATCGTTCACCACAGGTGAAATGGTGGAGCGATCTTTTCAACTCTGTTAGGCAGTCACTTCAAAACACATCTCTATCTTGCTATGAAATCCAGATTGGATAATGATCAGGTTTGATTATACCACAGTGTTGTTGTAACTACTGACTTGTTTTGTTCTCTCATTGGTATGTCAAAGTGTCTGCTAAATGACTAAATGTAAACATAATGTACATATTTAATTTTCAATTTTATATAACTTGATTAGAAACACAAATTTAGTTTATATGTTTTCAGACAATAGACCATAATAGGCCACTAGGAAACTATTTATGCTAAACTAATAAATGATAAATTTTACAAAATAATCTTTATATAGTTGGTTTATGTCTGTTGAAGAAATGTTGCTTGTTGAAAAGTTAAACTGTTGAACTGTTGTTGAACTGAAAAAAGAGATGACACTCATTGTCATCTTTTATTGAGAATAACAAAAATGACTGATGAGCGATGGATGCTCATTCCTGCAACAAAATCCACCCCAAGAATCTGTATGGTGAAGTGTTGTTACTGCAAGGATAAAATGATGACCGTTATCACTTCACTGACAGATTGCCTTTAACTAAATGCATTTCAATGAAGGTGCTTTGAACTAACACCAAGTGCTGTGCAACGACGTATTGTTGCCATAGTAATACAGTGTGTATCATATTAATGATACATCCTTTATTATAATGCAGATGTTGCAGCTGAATTACAGCACACATATACTTATGTTGGGCTATCAATCTGAAGATTGTGGGTTACCAAGTTACCAATGTGGGTCCTTGAGCAAGGCTCATTGCTCCAGGGATGCTATATGGCCAACCCTGTGTTCTAACCCTGAACAGCTGGTTGGATAAAAGTGTCTGCTTAAAAACAGAATGTAATATAATATGACAGGGCGCGGTAGCTCAGTGATTAGGGAGTTGGGCTATCAATCTGAAGGTTGGCAGTTCAAATCCACTGAAGTTACCAGTGTGGGTCCTTGAACAAGGCCCTTAACCCTCATTGCTCCAGGGATGTTGTGATTAACCCTGTGCTCATTTTGTAAGTCGCTTTGGATAAAAGAGTCTGCTAAATGACCAAATGTAATATAAACTACAGCATTGGCCTTTTTGGCTTATGCATGTGAAGAAATTAGGGATGTGATTTTATTACTTAGGTAACTCATAATATATGCAACAGAATTACTTAAAAACATTTGTCTAGCAATTAGCAAAAAAAATGTATTTACATTACATTACATTAGGTCATTTAGCAGACGCTTTTATCCAAAGCGACTTACAAGGTGAACACACATCCCTGGAGCAATGAGGGTTAAGGGTCTTGCTCAAGGACCCACATTTGTAACTTCAGTGGACCTGGGATTTGAACCCCCAACCTTAAGATTGATAGCTCAACGCCTTAACCACTGAGCTACCGCGCCCTTGATCAAATAATAAAAAGTTTTTAGACTGGCCAGTTCAACCATCGAACCTTAACCCAATCAAATGCAATTTCCCCCTGGGGATTAATAAAATATTCAGATTTCCTAACTAAAAGCCTGAAGGGATAAACACCCTGAAACCAACAACTGAAAAATGCTCAGAGTAAGACCTGAAAAAGTATATTAAAGGAAGTAATAGAAAATTTGGTGCTGTCAAAGTCACATATTTGATGCGGTTATTGCAACCAAATATGAAATTTAATTACTTTGAGGCGGCACGGTGGCTTAGTGGTTAGCACGTTCGCCTCTCAGCACTAGGGATTCCCGATTCGAATCCCCATCAGGGTGGAGTTTCCATGTTCTCCCCGTGTCTGCGTGGGTTTCCTCCGGGTTCTCCGGTTTCCTTCCACAGTCCAAAAACATAGATCAAATCAATTGAGTTCTCCAAATTGCCCCATAGAGAGTGTGTGTGTGAGTGTCTGTGTGAGTGAGTGTGTGCCCAGCAATAGATTGGCGCCCTGTCCTGGGTGTATCTGCCCAGCGCCCAAAATGTTCTCCCCTGGATGGGCATGGGGAACCCCACCGCAACCCTAATATAGGATAAAGAATGAATAATTACTTTGAGCAATTTTTAAAAGGGGCAATTTAGAGCTGCCAATTCACCTTGAATCCATGTTTTTGAACTGTGGGAGAAAACCAGAAAACGTGGAGGGAACCCATGTGGGTACAAGGACAACATGCAAACTCCACCCCGATCAGGATTCGAACCTGGATTCCCAGCACTGAGAGGTGGATGTGCTAACCACTATGCAGCCTCATATAAGGTTTCTTGTTGCATTATATTTGCATAACTAGTAGAAATTGTGACATAAAAGCTAAAAATATATTACTGGATTCATCTTTTAATTTGGATATAACTGTACTTTTCAGAGACACCTGCACAATGTAAGCTGTATTCATATAGGTCTAAAAGATGTTTTAGATATTATTAGCTGATCTGGCAGGCATGTCTGTAAAAGACATAGACCCTGTTCACACCTGATTTTTATTTTGATCACAAGTGACTATTCATGTCTAGATCGTAGCTTCCTGTATCATATTCAAATACAACAAGAACAATGTAGTTTTTAGCAGCGGGAGGAATATGTCCACAAACAAAATGAAACCTGCACAAACATTGAATTGTTAAAATGAAGTATTTAGCAATGGTCAAATTTTATAAAAGAAGTCTGGTTTGCAATATAGTGCATGCGGCACAGTCTGCATTATAAACCTAAATTAAAACGCATTACAATTTACTGGTACAGGAATAAACTGTGACACAAAGACAGACACAACAGACACAAAGACATAAGATTAAATTGAAAAAAAAATTTTGACTTAAGCTTGGTTATAGGCTGGGCAGCACGGTGGCTTAGTGATTAGCAAGTTCGCGTCTCAGTGCTGGGAAGTCCAGGTTTGAATCCCAATCTGGGTGGAGTTTTCATTTTCTTCTGCATGGGTTTCCTCTGGGTTCTCCAGTTTCCTCCCACAGTCCAAAGACATGGATTCAGGGTAAACTGAATGTTCTAAATTGCCCTATAAAGACTGTTTGTGTGTTTCTGTGTTAGTGAATGTACACAGTGATGGATTGGCACCCTGTCCTGAGTGCTCTGCTCAGCGCCTGAAACATTCTCCCATTGATGGTCATGGGGAACACTAAGCACCCCCACCAGCAGCAACCCTTGTTGAGGATTATGTGAAAGACAACGAATCAATCAATGAATGAATATATGGCCATCAAAGATAGAGTGAGTTTATTCAATCATCGTAAAATGACAGTTAAAAGGGTGCTTTACTGTGGCCATCCTGTACAATCCTTAATGCATTACAAACAAATGATGGAGAATATTTAAATGGGTCTCTTTTGATCAGATCACAGTAATATCACTTAAAAATATTGCATGTAAACAATAGTGCATCTATAGAGTGCATTTTAGTTATTTCATCCACATAAATTAAACACAAGACACAAGATGAATTTTTAAATAGTGACAAAATATTTTACACAAGATTGGTTATAGGCTTTATTCACAAATCCTACATAAAACATCCATCCATCCATTTATCCTCTACTAGGGTCACGGTGGGGTTCCCCATGCCCATCCAGGGGAGAACGTTTCAGGCGCTGGGCAGATACACCCAGGACAGAGCGCCAATCTATCCCTGGGCACACACTCACCCACACAAACACACTCTACATGGGGCAATTTGCAGAATTCAACTGACCTTTATCCCTGTTTTTTGGACTGTGGGAGGAAACCGGTGAACCCGGAGGAAATCCACGCGTACACGGGGAGAACATGGAAACTTCACCCAGATGGGGATTCGAACCGGGAATCACTAGCGCTGAGAGGAGAACATGCTAACCACTAAGCCACCGCGGCGCCCCTAAATAAAACATTACGTCTTAAAAGTTGGGTGTAATGTCTTTAAGTGACGCCTTCATTTATTTACTTCACGCTGTCCGCTGCCAACATTTAAAGACACAGAAGACACATCGGTCTTTCTTCGTCTCCACCTCAGTTACAGTGAAGTTACAGTTACAGTGAAGCCAGGCGCTACATTCGCTTCGACATTTAGTTTTCGGTTGACTTTTGTTGCTCTCATTATCTTCGTCTCTCTCCGCCTTTCTCTCCTCATCGCTGTTAAATATTTCTCCATGTTGTCTCTTGAGGGTTTGTTCAGTACACTTAATATTAGAGCTGTGCGGATCGATACAAATATCGATAATATCGATACCAACGCTGGTATTGGTATTGAACAATACTTGCGTAAAAAGATCGATACTCAAGTTTTTTTTGTGTGAAAATTCCTTTTTTATTGTTTTGCCTAAGAACAATTCTATTTGAAAAAAAGAAACAAAGAAATAAAAACTGTCTAGTGAGGGGAGCATTTTTACTTTATATTTGTATTGTCGTTTCTCCTTTTGTACCTCAAAAATATATATTTTCCTCACGTTAAAGCAAACTTTGTTTTATTACTGTTCCATTGTTTCTAAACAATACACCCAGGACAGAGCGCCAATCTATCCCTGGGCACACACTCACCCACACAAACACACTCTATATGGGGCAATTTGCAGAATTCAACTGACCTTTATCCCTGTTTTTTGGACTGTGGGAGGAAACCGGTGAACCCGGAGGAAATCCACGCGTACACGGGGAGAACATGGAAACTACACCCAGATGGGGATTCGAACCGGGAATCACTAGCGCTGAGAGGAGAACATGCTAACCACTAAGCCACCGCGGCGCCCCTAAATAAAACATTACGTCTTAAAAGTTTAACTCGTATAAAAGTACAAGCCTACATAATATGAATAACCGTAGTTAATATTTATGTTCATGTTGAAAGAGATTGCTGACTTCGTTATACTTTCATTTTGGGAAAAAAAATAATACGCAAAAGGACGTAGTGTTTCGGTAGAAAAGGGGAAGGTAAGCAAAACATGAAAAACGTAAAATCCTATCACGCTTCCAAACGGCAAGCGATTCGAAACTTTTTTAAAACAACGAGTCGATTTTATAAACTAAGTAAAACGTATAAAGAACTAAACAATACTTACTTAACAACCGCTGTACTCAAAGACAAAACTAGCGCCCATGGGTTCCTCTGCGAGGTTACAAAACACCTTTACCTGGGTTAAGCTACTTCCGGATTCGCCTATAAATCCGCCAGAGTCTGGTGGTATTTTTAGATAAGAATAGTTAAACTTTTTCATGTTTAATGAAATCACCGAGTTTTGATTCATGTTTAAAGTGCATCGATGTATACACTTTGAAGTTTTAGGTTTATTACCGTCGACTGACGTAGGGAGTCGGTTCATTCGGTCGGTTCCACTGAGCCAACAGATGTGGTTTTAACCAGCTGGTAACCGACACAATGATGACTCATTAATTTTGTTTGCTTTTTTAGCTTTAGACATTCATACGCACATTCATTTATTCATTATCTACCGCTTTATCCTCTGTTAGGGTCGCGGTGGGGTTCCCCATGCCCATCCAGGGGAGAACATCTCGGGCGCTGGGCAGATAGACCCAGGACAGGGCGCCAATCTATCGCTGGGTACACACTCACTCACACAGACACACTCTATATGGGGCAATTTTTTGAGAATTCAATTGACTTGATCCATGTTTTTGGACTGTGGGAGGAAACCGGAGAACCTGGAGGAAACCCACGCATGCACGGGGAGAACATGGAAACTCCACTAAGATGGGGATTCGAACCGGGAATCCCTAGCGCTGAGAGGCGAACGTGCTAACCACTAAGCCACCGTGCCGCTTTCATACACACATTCATTCATTCATTATCTCCCGCTTTATCCTCTATTAGGGTCGCGGTGGGGTTCCCCATGCGCATCCAGAGGAGAACATCTCGGGCGCTGGGCAGAAAGACCCAGGACAGGGCGCCAATCCATCACTGGGCACACACTCACTCACACAGACACACTCTATATGTGGGGCAATTTTGAAAATTCAATTGACTTGGTCCATGTTTTTGGACTGTGGGAGGAAACCGGAGAACCCGGAGGAAACCCACGCAAACACGGGGACAACATGGAAACTCCACCCAGATGGGGATTCGAACCGGGAATCCCTAGCGCTGAGAGGCGAACGTGCTAACCACTAAGCCACCGTGCCGCCTCATACACACATACTATACATAATATACATTTATTTTATTATAAGTTTGGCACACCTTATTTTTGTCCCAGTTACTGTAAAGATGGATTTTGTAGTTCTACAATAACAGAATGTTTACCATCTACAATTAATATCCATTTTTGACTACAGTAAAAAAAAAAAGTCACTGAGCAATTTAATATCTCTAATATCAGACCCAAAGCTTACTCATTGTAAAACATAATTGCTAATCTTTGGATAGCGTTATTTTTGTTTTTGCATCAAACATACTGTTTTACTGTATTATGGCCAAAAAGTTAAACCTCGGTCTCTACCGCACCCTTTAATAAAACTATAAACTAGATTTGTTGGTTCTGAACACGTCTGCAACCCTAAGCTATCTAACTTCAGTAATTTAGATTTGGTAAGTAAAAAGCCTTTTGCATCTTGTTCTAAAAATGTAAATTGGCCTTTAAGCACACTCACAAATACCATGTGGGTTATTTAAAATTTTTATAATGTATAGGCAATATGATGCTAACACTTTGGGATCACATCCAGTACCACTCTGAAATCCATAGGATCTGTGCAAATTAAACCTAAGTAAAAAAGCAGATATCAGAACAATTATAAAAAAATATTGGATATAAAGTACTCTTAAAGCTCTCTGAGACAATCTTCATTTACTAATGTACATTTATTTCATTTACTCTTTTTGAAATATAAGATACACTGACAAGCATTTATGTAATAAAGATTTCTCAGGTCAGTAACACCAGGACAAATGTGTTTAGTGTTCTAATTTTGTAGTCTAATTTAAAATGTTTTTGATTAAAAACAAAACAAAACTGGGTAACATTGTTCATACATTTATTAAAAACACAATAAGTGGTATTTATAATCATGTAGATAAAATAGAAAGACAACATACTGTTAAAAGCACTATATATATATATATATATATATATATATATATATATATATATATATATATATATATATATATATATATATATACTGTATATATATGTATGTGTATATATATATATATATATATATATATATATATATATATATATATATACTACTATATATATATATATATATATATATATATATATATATATATATATATATATATATATTATATAAATGAATAAACAAATAAATGATAGAATTGAGGTACTTTAACTGAACTTTAACAACAAAGAATTGAGGTACTTTTAATAACAAAATTGAGGGGTTTGGCAAATGCTGTAAAGACCACACACACACACACATCTATCCATCCATTATCTTCCGCTTTATCCAGTGGAGAAAGTTTCGGGCGCTGGGGAGATACACCTAGGACAGGGTTCCAATCTATCGCTGGGTACACACTCACACACACAGACACACTATATTTGGGGTAATTTTGAAGAACTCAATTGACATTGATCCATGTTTTTGGTCGGTGGGAGGAAATCGAAGAACCCGGAGGAAACCCACGCGGACACAGGGAGAACATGGAAACTCCACCCAGATTGGGATTCGAACCGGGATATCCCTAGTGCTGAGAGGCGAACGTGCTAACCACTAAGCCAACGTGCTGTCCAGCCACCACACCCCACTCCCCCCACACACACGCACACACCCCCACTTACACATATTTATATTGATTAGTAGGTACACTATTATGATTCTCAGTACTGTAGTGATACTGACGTGGTGGTAGTGTGTTAGTCTTTTGTGTACTTCTCTATGCAGCATCCTGTTATTACTGATGAAGAGGATGACTGTACAACAATAGATGACCTACAGTTTTTGACGTTCAGTTTCGCTGTAGTACTGATATATATATATATATATATATATATATATATATATATATATATATATATATATATATATATATATATATATATATATATATATATATATTGCACACTGTGGTAAAGGTAAGTTCACAAAGTTTGTGTGTTATTGTAAATGTTTGTTAAAAAAAAAAAAGTCTTGTTTCTTTATTTCGAAAGCTGTATCTAATTTTTTTAACCGGAAAAGGTGGATAATCAGGGCGGCGCTCTTTACGTTACCGGTAATTTGTAGATGTACGTTAGTGAACATCAGAGACACTGGATCGAAGACTTACGCTGACTGCGACCGACAACTAAATGCACATGGATGCACTCCACGCTGCAAGCGTTTGGTAAGTTCAGCATCATGTACCAAAGTTAACATTTAGAGTAAAGATTGAAAAAAAATGTTTACAAAACCACGTGCGGAAAGCTTAAAAAGTACCAGACTAAACGCTGTTTTTTGTTGAACCTATAGCGTTCTCACCTGGTTGAACCGATTACCTGATAAAATACATTAAGAAGTATCAAGCTTGGGGTTTTAACCGAGAAACATTTGTTTTAAGTGCAACGTTAAAGGTTAAAAGGTAAAAAGTTAAAAAATTATCTAAACGTGTGGCTTAGAATAATGTTTTAAATATTTTGTGGATTTTATTTTTAAAAAGGAGAGAATTCATGTCGAACTGCAGTCATGAGTGATGTACAGAAAAGATCAAGAAACTCAGGTATAACTTCACTCCTTTTCACAAAGACTTGTAACATGTACATTTCATATAATGTTTTTCTCAGACATTACACAAAATAATTGTAAGTTAAACAGCTTCATGTCATGAAACATATTCCAAATTCTGGGTAATTGAAATAGTTGCTTTACTATGTATTCTTTACTTAATATAATGCTTTCACATATGTAATTTGTTAATACAATAATCTGCACTCAATGGACCAAAGAACTAAAACAACTTCTAAATCATAAAATTCAGGTCTATATATATATATATATATATATATATATATATATATATATATATATATATATATATATATATATAGTGTGTGTGTGTGTGTGTATATGTAGATGCATGTGTTCACCTTTAAGGCAAAAGTTTGGGGGAAGGCCCATTTGTCTTTTAGCAGTATTGTGCATACCCGTTACACAAAGCAATTTTCAAAAAGGTGCTTTGATGAAAAAATTTGGAAGAATTTAACTACTTCACTCAAAGAGCTGACCTCAAACTCATCAAGCGCTTTCAGGAGTTGGAGATTGCTAGCCAGGCCATTTCAGAAGTGTCTTGCCTCATAAATCTTTTTCTAATAGATCGTGGATATCACATTTACTTCTCAGCGCTGGAGATCCAGGTTCGAATACTGATCTAGGTGGACTTTCCATGTTAACCCTGTGTCCGCATGGGCTTCCTCTGAGTTCTCCGGTTTCCTTACACAGGCCAAAATCATGGTTTCAATGTAAATTGACAGCTCTAAATCATTCCTATGTCATGTGTGTGTGTGCCTAGTAATAAATTGGGAGTATCCATCCAGTGCCAGAAACCCTAGCATAGGATTAAGCAGAAGATGATGGATGGATAAATGTTAATGGAATATGGAATAATGTGGATGGAATAATGTTATTATTACAATATAGGTTTAATGGGTAGATGCCTAGGGCAGTACGGTGGCTTAGTGGTTAGCACGTTCTCCTTCCAGCGCTAGGGATTCCCAGTTCGAATACATATCTGGGTGGATTTTCCATGTTCTCCCCATGTCCGTGTGGGTTTCCTCTGGGTTCTCCGGTTTCCTCCCACAGTCCAAAAATTGTATATACTAATATAGGATAAAGTGGATATAAAGATAATGGATGGATGGGTAAATGCCCCTATTGTGCAAATAGTGCATTTGTGCTGGTTTGGAGCATTTTCAAAAAGGTGCTTTGATTGAATGCCTGCTAATAGATAGATTTTTTTAATATCTCTATTTTACCAATCTGCTAAATGCCTCTTTGGCAGCAGCTTTATGTCACTACGGTGAGAATGAAGAGCTACTAGCAACATGCTAAAACAAGCTTAGGGGAACGTGACCCCTAAATGTAAACAGTGCATCAAATCCGTGCACTTATGATTAATTCCTTTCAGCTTCACTTGCCACACAGAAACACTTTACCAACTGAAGTCCATCTTTTTTTTTCTTTTTTTTTTTAATACTGTATTTCCTCTAATGGTCAAATTCCACACAGATCAGGTAAGTTTTTGGTGGCAAAGCATTCAACATTGAGGTTTTAGTCTTGCACTGGTATGAGTTTATGAGATAATTGAATGGTTTCAATCCTATCTGACAGGAAGAATCTTCAAAGTGTCATGGAATGTGGAAATCTCTAACTCTCACCAAGTATGCACTGGTGTTCCTCAGGTCTCTGTACTTGGTCCTCTCCTCTTCTCATTATACATGACATCACTGAGCAAAGTCATCCAGGCACATGGTTTCTCTTACCACTGCTATGCTGATAAGTCAAGTCAAGTCAAGTAATTATTTATATAGTGCTTTTTACAACAGTACATTGTCACAAAGCAGCTTTACAGAATGAAAAGCCTTTAAACCCCCAAAGAGCAAGCCGAAGCGACAGTGGCAAGAAAAAACTCCCTTTTATGTTGTTATTTAAGGAAGAAACCTTGGGAGGACCAAGACTCAATGGGGGACTCATCCTCCTTGAGCGGCCGGGCAGCAACAACAGTGTAGAACAGCCATGTCCAGATACTAAACAAATGGAAAAACTAACAACTAGAAAACTATATGTGAGTCCATTAGGGGGCGTCCTGCAGGACCGCCTTGTCAGGATCCATACAGTCTTCGTAAGCAGAGCCATGGATCTCCAGGAAGCCGGGGGACACCTCAAAAGAAACAGACAAAGGAAGGGAGTTAGAGCTAATAATAAAGCACGGCATTTAATTAATAAGTAATTAATTGACACAGTGCAGCATGTGACTCCGGCATCACTGACTAGAGCAGCATAACTAAAAGAGGCAGATACTGCAGACTCTACATAGTTGAGATGGCGCCCCGGAACAGCATCATTCCAGCGCCACACCCCCCCATTAATGATGAGGTGGGTGAAGAGGTGAAATGCCAGCATACACTGATCAGAGATTACCCCCCAACACAGCCAAGTCTGAGATCTACATCTTTATCTACAGGGGATTAGTTAAACGCAAGATGAAATAAATGTGTTTTTAATTTATTTTTAAAGATTAATAGTGATTCAGAATCACGAACAGTAACTGGAAGGCTATTCCAAAGTTGAGGAGCCTTGTGGGAGAACGCTCTTCCACCAGCAGTAATTTTATTTATTCTAGGAGCTAAGAGTAAGCCAGCACCTTGAGATCGGAGCTCACGTGTCGGCTGGTACAATTGAATCAGCTCACTCAGATACTGTGGAGCCTGGTTATGTAAAATTTTATATGTTATTAATAAAATTTTGTACTCGATACGAAACTTAACTGGTAGCCAGTGCAAGTTCGATAACACAGGAGTTATATGATCAAACTTTCTGGTTTTAGTTAAAACTCTAGCTGCAGCATTCTGCACAAGTTGTAATTTATGTAATGATTTATTAGAACATCCTGTCAGAAGTGAATTACAATAATCTAACCTTGAGGTAATAAAAGCATGAATTAGTTTTTCTGCATCTTGGAGGGAGAGGATATTTCGTAGCTTCGAAATGTTACGAAGGTGAAAAAATGCAATTCTAGTGATATTGCTAATGTGTTTTGTAAAGGAGAGATCTGAATCAATAATGACACCGAGATTATTTACAGATGAGCTGGGTCTAATTAAATAGTTATCAAGGTTTAACATAGTGTTAGAAGCTTTGTTAATTTTGTCCTTGGGTCCAACTAACAGAAACTCTGTTTTATCAGAATTTAGCAGTAGGAAGTTTTTTGACATCCACATTTTAATATCTTGGATGCAGTCCTCGAGCTTAGTGACTGAACAATCATCATTAGGGTTAGCTGAAACATATAACTGTGTATCATCTGCATATGAGTGGAAACAGATTCCATGTTTACGAATAATTGATCCCAATGGAAGCATATATAATGCAAATAGGAGTGGACCCAGAACTGACCCTTGTGGGACACCATATTTAACTTTAACGAGATCAGAATATTTGTTGTTAACACAGGTGAATTGATATCGATCAGTCAGGTAGGATTTAAACCACTGGAGTGCAGATCCTGTAACACCCACAATGTTTTCTAATCTATCAACTAAGATGTTATGGTCTATAGTGTCAAAGGCTGCACTAAGATCTAATAATACAAGAAAAGAGATTTGGTTATTATCAGAGGACATTAATAAGTCATTAAAAACTTTAAGGCTGTCTCAGTGCTATGGTGAGACCTAAAACCTGACTGAAAAACTTCATGAACGTTATTAGCTAGAAGATGGCGATTCAGCTGGTTGAACATTATTTTTTCTAGGATTTTAGAGACAAAAGGAAGGTTTGATATTGGTCTATAGTTGGACAGTATTAGAGGATCTAAATTAGGTTTTTTAAGTAATGGTTTAATGACTGCACACTTCAGATTTTTGGGGACATAGCCTATTTTAAGTGATGAATTTATAATGTTTATAAAAGGCTCTGTGATATTTGGTAGGAGGTCTTTAAGCAGATTTGTTGGTATTGGGTCTAACATACAGGATGTTGTCTTTCATTGTCTAATTAATGAGACAAGCTCTTTTTTAGATATGGGGTTAAAGGTATTTAACTCTTGTACTATATTATTTTCTCTACCACTAGATTTTTCAGAAATCATTGAGGGTTGATTATTGGTTACGCTACACAATGCATTAGATGATTTAAGTCTTATGTTTTCAATTTTATCACTAAAAAAATTCATGAAATCATTGCTGCTGAACTGTGAGTGAATCTGTGAATCTGATTCAGTAGCACTTCGAGTTAATTTGGCAATGGTACTAAAGAGGAATCTTTGGTTGTTTTTGTTGTTCTCTATTAATTCAGAATAATATTTTAGTCTTCGCTGCATTGAGTGCATGTTTGTACTCAGTCATACTGTCCTTCCATGCAACCCTAAATACCTCTAATTTAGTTTGTCTCCATTTACGCTCCATGGTTCTAGTGGCTTGTTTTAGGGCGCGTGTTTGATCATTAAACCATGGAACGAGTCTTTTATCTTTAATCCTTTTTAGTTTAAGTGGAGCGACACTGTCTAAGGTTGCAGAAAACATGTGTTTAAGGTAATCCGCTGTGTTTTCAAGTTCATCGGGTCCTGATGCTGGTTTAATGTTTAATTCGGGTAAATGTTGTAGGAATGACACAGCAGTAGAGGGGATGATTGTACGCTTCATGTCATATCACGGTTTAATGACTGGATCAGTATCAATTTCTAAATCGTAGGTTATCAAATAGTGATCGGAGATGACCTCACATATTGGAACAATAGTTAAATTATTAATGTTAATACCATGTGATAAAACTAAGTCTAATGTATGTTTACAGCGATGTGTTTTACCAACTACACTTTGAGTAATGCCCATGGAATCTAGGATGGAGTCGAAGGCTAATTTAAATGAGTCTAGTGAGTTTTCAAAGTGAACATTGAAGTCACCGACTATTAAGGCCTTGTCTGATGAGATTACTATGTTAGAGAGAAATTCACCAAATTCTTTAATAAACTCTGTATATGGGCCGGGAGGGCGATATATGGTAATAAGATGCATTAGGTTGGATTTATTCTTCAATGAAGATGAACTGCTTATGTTGAGTACAAGCGCTTCGAAGGATTTTGACTCATACTTATTATTAAGTGTTACATTTATGTTTTCTTTATAGATCGTAGCCACTCCACCTCCTCGTCCACTAAGACGTGGTTTATGAGCATAAGTATAACCAGGTGGAGAGGCATCATTTAATGCTAGGTACTCATTGGCCCTAATCCAGGTCTCTGTGAGACAAAAGACATTTAGAAAGTTATCAGTTATTATTTCTTGAACTAGAGCTGATTTTGATGACAGTGACCTAATGTTTAATAACCCAAGTTTTAACTTAAAAGTGTTTCTTACATTACTTGAGGTTGTATTGATATTAATGAGATTTTTTTGGCACACTTTTTGGACTCTTTTTGTTGTTTTTTGCTCACTGCGATAATTGATAACTGTCTTAATAGTATGGAACCTAGTTATTGTGGGTGACGACTCCTGGCAGTTCGCAGGCAGTTGGTTAGGCCATTCTGTCTGCTGCCTGGCCTTGGCTCTGAATTGTCAATTTTTTTTCCTATCTGAAGAAAAAAACCCTATCGGCTATGTTATGTGACATGAGCGCAGCACCCTCCCGGGAAGGATGGATGCCGTCCCATTTCAAAAGGCCAGGCCTTCCCTCAAAAGTAGACCAATTATCAATAAAGGTAATGTTGTTCTCTGAGCACCACTTAGACATCCAGCAACGTAGCGACCATAACCTGCTGTAGGTTTCGCCGCCACGCCTAATTGGTAGGGGACCAGAGACAACTACTTCATCAGACATCATTGCAGCGGTTCCACACACCTCTTTAACATTAGCCTTAGTAATCTCAGACTGCTTGAGACGAACGTCATTAGTGCCGACGTGGATAACTATTCTAGAGAATGAGCATTTAGCATTAGCCAGCACTTTGAGGTTCGCCCTGATGTCTGGAGCCCTGGCCCCCGGAATGCACCGGACTATGGTTGCTGGGGTCTCTAAGGGGGTAGCGATTTGCACGTGTCTGAGCTGGGAGTCGCCAATAACCAGAGCACTTTTAGCAACCGGTCTCTCAGTGGGTGAGTCACTGAGCAGGGAAAACCGATTGGACACGTGGATCCTAGAAGAGTGATGCTCAGTTCTACGTGTACGTCGCCTGGTCGTCACCCACTCGCCCTTGCTGCGAGGGCTCTAAAGCCGGAGATTTAGGACCTGATCCTGTGGCATTCGGGCTGGCTAAACTGGTCCCTGACACATCTTCTCTAACATGACCCTGTTCTAAAACCCGAATGCGCTCTTCTAGCACTGAAATCTTCTCCGTCAGACTAAGAACTAGGCTACACTTCTCACAGACTGAATTATCAGTAATGACGGAGGAAGACTGTCTGTACATACTGCACTGAGGGCACGCAACCAGAGGGGAAAGTGCCATTGTAAAGTTTATATATAAATTAAGAAATAAACTTAGCTTCGGGTGGGTAGAGATGTGAGGTTATTTCCCGCTGTTACAGCTGATGATGAAACAAAGCAGCGGCAGCAGCTGGTGGAGATCCAACTCTAGTGAATCTGGCTGTATTAGCATCGGATGGAGGTTGAGTCCTGAAGGTTCTCACAATGCGGTGTGTGAAGATCAGCGTTGAGTCCAATAAAATCCGATCCAAAAATCCGAACAGGTGAATCCGGCGTCGCAGATCAGGAGATGACTCTTTTATAGTATAGGCTAATATTTATAAACGACGCGGGTAATAAATGCAGCGGTGTTGGCAGCAAACGACTGCGATAGTAAGCAGAAAGTGCTAGCGTTAGTGGCTAAAAACGCTAGCAACTACACCGCGATTTGGAGAGTAGAGAGGGACAAAAAGCGGAATAAATGCTATGTTATAACGATGAGGTAGCTAAACGGTCAATAGAATGTGAAAAAAGTAACTAAAAGTAACTAGATAACACTTAATTTAGTAGTTAAGCTTAACAGAGCTAGACAGCGCACGTACGCATCTACACACTGACTGCGTGGCACTCAGCTTCATCTGTTTATTACCCCTGACGACACCATGATTGCGAATCGGACATCTGCCTGCCTCACCAACATATCGGTTTGGATGAAGGCCCGTCATCTCAAATTAAATTTAGCAAAAACAGAACTTCTCATAATCCCAGCTAAACCCTCAATCCATCACAACCTGACCTTCCAAATTGATGGCTCCACAATCTCGCCAACCGATTTGGTCCGTGACCTTGGTTTCACAGTAGACTCCCAGAGATCAGAGATTCCTTATTTACAACATAAGGAAGATCAGACCTTTCTTGACTGAACATGCTACCCAACTGTTAGTTCAAGCCCTCGTCCTATCCCAGCTTGATTATTGTGCGTTACTTGCCGGTATCCCAGCTTCCACAATCAGACCTCTACAACTGATTCAAAACCCTGCAGCCCGACTTGTATTCAACCAGTACCAAGCGAACTCATGTCACTCCACTACTCATTTCTTTCCATTGGCTCCCTGTAGCTGCTCGCATTCAGTACAAGTCCCTGACTCTGGCCTACAGGACCATTTATGGATTTTTTCCCCTCTTACCTTAACTCTATCTTTTCAAAATACACTCCGGCTCGTTCACTTCGCTCCAGTGATGATTGCCGCCTGGCAATTCCACCTCACCAAGGAGCCAATTCTCACTCTGTGGTGCTCACCACTGCAAAATGGTGGAACGATTTTCCCAACCCTGTCTGTAAGGCAGAACCACTAGGCAGTTTTAAGAAACTACTGAAGACACATCTTTTTAACAAATACCTGTTGTAGGGAACAAAAAAAAAAAACAAAAGGGGGGGGGGGGTGCAGCATCAAATAACAATCAGGTTTGATGATTTTACAGTGTAGTTGTTTTCTTCATAACTACTGATTTGCGATGTTCTCATTTGTAAGTGGCTTTGGATAAAAGCGTCTGCTAAATGTAATGTAAATAACTGTGCTGCTGTTTTACTGACTGTGAACTTTATTAAACACATATGTGATGCCAAATAGATGTAAGTCAGAGGCTGTAACACATTTGTTTCACAGTTTGTATTTGTCATTCTTCTTGATCACTGCTTAGAGGATGATGTTGGCATTTTTGGTTGGTATACTATTCTCAGTCCAGCAATGACAAAAACTTTAGCAACACTGCTTAACTTTGAGTGGTATTGCTCCGAACATGGTCAAAATTATATATGTGGTAATATACAGTCGAGGAAATAAGTATTTGATCCCCTACTGACATTAATAGTTTTAATACAAAAAAAAAAATGAAACGTCTCAATTTTATTCCAGCTTTATTTTAACAGTGCCACATAGAATGGTGGCAAAACCCTTGATGGCAAATACAGCAGTCAAACGTTTCTTATAGTTCTTTATAAGGTTTGCACACATTTCAGGAGTAATTTTGGCCCACTCCTCTCTGCAAATCACCAAGTTTTTTTCAAAAAAAGGTTTTTAAGCATACATTTGGAAACGCGACGCTTCAGCTCTCTGCATAGATTTTCGATGGGATTGAGGTCAGGAGACTGGCTAGGCCATTCCATGACCTTGATATGCTTCTTATGGAGCCACTCCTTTGTTTCCTTGGATGTATGTTTTGGGTCGTTGTGCTGAAAGACCCATCCATGGCCCATTTTCAGTGCCCAGGCGGAGGCAAGGAGGTTGTCACCCAGGATTTTGCGATACATGGCCCCGTTCATCTTCCCGTCAATGTGGTGAAGTCGGCCTGTGCCCTTAGAAGAAGAACACCCCCAAAACATAATACTTCCACCACCATGCTTGACGGTGGGGATGGTATTCTTAGGGTCATATTCTGTATTTTTCTTCCTCCAAACATGTTGAGTTGAGGCCAAAGAGCTGAATTTTGGTCTCCTCTGACCACAGCACCTTCTCCCAGTCTCTCTTGGTGTCATTAATATGTTCATTGGCGGGCCAACTTGTGGCGGGCCTGGACGAGAGCCTTCTTGAGCAGAGGAACCTTACGTGCACTGCAGGATTTTAAACCATTACGTCTCAGTGTATTACCAATGGTTTTTTTGGAGACTGTGGTCCCAGCTGCCTTGAGATCATTACTCAGCTCCTCCAGTGTAGTTCTTTGCTGATTTTTAGCCTCTCATGATCAATGAGACTCCACAAGGTGATATCTTGCATAGAGCTCCAGGCCTGGGTCGATTAACAGTAATGTTGTACTTCTTCCGAATAATTGCACCAACAGTTGTCACCTTCTCATCCAGCTTCTTACTTATTGCTTTGTAGGCCATTTCAGCCTTGTTGGTCAACATTTTTTTTTCCTGACATCTTTAGACAGCTCTTTAGTCTTGCTCATGGTGGAGATGTTGGAGAGTCACTGAGACTTTTGGCAGGTGGCCTTTTATACAGGTGACAATTTGGGACAGATGTCTCTCATCCATAATTTTTTTGAGTTAAAACTTTTAAAGTCATTGGGGATCAAATACTTATTTCCTCCACTGTATATAAATTAATAAAATGATAAAACATGGTATAAACTGCATAATGGGATTCAACATATGCTTTTGTTTTTATTTGAATATATTTCTGAAGTTTAATGAGCTGTACAGTTTTTTATGTAATGCTTTTTTTCTTCTTCTCTTTACTTCTCTTAACAGATTGGAAAAATGAGATTGACTATGAAATCTCTATCCCCTTTGAAGACAATAATGCAAGTCAGTCTGGTTTCTTCAGCCAGATTGACCATGTATATCATGGTAAAGTTATTAATTAATTTTGTCATTTATAGTGTCAAGATGGCAAAATAGAATTTTCTAGCAACTACAATATGTGTAATGTGTATATTTTAAAAATGTGTCTGATAAGCCAAACCAAATAGTTTGTAGACTTCAGAACCAAAAAATGGCTAATTTTTTTTTCATCAAAGCAAAAAAGTGCCCGTCTTCTTTCTGGCCATTTTAAATGCTGTGACAAATATATACATATTTGTTGATTAAAAAAGAGCATCAAACGCTTATCAGAGCAGAAAAGATTTGCAAAATGCTACTACTCACTAGATTTAAGACCCTGTTATATTTCATTCTGGAAGATCCCCATTTGCCCAAGCTCCCTTTGATCCACAATCCTTGCCAGTCTCCCTTCCTCCTTAGGTTTCTAACCTTGGAATGTAGACTTAAGGCAGAGGAAACAGGTGATCTAAGCATTCACTGATGGACGTGAGTGTTTCTATGACATCTGCTCCTGTAATTTTTTTTTTTGTCATTGGAGTCTATTATTAACACCACCCTGCACTTTTATTGCATATTGAATTTTAAACCAGTGATGATAAGGGTTGGTGTTAAAACAGAGCAACATTTTAGATTGCGACATCCATACAGGTATACAGTAAAGGTCAAAAAATTGGACACAAACTTTTTCTTCACGTATTGTCCATTTTATCAGTTGCACTTAACGTGAACATGGACTTTGTAGTTCTTTGTAGTCGATCTGTATGTGGACTACAGTAAATATGGTGTTAGTCCCCTTTAATTTGTTCTCTAATAGTCAGGACCACAATAGTACCACCACAGAGCAGGTATTATTTTGTTGGTGCATTATTCTCTTTTGCGGCACAGTGGCTTAGTGTTTAGCACGTTTGTCTCTCAGTGCTAGGGATTCCCGGTTCGAATCTCCATTTGGGTGGAATTTCCATGTTCTCCCCCTGTCCGCGTGGGTTTCCTCCGGGTTCTCTGGATTTCTCCCACAGTCCAAAAACATTGATCAAGTCAATTGAGTTCTCCAAATTGCCCCCATATAGAGTGTGTATGTGTGTGTGTGTGTGTGAGTGTGTGCCCAGCGATATATTGGCGCCCTGTCCTAGGTGTATCTGCCCAGCGCCCGAAACGTTCTCCCCTGGATGGGCATGGGAACCCCCCCCAACCCTAATAGAGGATGAAGCGGAAGATAATGGATGTATGGATTATTCTCTTTCCAGCAGTGTCACTAAGGTGTTTAAAACCCCTCAGCGCATCAGTGTCATTGCAGAACCACCACCCAAATTATTCCTGTTCTATTATAGTCCTGACCAATAGAGAACAGGGAAAAGACAGAAGATTAACTAACAGATGTACTACACTCTGTAATTTCAAAACTGCATTTATATGGTAAGTAAAGAAGACGACAATGGAGCAAAAAGGCAGTGTGTCCAAACAAATATATACATATTCATGTACAATTTTATTAACTGTATTTTAATTTTCATTTTAGTTTTTGAAAAAATAGAGCATTTGTAAAAAAAATAGAGCATTTGAATATAAAAACAATATATATTCTTGTTATAAATAGGGTCTGCTTCAGGACAGATGCCCTCTTACAATCCCTACCTGTTGATTTCCAACCTTCGGGCCCAGTTGCAGATCTCACTGGAGAAAAACACATGGCTGCATAAGCGCATTGAGGATTTGGAAGAAGAACGGGACTTTCTGCGCTGCCAGCTGGATCGCTTCATCTCCACCACAAAAAGTCAGGAGAGGACTGGTAAGTGACAGGATTAGGGGCAAAATCTAATCAATATAAATGTAATCAATATAATAAAAATTTCATTATTGTCATATCAATGTTTTTCTGTCTATTATGGATATCAGCTTGTATTTGACAGTACTGTGGTGTATGTATGGTTACAGTTAGTTTTGTTAGACAGGATTAAGTGCAGCACTGTTTGAAATGTTAATGTGACAAGGTGAGACTGAATGAGAACCAAATGTATTTATTTATTTAGTGCTTTATTTAGTTCATTAAATTGTTAACTGCCTTTCTGGTCTGTACACTTAGCAGTCAAGCACGCATGTTTTGTCTTTATGAACATGCAATTGTAACTCATATTTTGTATGGGAACACCAGCACCAAGAAAAATTTCTTGTACATATTGTACTTGGCAAAATAAAGATTCTTAGTTCCAGGGAAAAAGTGTAATTTTGAGAGTAGCATATGTATCTTATATGTGTGGAAGTCTGTGTGTTTGTGTCTGTTCCCTGTACAAATCTATGCTGTTGCTTTGATTACCACGTCATTTGTCAGTTACTTCTATTGCACCAGGGTAAACTTATATTTATGTACTGTGGAAATTGTTTTATTTAATTTATTTTTTTCTTTATCTGTTAGTTAAAGTTTCTTTTTCCAACAAAAAAACAAGCAAGAAGCGACCAATTGCTTACAGGAAACATCAGCCAAGAGGGCTAGTTGCAAATATAAAGATCACATTATCGTATTTTTGCCAAGCTTTTAAATTCATATTGTATCATATCTGCAAACAAAATTAGGATGTACAATCCTGTTTTTTTGTTGTTGTTTGTTTCCAGATATACATCCTTCAATTGACCAACAACCTCACTGTCAGAATCCTCGCAGGGCTTCCAGTACATCTTCAGCCATGGTGACACGCTCTGGACAATTATCTAAACGCAGTCAGGTGGCAAAACCAAGAAAACGCAGCAAAAGTAGAATTGTCCGAGGTTAGTTGTTTGCTAGTTTTTGAGTCCTGTGGGTTTTTATGTTCTCTTTCTGCATATGAGATGTTATTTTTTCTTTAAGGTTGGCGAGAAATTTACAAATGTGTTGAAGGTTTTCGAAAGTACATGTGGCTTTTAATGTTTTATTCAATAGAACAATCTGTTGATAAATGTGTCCTTTCTCTTTGTCTTGTTCAGATGAACAAGAAGAAGAAGAGGAGGAAGAGGAAGAAGAGGAGGAGGCAGAAGAGGAAGAGTATTTAGAGGAGGGCTACCTGGAGGAGGAGATTGTATCAGAGGATGAATCGGACAACAAAAACGGCAGGAAAAGCAGAGGCTGTAAATCCAACATGGGACTGAGAGTGAAAAGGACTCGCTTGTTCCGCATTGCACGAGGAATGGAAAGACAAAGAGGTGAGTTATCTGAAGCCAATTTACAGGAGAGTTAATGAAAAAATATAACTTATAAATGAAAAACTAAATCCTGAAATATGTATTATTTTGGTAGTGTATCTGTAATAAGATGATCACTTTCCAAATATAGCATAATTATCACGGTCTTGAATAGGTCGCCCCCCCCCCCATCTGCCCACCTCCGGCCTCTTTCACTGTCACACATTAGGAGAGCTAATTAGTTACCATTTACCTGATATGCATCCTTAGCCTGCCTCCCATCTGCACACCCTCATGCCACAGGATCATTTTTAGTACTCCAATGACATGGTAGTGGTGGTATTGTACTGGTGTGTTGTACTGGTACTAATTTTAAAATCTCTTGGTGTCACTCCTGAGGACAGCATTCTATAACCATAAAGAATTGGAAGTTGACGAATCCAAACTAACAAGCTACTCTACCTGATTTTACATCCATAAACTGGATCAGTAAGGTGAATGTAATTGGACATCAGCACATAAGACCTAAAGGAGCTTTTATGACCTCACAAGTTGCAAATCTAAAAGCTTCTGCTCTTCTTGAAAGCTTTTCAACAATATTGTAGAATGTCTCTCTGTGAGGTTGGACGAATGCATCTGGTTAGCAGTCTTTCATTCTAGAGCTTAACAAACATATTCATTGGGGTTGGGATCAAGGGCTTTATGCAGGACAGCCAATTTTTCCACATCAAACTCATTCAACTTAATGTGCACAGTGATTAAATTTTCCAAAAGCACAGGTATCCACTAATACCTGATGCAACACACCACCAAAAAATTTGTAATTTTAGTGCTGAGAAAGAACCACCACCCAAATAGTACCCACTTTCTGTTGTCCAGTGAGTATCCTGATTATAGAGAACAAACTAAAGGAGAATTAAAAAGAGGGCTACAATCTGTTATTGTTAAAATACACACTCAATCCATAAGTTAAGTAAAATTGAACTCAACTCAATTCTATTTATAAAGCACTTAAACAACAATGGCTACAACAATGTACTATACACAGTTGATCATGAAACAAAACTAAAACAAAACATATTGCGATGGCCTACTTGCAGATAATGACAATCATTCCTTAGCTGCCCTGAATATCTTACACCAATAGACATTCACTTTGCGATGTGAAAATTTTTATTCTGCATGTATATACAAGTATCATTCAGATTGAAATGTATAAACCAAATAAAATACATTACACCATTGCATATATTAAATAGTCTAAATGTTATTTCTTGTTTTTAAACAAAAAGCAGACAAATCAACAAATTGCTGTATAATGTCTATAAATCTGAAATAAAAACAATTAGTCCCCCCATAAAAGTAAAAAGAAAATGTTGATATGAATTAATCCGTCAAGCCAAATATTTTTATTTTGCCCCTCCAAATGCATAGTATGAGTATCTTTTTATTTATTTACTTATGAGATGTAATCAGTTTATTTGCCCCTTAAGCCGAGAGTTAAGCAGAGGTACTTGGGTAATGGAGTTGGCTCACTTGTGTCTTAATATTTCACCACCGGTATTTATTTTGTGGTTTTGTTAAACTAGTGAATTTGCAAGGAGAAATAAAATAACACTGAAACACTGAAAAGTTTAAGAAATGTTGGTGGGTGGGTTTCATGATGAACAGCTGCCAGTTTAAATGATTGAATGTTTAGTGATCTTCTTTCATGTCTGAATCACTGGTAAATAGTTATATAAACTGTCTTATTTCAGTTAAAGATCCTTCTGGAGTTCTGATGCGCTACAAAAAGATTTTGGTGACCTATCAGAAGTTAAAGAGTATGTCCAGAGCCTTCCAACTTCATGGGGTTGATCGCAACACTGTAGCATCTACAACTCCTATTGCAGAGTTACTTCTGGTGGCCCCTGAAAAATTGACTGAAGTCGGCGAGTTTGATTCCTCTAAAGAGAAGCTGTTGGACTATGCCCGGCGCTGTTACAAAGCACTCGACGAGGCGGCTCACGCCAAAGTACAGACTTTAAAGAAAAACAACCTCCTTTTGCCAATTTCCTACAGATTCAGAAACTAATTCAACAAAACCCATGGGCCCCTTTTAAAACATCTACAGGATGGTACAAAAGAATGAAGTCTTAGTAAGTGCAGTTAATAAAGAAAAACACAGCTGCTGGTTATAATAATGTCAGTGAAAGTCTGGCTTGAGTAGTATTTCAGTGCATTTACTCTGCATAAGTGAGTGAAACTTTTTTTCTTTTTCATTTGCAGAACATTTTCATTGTAATATGTAAAAAGTGTACTTGTTCTGTATTTCTGTTATGAACAAGAGTTTAAACTCTATTATTATTGTTTACCAGGAGAAAATGTTTCTAGACTAGATTTATTTATTAGAAGCATCATTTCTGTCGAGTTAAAATTTCATGTTAAAGGCTGTTTGATAAGGTTGAGTGTCTGTGTACAATTGTCTGCAATTATATTTCAGTTAGAACTCATCGGGACAGACTCTTAACTTCATAAACCTAAAAAAACTAATTTGCACACACAGTTGTGTTATTATTAATGTCTCAATACACTGTCATAAGTCACAAAAATATTTGATTTACTTTGTTTATAGATGGTTCTGTCTCCTGATTGAAAGACTTGTGCTTTCATGCATCACTGTGAGCCTTTTTTATTTTCATTAAATCTAGTGGCAAAACCTTACTCAACCTTTTATACTATGCCAGTCGCAATATATTTTTATATAAATGCTATTGGACTGAGTACTTTCATTTTCTAATGTAACCTAGTATTGATGTTCTTAGGCAAAAGGCAGGGAAAACATGCCAGACACATGGGTAAAAAAATTATGTAAGCCTAGAGGCTTCATGTAGCCAAGATAATGTGAACCTGCATCATTGGATTCACAGTTCCCTTCAAAAGTATTAGATCAGTATGACATTTCTTTGTTTTTGTTGTTCACCAAAGACATTTGAGTTCTGAATAAAACAAGAGTTCAAAATGTGAGCCTTTATTTTCAGGTACTTAAATGTAGCGGTGTTAAAGACCACAGCATTTTACTTGGGCAAAAGTAAAGGGACAAATAATCAAATGGCAAATAAAGGGGGGGGGAATCCTTGCTTATAATACTGCCTCAAGCCTTCCACACATCAACATCACCAAACTGACTATTCTCCAGCACTTTTATTAAATGCTTGAAACAAGGGTCCACAACTGCTGCATATAAATCAGAATCAGAATACTTTGTTAGTCCCCCAGGAAAAAATGCATCGGAGATTAGACGATGAAATTTACTGACATCCCTCAATATATCAGTGATCACTTTTTCGCAGGTTGTTTTTTTTTTTTAAATATATTTAAAACTGTATCACCGTTTGCACTTTATTGCATAATTTTGCACTATATGTTGCTAAATTTACATAGGTTTAGGAATTTAGAAAGTGTTAAGAGCATATGCCGTGTTTATATTAATGTGAGTGCAGGAGGGGTTTATGAAAGCTTAAATGTATATAAATAATAAAATAATTATAATGCTACATCATGGGGTCTTTGGAATGTAACCACTGCGATGTGTGAGGGATTACTATACATGCTCACTGCTTCAGTTATCGATATGTTCCTGTTTGATTTCCCATCTAGGCAGCGGAGGATTGAGCAAGCACACGTTAACTCATGAATAAAAAGTATAGATTTTGTTAAATTAGTGTTTGTAGTAGGTGGCACGGTGGCTTAGTCGCTAGCATGTTCGCCTCTCAGCGCTAGGGATTCCCGGTTCGATTCCCAATCTGGGTGGAGTTTCCATGTTCTCCCCATGTCCGTGTGTGTTTCCTCTAGGTTCACCGGTTTCCTCCCACAGTCCAAAAACATGTATCAAAGTTAATTGAATTCTCCAAATTACCCCATATAGCGTGTGTCTGTGTCAGTGAGTGTGTGCCCAGCGATAGATTCCACCCAGCTTGTTCAATCCTGTCCTGGGTGTGTGTGCCCAGCGCCCGAAACGTTCTCCCCTGGATGGGCATGGGGAACCACTCCGCGACCCAAGTAGAGGATAAAGTGGAAGATAATGGATGGATGGATAGTGTTACTTGTGAAGATTAATTTTTGGGTTGCAGGTATTTTATTAGCTTTGTTTATCAGTACCAGATATCAGGATGATTCCAGTAAATATGCGTTAGCACATTCATTTTTCCACAAACATACCTTAAAACTGCTGCATGATGTTGACAAACCCATGCTGCTCCAGTGCTGCTGTACCCTAAATCTCTTGTCACTCCAATACTCATCTCCATTGGCATCCTGTAGCTGCAGGCATTCAATACGACGTAGTGATTCTGGCCTACAGGACAATCTCTGGATATGCCCCCTTTTACTTGCCTGGTGATTTAACCTCACTGTGGTGTTAACTCTCACTCCGTATTGTTCGATCTTCCCAACTAACAATCTTCCCAACTCTGTAAGACTGAATAACTTAGCATCTTTAAGAAACAACTAAAAATACATCTTTTCCACAAACACTTACTATGAACAAGAGCGAGAGGAAAAAAGCCAGATCAGATAATGAGCAGGTTGATAATTTACTATAGCATTTTTTCCCCCTTGACTACAGACTTGTTTTTTCTTGTTTGTAAGTCACTTTGGTTAAAAGTTTCTGCTAAATTCTGCAGATTCTTTCTGTACAACATTGGGAAAATCAGACCTTTCTTGACTAAACATGTCACTCAGCTGCTAGTTCAAGCCCTCACGATTAATGATTAAATGTAAATGAAATGAACAAATATTAAAAAATTGAAATCTTAGATTAAAAATAATAATAATAATAAATTGTTGCTTGTAGGGCGGCACGGTGGCTTAGTGATTAGCACGTTCGCCTCCCAGCGCTAGGGATTCCCGGTTCGAATCCCCATCTGGGTGGAGTTTCCATGTTCTCCCCGTGTCTGCGTGGGTTTCCTCCAGGTTCTCTGGTTTCCTCCCACAGTCCAAAAACATGCATCAAGTCAATTGAATTCTCAAAAAATGCCCCATATAGAGTGTGTCTGTGTGAGTGAGTGTGTGCCCAGCGATGGATTGGCGCCCTGTCCTGGGTCTATCTGCCCAGCGCCTGAGACGTTCTCCCCTGGATGGGCATGGGGAACCCCACCGCGACCCTAATAGAGGATAAAGCGGGAGATAATGAATGAATGAATGAAATTGGTGCTTGTAAAATTCACTTTTTTTTTTTTAACTGGTAATATAGAGACTTAAATGGTGGTTCGTGTAGATAATATTATATATCTATCTGTCTGTCTGATAATGGAACTATTATTTTTTATTATTATTATTATTATTTCATAATTATCGGATAAAACGTCAACAGACTGCCGGACCGTTAGATGGCATTCAAACACACAGGCCCTGCGTCCATTGACGTGAGTAGGGTGCAGAAATAATGGATACATCTCAAACGACTTCGTACACTTGCTATACTGGCACTACATAGTGTATGACGCGATTGTTTCGTACATGCTACGAAGTGCACTTTGTGTCAAGCACACAACTGTTTGAGACTTGTCCAAGCCATCCCCTTCCGTCTGCGCAGAAAGACAGGAAGCCGCCGTAAACTAGCAAGCAAGGGAACCGTCGTCGTGTTCGTCGCTCACTCGGTATAACGTTACTGTTCGTTGTTTTCGGAAAAATCGAAAAACCGCGAAATATATGCAGTCGCATCGATTCTTTAAAGTGCACCCATTTGAGTTCGCGCTATTTCACATACAAACGTTTGAACAACCTCGCCGTGTTATCCCGTTCTCGCGAGAGGCGAGCTAGCGTGCTAGTTTGCTTGCTGGCTAATTTAGCAGGAGAACGTGGAATAGCGTAACTTTAGCAAAGTTTGTTCTTTAGTTCGCGTTATTTGTGCACGTTAGACAAGTTTGGCGTATTTGATTCCGTTGATTCAGCCGAATGCTTTGTACTGATCTAAAAGTTAAAGGTTTTAAAGTGAGATAACTTAAACCGCTAAGCTTTCCCTCGTTCCATTCATCCACAGCGAACCAAAATGTCGGAGTTCGACGAATTTGAGAGACAGCTGACTGAAAACAAACAAGGTGTGTATTCAGTAACGTGTTTCTGGAGCAACCGAAGGTCGCTGCACGTTTGTTTCGAAGAGATTTAATGTTTGCGTTGTGTGAAAACGACATTTTCTCGTAAAAAAAAAAAACTATTGTAGTCACAATACAGGCTCTATTAACCTGTTCTGTTTACATTTACATTACATTTGGTTATTTCGCAGACACCTACAAGCGATTTACAAAGCAAGCACAGTACCACTAAAATTACCAATGGGGTCCCTGAGTAAGGCCCTTAGCCATTGGAAACTACCGTCAGACAATATCAGATTGTGTGTTGGTTTTGGAATTCAACAAGTTACTTGCTTTGCATTTGATTTGGGATTTAAAATAATGAAATTTCTCACATATTTGAGCTTTAACAAATTATAAAGCATACAGCTTTATGCTAGATCTAGATATCTCAATTCAGTGATGCACCACATTCGTTGTCATATATTTCTTATAGGCTGCCTTATGGTTAAAGGTGGCTGTGTTTATAAATTCGAACTTCAAAGATAACTGATTTAAAAAAAAAAAAAAAATTAAAATTTTTATTTTTTTTTTTTTTTGCTGGTAAGAAACAGGAGACATGTTAGAGCCACGAGCAAAATGGGAGGCTTGCTGTAAATTTGTTACAGTGAAACATGACAATCATTGTACAAACTTAGCAGCTACACACATTTCTGAGGGGTTCAAATCATTGTTAATCCATAAGCTGTTTTACAGTGATACCCATACTACAGGTGTTACTACAGGTCTTCGGTCACATCCACACGATAAAAGAACATATTGAATACAATATTTTTGCCTAAAGTTGTACAAAAATCTGTAGGTTCAACGTCATCACTGCATATAAAAGCTTTCTTATCTGCAGTGTGCACAGGGTGCATCCAACACAACCACCAATTGCCATACTTGACTAGAAAGATGGCCTTAATATTTAAAGCATGCACATAACACTCCTCCACCAATTATTATTGTTTATACTAGTGCACATAATTGGTGAAAAGATGTCAGGTGATGATTAGGTTTTAAAAGGTTTTATTATCACAGTCTTCACAGTGATGTGTAAGCTTTAAATATTTGTAGGATTTGTTTTTCATTCCTTTTTTAAATTTCTACAAACTTTGGAAAAAGTTTAGAAACAATTTGGAAAAAGGCACAAACCACTAACAAGAACTTTTGTCTTTACAGTTATCGTGTGGATGATACCGTAGTCATTTCCACATTTGGTTTGCCAGGCACAACTATGTTTTATTCGGCCCTAATGTGTAGCAATTCCCTGGCTAAGTGGGGAGCTGTTGTACTCACTGTTTATTCATAATTTTGTTATAAAAAGAAGTGCACATCAAATCTAAAACTTGCAAGGGGAAGTGAACAGTGTTGAATTTATGAAATGCTGTTTACATGTAAAGCTAACGTGGGTGGATTAACCCTGGGAGGGACTGACTGTATGAATACCTGTTTATGTTTTTAGGATGTGTATGCAGGTCTTTTGAGCTTTTAGCAAACATTTTCTTCACAATGGGGATGGGTTCAAACTGAGAGTTAAAATACAGATTTCAAACTGCAGTTAAGCTACATGGATATTTTTGTTTGATTTTGTCATATTGTAACTTATAATTAAATGTTATAAAAGTTGGAAATTTTACCAGCCAATCTTAGATTATGTAGTGAGTCAGGCTTTACTCATTAGCATCCTTCTATGCTCATTGCTGCCAGGTAATTTGGGTACAATTAGTCCATACCTTAAGGATTGTTCAACATTGACATTTTTTTGAATGACATTTTATTAAATCAAGGTAGCTCCAACCTCAAACCTGAGCCTGCTGATGTGTGGAGTAGAATAAGTTTTATAGCAGTTTTGCCCAGTTTGATTTTAATCACTCTTATTTTCTTTTAATACAGGTGATGGTGTTAACGGCCATGGTGGGTATTGATCTGGAATGCTCCTTCATCTCGTGCTCATAAATATACACATCCTTTCTGTTTGATTTCTCCCTTCAGATATGTTCTTCTATGTAAAAACCTAAAATTCACCACACCAGTTATTTAAGCTTTCACACACTTACCGTTTAACCATTTTTATTTTAGTGCTCAGGTAGGTTGCCTTTCTGCTCTTCCTCTGCTGATGCTGCTACTGGTTCTTTTCTCCTCCACAGCATAACACTACCTTGTATCTTTAGGCTCCTTCAGCTATGCCCTTGTATTTCCTCTTGTGAGTTTTTTGATAGAATATCTTTTAAGCTGTTTGAGTATTAACCCCCTCTGCCTTTTATCAGAGCGGGACAAAGAGAACAGGCACAGGAGACGAAGTGGCTCACGTAGCCGTAGCCGAGAGAGGAAGAGGAGGAGCAGAGAGAGGAGGAGTAGGGAGCGACGCAGCAGCAGCAAAGATCGCAGACATCGACGCAGGTAAGAAAAGTCACATTTGTGTTAACTGTGTATAGAATAAATATTTAGCAGATGACAAAACCCATGCTTATTTATTTGTGACGTTGTTTTGTGCTTATAATGTCATTTCTTTTTTTATTAATATTTTAATATTGGTCTCAATGAAATGTTTATTTAACACTCACTGTACACTTTTTCCTGTGCAACATTGTGGTATTTTGTTAGTGTGTGCTACATTAGCTTGAGTAGATCAGACACTGCTGTCCTGCTGTAGAGAATGTCCAGTCACCGACATTTTGTAAGCTTTTGTTTTTGCGTTCCTATTGGATGTACATTTCCTTGTGCGACTGTGCGTTCTGAACTTTGTTGTCTGTAACGAACAGTTCAGGACAAATATAACATACCATTATGCCCATAATGCACAGTGTTTTTAAAGAATCGATTATCAGAATGTCGGTGAGTACTTGTTGGGCATCTTTAGAAAGTCCATCACTCCTGCATTACAACAAAATTGCACCAGTGTGTTAAAACCTTTTATTGAATATGTTATGTAAACTTTCTTTTTTTATGTTCTCTTTCACATTCGAGCTCTTTAAACTCCTTGTCTTCCCTCAGCCGTTCCCCACCCAGGGAGAAGAAGAAGAAAATCAAAAAGTACTGGGATGTTCCTCCTCCAGGTTTTGAGCACATCACACCCATGCAGTACAAGGCCATGCAGGGTAAGTTAAACAATTATCACTTATTAATTGACTTGAAAATAAAATTTAGTCCTACATTAAAAAATATTTGATATACGGTATATGTGGTTAATATAGTTGATGGTCCTCTATTTCTATTGTTCAATAATTTATAACTTAACACTGGTAGTCTAACCCATGTTGTGGTGCAGGTATGACATTGAATTAAAAAATTTTTTTAAACACTTAAGAAAAGTAGAATATCTCGTTTGTCTTTAGCAAGTAATTTTTGTAGTAACTACAATACATATGTGATTGATCTCCCTCACATACACTGCCTCATTTTGTACCACAAATGTATATGATTAGTTGTGGAAAATGGCACAGTTGTTTCATTAAATTATGTAATAAATAAAATTGTTAGAATAAAAGTTAGAATTTTAAAGTAAACAAATCATTTTCAAATTGCAGCATATGTTTAAAGCTAAACTATATTAACATATATATTAACATATTTAAGTTTGGCTAGTGTTTTCACAATGATTTGTAAATCTAATTAAATTTGTTAAAAGTTAATGTTTGTCCAAAAAAATTGGAAACTCCTGATTTAAACAATAGCTGCGTGTTGTAGTTACTTTGTAAATCTAATCTTTGTAAATATGTGTTTTTTTCTTTTCTTTTCTTTTCTTTTAATTTTATTTGCGTAGCTGCTGGGCAAATACCTGCCACAGCCCTGTTGCCCACTATGACTCCAGATGGCTTGACCGTTACACCCACCCCAGTGCCTGTAGTGGGTAGCCAGATGACTCGTCAGGCTCGAAGGCTCTATGTAGGCAACATCCCATTTGGCATCACAGAGGTGAGTGGTCAAAAGGTTTACGAGACCATTCATTCAGATTCCTCTAACACTTGAATAGAATAACAGTTGACTTTGCAAGACAAAGAAACTATTAAAAATATATAAAATGATATGTAAGAATTTATTTAGACTATAAAACAAGGCACTTTTTCTTAACGTGCCTGCGTTTTATTTAATTAATGATCACACCTGTGTTAGGGGAACATTTTGTCCTTTATATGTCAGAATCAAAATCTTAATATGCTAAGTAAGTACTGGATGTACAAGGATTTTTTTTGGTAGAGTTGTTGAAATACATATATACTACAAATAAAATAGTAAAAAAAAATATATATAATATATAAACATGGAATGAACAATAAATACAGAACTGTTAAGGTGCAAATATATTGGAAATGATGGGGGGGGGGGTTAAAGGTTAACTCCTGGTTAGTGCCATAAGCTCGTCCATTTTATTTACCAGCGATCGCACGTTGCCTGTAATAAGACGCATCTTATATATTTTTCTACATAATTCGCTCTTATCCTGCTCTAGCCTTAGCTTGTGCACTGGTTAAATCCACCTCTGCATCCTCGGTTTGTCTGTCTGTCTGCATAACTCTGCCAGGATGTTTGTCCATTATGCTGGCTGGCTTCAATGCTATCAACAGCATACGAAAGAGCCATATTGTGCCAAAGCGAGTGAAAAAAGCTTTTTCAAAGTGGAAAAAGTTCATCAAAACTCTCTCTACTAGCATGGATGGAGAGGACACAGCTTCAATAAGTTACTAGCTAAAAATATAGATAGGTTGTAAATTTTTTTTAAATAACTCTTTAAATAACTAAATTATAAACCTTATTGCTTTGATGTTTGAACACTGGTCTCTGAGCTGTCCTTCATATTTTATATATTTTATATATATACACACGCGTGTGTATGTATGTATGTGTATGTATATATATGTATATGTATATATATTAGGGGTGAGCTGCAATATTCGCTGATTCGACGATTCGATTCGAAGAACCGTAGTCGACTATGAACCTCATAGTCGAATGTACCATTTTGACCACATGGGGGTGCCCATGGCTGCTGCTAAGCATTAGTTTTTACATGAAATGTCTTGGTTTTCGTTATATATATAATATATATATATATATATATATATATATATATATATATATATATATAGCCTTTTGTCAAATAAAATCATCCTAATCATCCTAAAACTCATTGATCTGAGTGTTTTAGGTTTTTCCTTTGAAGTGGAAAAAAAGTCCAGAACGGGGATCCCATTTACGGTGCTCTAGAAAAACAAGTAAAATTTATTTAAAAAAAAATCTTTTTTAAAAACCACGCTTATAGCGCCATCTTGTGGTGAAATTTTAACTGATTCGACTATCAGTCGACTATAGGGAAAATTTGACGAATCAGATTCGACTATGAAAATCCTTAGTTGAAGACACCCCTAATATATATATATATATATATATATATATATATATATATATATATATATATGTATATATATGTGTGTGTGTGTATATATATATATATATATATATATATATATATATATATATATATATATATATATATATATATGTGTGTGTGTATATACAGTATATAAATAAAATCTTAGCATAAAACCAACATGATTAACTGTTTGAATTGCTGTTTCTATGCCATTGAAAAATCTTTAGCCAGTACATGACTCACCTTTTCTCTTGTTCACTGCAACACAAAACTGACTATTCTTCTGTTGAATTGTGTATATATTGTATATTTTTGATTAGTTAAGCACATAATGTTGTACTGTATTTTATTCAGATTGATTACACGTTGAACCTTCTGTTTATTATCTGTAGGAGTCCATGATGGACTTTTTTAATGCCCAAATGAGGCTTGGAGGTCTAATTCAAGCTCCAGGAAACCCTGTGCTTGCTGTTCAGATTAACCAGGACAAGAACTTTGCTTTCCTTGAGGTAGGTTGTTGTATCTTGCTGTTTTATAGTCACTTGAAGATGCTTCTAGATCAATTTTGCATTCCCCCCATTAAAAAAAACAAACAAATTTATTTCTTAAGAATTCATTTTTTTAAGTTCACACAAAGTACTAATAATAATAATAATAATAATACATTTTATTTGATGGCGCCTTTCTGGACACTCAAGGTCACCTTACAAAGAAAAAACACTAAAACAACAATAATAAATAAGGCAATCAGTCTAATCATAGTAAAATAAATTTAAGTGAAAAATAAATTAAAAGATAGAGGAAATAAAATCAGAGATTATAAGCAATTCTAAAAAGTACTCTCCAGTTGTCTTTAGTTAGAGATTTTAGCTCATTTTTCTTCTATTACTACAGGATCTGTTAAACAGGTCTGGAGACTAATGTCTTTATGAAAATTAGTGAGTGTTTGCATATATAACTGTTGCATTTACCATTACGAGAATTTTATCGCCTGTGTTTGTTTTCCTTTGCAGTTGCGCTCAGTAGATGAGACTACACAGGCAATGGCTTTTGATGGAATCATATTCCAAGGCCAGAGTCTAAAAATCCGCAGACCACATGATTATCAGCCTTTGCCCGGCATGAGCGAGAATCCAAGTGTGTATGTGCCAGGTATGTCTTCAGTGCAGATGCCAGGTATTACATTATCCCATAGCTCATTTTTAGATAATAAACACCTTTTTAAAGCATTCTTTACTTTACAGGTTTATAATGTAATTCTAACCATTTAGTAGGAGAATGACCACCATGTTAATTTATGTAGTCATTTTTGCAGTTTTGCCTAATTGAAACAAATCAGTGGTTTGAGTGAACATTTGGTTTATACCATAAACTTATATGCAAGTCAAATTATATATCACACAGACCCCCACACCCATCCAGTCCAAACTATTTGCCTGCTTAAGCAGGCCTATTGCAACAGGGCAAGCAAACCACCCTAATGTATAGAGCTCCAAGCTGGCTTGGGGCCCCTAGGCAATGACTGGTTATGAATTAAATACAAAGACAAACTGAGCAACCTTTTAAATTCTGTGGGGGTCAATGCAATAAAGTACAATGACATTATCAGAATTTCTTTCAAGGGGTCCCTCCCACTAATTGCTTAAAATTACTAGAAAAATTGCTCCTTTTCTAGGTTGTTTGTGAATGTGTTTTGCAAAGGATGGGAAAGTTTTTTATTTAATTTTATTTATTTATTTATTTATTTTTTTTTTTTATTTAATTTTATTGTTTAACGTTTACATTTAACTTAAGCAAGCATAATTTGGCTTGTGAGACATGTTGCTTGGGGCGCCAAGTGCCTTGAGATGGCCCTGTGCCCATGTATCTGTGACATGTCTGGGAACTGGAAGATAAACCAGTAGAATATGAATGAAATTTGGTTCTTATTGTGTTTTTAATTTATGACTGTCATTTTAAATTAATGTGATCAAATTGGTTCCAGAAAGAAAGGCACTGCATCCAATATGTGCAGTGATTTTTGTTATGTGATGTTTTATTGATGATTCATTGATGATGATTTGTCATGTGTGCATCTAATTTAATCTTTTTCATATGATGTGTGGTCCTGTGACATGATTATCAATTTAGTATTTGTTTTTTCAGATTGTTAGCCAAGTATGGAAACAAATCCCTTTCTGTTTTTTAATAACATTCATTCTTGTTTATAAATAATAGTGATTTGTTTCAATATTATGATGTGTTTGTTTAAGGACAGAAACTTAACCTGCATCACCCATGTGAAAATGTGATTACCTCCTTGTCCAGTTACTTAATCATTAAAACAACTTATCAAAATATAGCGATGAATTAGAATAGCCATGTTGACTGCAGCGAGTCTTTCGATCATCCAAATACAATTTGTTCAGCAGTGTCATGTTCTATTTAAAAGTAAATAAAATGACAAATACAGTAACTAATAAAACAGATGTAAAGAAGTTCCAGAAGCTATAATACTGTAATATGCCAGTTAGAATTACAGGTGAACCACTGTGATATGATAGGGGGAAATGATAAAAGCAAAGAATGGCAGTAAATACCCAGCAGTTGGTTAATGGCAGTGTTTATGATTACACCAATATGATATCCATGAAAATATTGCAAGGCAAAACCCAATGAGTTACAAAAGTTCAAGTAATTTAATTATAGAACGCTTTTTTCAAAAGTACATTGTCACAAAACAGCTTTAGAGTATAATAAACCCTTAAACTCGCAAAGAGCAACTGAAGCGATATTGGCAAGAAAAAACTCCCTGTTATGTTGATATTTTAACATAAGAAACCTTGGGAGGAGCTCCTTGAGTGGCCAGGCAGCATCAACAGCATAGGACAGCCATGTACAGATTATGTGGTGATCAGGTGTCCATATTTAACAATTGGAAAAAAACTCAACAATTAACTATATAAGTCCATTGAGGGCATTCTGCCTGACTGTCAGTCCAATAAAAATCCAGGTTCCATTCAGTATTCATTCCATTCCATTGTCGTAGCCACAGTGCTTCGGCAGAGCCATGGATAAAGAGGCATGACACCTCCAGGAAATTGGCAGTACCTCAAAAAAACAAACAAGTAAAGCAGTTACTTGTTTGCTGTGTGAAGAGGTGAAATGCCAGCAGAGACTTATCCCAGATCACCAACCCAACACCACCAAGACTGAGATCTACAGGGAATTAATTAAATGCAGATTTAAATAAATGTGTTTTTAACTCTACTTTTTAAAAGATTTTGAATCGTGAACAGTAACTGGAAGGATATTTCAAAGTTGAGGAGCCTTGTGGAAGAACCACTACTGGTTCTTTCACCAGTAGTAATTATATTTATTCTAGGAACTAAAAGCAAACCAGCACTTTGAGATCTGAGCTCGCATTTTGGCTTTTACACTTGAATCAGCTCAGTGAGATACTGTGGAGCCTGATGTAGACTTTTTAGGTGTTATGAATAAACTCAATATTTTGTCCGCAATATGAAACTTAACTGGTAACCAGTGTAGTTTTGATAATATACTGTAGGGCTGATATGATCAAACATTAAAACCCCTGGCTGCAGCATTTTGCACAAGTTGTAGTTTATGTAAAGATTTATTAGAAGATCCTGTCCGAAGTGAATTACAATAATCTAACCTTAATGTAATAAAAGCATAAATTAGTTTCTCTGCATCTTGGAAGGTGAAAAAATGCATTTCTAGTAATATTGTTAATGTGCTTCGTAAAGGAAAGATCTGAATCAATAATGACACAGAGATTATTTATGGATGAACTGGGTCTAATTAAGGAGTTGTTGAGGTTAAACACCATTTTAGAAGCTTTGTTTATTTTGTTTTTGGGTCCAACTATTAGTACCTCAGTTTTATCAGAATTTAGCAGTAGAAAGTTTTTTGACATCCGCATATTAATATCTTGGATGCAGTCCTCCAGCTTACTACATGTATATCATTAGGGTTAACTGAAATATAAACAGTTAATGTATAACTGTGTATCATCTGCATAAGAGCAGGTCAAAAGGTGTATAAAGCCTCATCTACCCTGTGGCAGAATTCACTTTGATTATTCTCTTTTACCAACCATGTTTAATTTACTGATGAGACAAAAGTGCCCTTTTTGTTTAGGGATTAATACAATTTATGAACAGGAATGTTTGCAATAACTCACTGTGCATAATAATGTCACATATGTTGTAACAAAATGTCTAATTGTGATTTTTTTTTTTTGTTTATTAAAATTTTTATAATTTTAAAAGTGCTGATATTTTGTCATTTGATTCTGCAGAGTGCTCTGTTAATCATAATCATTTTTTTCAGGTGTAGTGTCCACTGTAGTCCCTGACTCTGCTCATAAACTCTTTATTGGTGGTTTGCCCAATTATCTCAGTGATGACCAGGTTAGTCTGAAGTCTGACATAAGGGATGCGTGTAGGAAAAAAATAGTTTGATAAACTTTTTTTTATATATAGATTCCTGTGACTATTTTAGGTTTCATTTGGCTACTTAAAGCCTAAAACTATAATAGCAGTATTAGATTAAACTACATTCTCTTCTCCCAATGTGTTTTAGGTAAAGGAATTGCTGACTTCTTTTGGCCCATTAAAGGCATTTAACCTTGTAAAGGACAGTGCTACAGGCCTCTCCAAAGGCTATGCTTTCTGTGAATATGTTGATGTCAATCTGAATGATCAGGTGGGTACAACCATGGATTGTTGTGTGTGTGTGTGTGTGTCTACATATCAACATATAATTCTACAACTGTCTGTATTGGTTCATTAATATTTTGATTGTGTCTTTGTAAATACAAGGCTATTGCAGGACTGAATGGGATGCAACTGGGTGATAAGAAACTCCTTGTCCAGAGAGCAAGTGTGGGAGCTAAAAACGCCACTCTGGTAAGAACTTAATCCAAAATATCTTTCCCTTCCTATTTATTTATTTTACTTGTTGTACTAGCACACCCATGAGACATGTATAGTAATCTAAAAAGCAGTGTTAATTAGCTTTCAATTAGCTTTTTTAAGAGTAGGTGAGTTAAGGGTTTGTGGAATTCATTTGGGAAGTAATCAAATAGAAAGTTGTCTACCTTTTTTAGAATTTTGTTTTCAGTAGGAACACAGGTGGCGTCAGCAAACTGATTGGTTGCTTGTGCTCTAGTTGTATTTTGGTTTCTTCATTTTTTTTCTGTTGCTTCACTGTGTAGTGTTTGTTTTTTGTGTAATAAGTTGATAAAATCTTGACAAGGCATTTAGATGCATCAAGATCACTCATCACATTTTTTTGTTACATATACTGTGGGTGAAAGTATTAGACCACCTATTTGTTGTTAAATTTAGGTTATTTGGTCCATTTTCCATAGGTATATTAAATCAAGCACCTAGTCAGATTGTATAGATTAGATTTTATGCCACCAACTCCAAAAACTGTTTAAGAAAGGACGTTTTTTTTCTTTCCAGCGTGAATGTGCTGGTATTTGTTATTGTTTACTAAATTGTTAGGACCAAGGCTAAATAGGACTCATCCTCCTTAAGCAGCTATGGAGTGTTTATAGTTAAATTATAGTTTATAGTTAAATTAGTTCATAAATTGATTGTTGAAAATCCCTCTGATCCAGTGATCCAATTTCCCCCAAGGGATTAATGAAGTATTCTGATTCTTTAAAAGTAAAACGTACATTACGGTCTTTGCAGTAAAATTCTAGTGGGTTTACAAGACCTCCTTAGATCGGTAATCTGTTATATGCCTATAAAATAACATCTTAATAGGCCTAAAGCAAGGTTACTTTATTAAGCCAATCTTTTGTGAAGCAGTGGAACTTCAAAAGAGATCCAAGAACTATAATGAAGTTCCTTTGGTGCAAACACAAAAAGGATTAAATTAAGTTCTACGAACAATGAAAATGTTACTTTAATATATTTAAGATATTAACATTACAGCATTCATTAATGTTGATCGTTCTTTAAGTCTGACTATTTCCAGCATTACTGTCTTATTTGATTTCAAACCCCTACACACTTTACCACCACCCCCCCCCCCTTATTTTTTAGCTTTAGGTAGTCAGACAACCAATCTCTTTTAATTCTGATGAACAGTTTCACAAAGTCCACATACTTTTCCTGAACTGACATTGTTAAAGTGAAGCACAGCAGCAAGTTATTTCTACATTTGTTTGACTTTAATCATCCCTCTCCTTGTTTGAAATAGACGAGCATAAATGAGACGCCAGTGACACTTCAGGTACCAGGATTGATGAACAGCTCTATGAACCAAATGGGTGGAATTCCCACTGAAGTTCTTTGCCTGATGAATATGGTGGCTCCTGAAGAGCTGCTGGATGATGATGAGTATGAAGAAATTGTTGAGGATGTCCGGGATGAGTGTTCCAAATACGGTCAAGTCAAAAGCATTGAGATCCCACGGCCTGTTGACGGCTTGGAGATTCCTGGAACTGGCAAGGTATGGATTGTTTCTTCTTTGCTCTTAAAGATGTTAAAGTTCTTAATGTCCTAAAACTAAAATAGTAACTCCGCTCTGTTTTTAAAACAAAATTGCTATTTCTAGGTCTCTTGGGTGCCAGCATGAGTTTATATTATTTTACTTTGGTGTGAATAGAGTTGCATATACTGCCTTGCCATTAAATGACAATACAGTTGTACAGACTAATTATGTAGGACCGTTTTTTTTTCCTTTTTGGTACTCATGCAGTTGTATTGTTTTAAAAACCGTATCCAATGTCCGATACCTTTCCCCCCCCCCCCCCCCCCCCCCCCCCCTCCAATTATAACAAATTTGTGCTTGCAATCATTTTCTGGAAGAAATTGAGTATTATCTGACAGGGGTGCCAATACTTTTACTCTGCATTAGTGCCTATTGAAGTATATTGTTGAATCCTTTGTGTTCATTAGTGGTTGCTAATGCAATCCTCTCTCTTTTTGTTCACAGATCTTTGTGGAGTTCACAACAGTGTTTGACTCCCAGAAGGCAATGCAGGCTTTAACAGGCCGGAAGTTTGCCAACAGGGTTGTCGTGACCAAATACTGCGATCCCGATGCCTACCATCGCCGAGATTTCATCTAGGCCAGACTGGTTGAAGAGTAGAGGAGAATGTGGATGAGGTGGAACCAGACAACAGGCTTTATCAGTACAAGTGGAAGTGGAATGACAAAAGAGGAACCCCCCCTATTTTTTTCTATTTCTTTTTTTTTTTTTTTTTTTTTTTTTTTTTTTTTTTTTTTTTAATTCAAGTGCAAGGTGGCATTTCATGTTTTTAAGGAGGTGGTGTTAAGCAGAGTATCACTTACAGCTAATCATTATTTTATTGTAAATGCAACTAAATTGTTAGAAGAGGAAGATGATTTAATGACTTTTGTCAGTTGGATAAAGTGGATAAAGAAAATAGCATGAGTGTGGGGAAATAAAGACTAGTTCTTTCTTTCACATCACTCACCAAAGAGATAAATGAGCATAATTGTTCTTTGATCCCTCTTCAATCAGTTTTCTCTGTTGGTAAGCTATTCACATTGTTTTTGCTTCTCTCTCACATTTCCAACCGTTATAATCTGCAGATTTTAGTTTATACTGTTATTACCCATCTCTGTCCGTCTTCAGTACACTGCCTCTTGTACGAGTAATGTAACTTAGTCTAGCATGGCACCTTTGTGTGTCTCTGTATGTGTGATCTTGAATATGATAACCCTCTTTTGATAATAAACAGTGAGAATTTGACATCATGCACAAAGTTGGTGTTAAACTTTATAAACTTGTGCCTCCATTAACCACTGCTTATTTGGGTTGCGGAGTAAACAGCCTGAGCAAAGAGGCACAGACATCCATATCCCCAGCTACTTCTTTTAGCTTTTTGGGGGGCATTCCCAGGCAAACCAAAAGATAAAATCTCTTCATTTAGTCCTAAGTTTCCTACCGATTACACATGCCCGGAAAACCCCAGCTGATGCCCCAGAATTATTTCCTCAGACTATGTAGTGTTTGGGGTTAAGAAGATCTTGAACGCATATAAGCATTAAAGGCAACACATAATAAAAATGTATGAAAATGGTTATGTTTAACTGTATCAATTAACCACTTTATCAATGGTTATGATTAAGATTATATTTCATGACTTTTGTTTAAATAGCTTTTCTGGTTTAAGAGAGAATACATTTTCATACATTTGAGCTCGTAGAGATCTCAGATTGGCTAATCAATGAATTTATTTTTTAATTTTATTTTTTGCAGCGTAAAAGAACTTAAACATTAGAATCCATCTGGTGTTTTGAGATCTCTTTGTGGAAGATTAGTTCATTTTAGCTCCTTTTAACATGCAGAAAAACAGTAAATTTACATAATTAGTTTTATGGTTTATTGATATGCATTTAAATAATTAAAAATCAATTATACATGCATTCATAGATAAGATAAGGCACCCTTTTGTTTCGCACTATATAAATTTAATAAGTTGCACTTACAACATGGATACACTAAAGTCCACAGGTGCTCACACTTTTTGTTGCCTGTTTTAAATTATTTTCAATAATTACTTCATGGTTGATTGTTTTAGCTGGTAGTGAGTAGCTGAGTAGTAGCTGTTAATCAAGCAATGCAAAACACATCCTGTGGTCATGGAAAAGATGTTAATCTGTTTCGGAAGTCATGCATCAAGCAGAGAAAACGAGATGTTGAAACTAAAAATCAGGTTATGAACTGTTCAACACATTATTGAAAATAGTGGGAGAGGAGGGAACACCTTCGAGAAAGAAATGTGGTTGAAAAAAATGTAATCTTGATCACTCAAACGACAACTAAGGGATATGCTTAATAGTTAAAGTAAGAGCGTTTCCACCCACACAATGAAAAAGGAATTCAGAGGTCCAGAGCTAAATGGCTGTTACAAAAAGCACTCGTCAGTGAGGCCATCCAGCTATTTTTAAGTTTTAATTTGTTGGAGAGCATAAAGATTGGACATTGCAGTAATAGAATGAGGTTAAGTGTTTTGATAAGTCCACATTTAAGTTCAAGTTATTTATATATGTATAGTACGCTTTTTACAACAGTACATTGTCACAAAGCAGCTTTACAGAATGAAAAGCCTTTAAACCCCCAAAGAGCAAGCCGATTTACCCTGTTCCAGATTGATGGGGCATCAAAAATGGCTAAAATAATGTGCCCATCATGCCTAGTACCAACCATACATGACTGTGAGGGTGGTGCAATGATCTAGGTTGGGCAGGTCTTGGTTCAGCAATGTTATGCGTCCAAAGAATGAGGTAAGTTAATGACCTGAATATACTGAACCATCAGGTTATTTCATTACTATAAAGGCAAAACAATGCCAAAAGCAAATGTGTTGCTGTAATCAAAGCTAAAGGCCCTCCAAACTAATATTAAGAGTGTGTATTTATGTATAATCACACATTTAATCTTAATAATGAAAGAGTCATGTTTGACCACACTGATAAGAAATTGTAAAATAATTCGTTAAAAAGACAAAAATACAAAAACAAAAAAAAATAATTTCCATTAGTTCATAATACTTAGTTTATGATAAATGTACTCATATGCATATGGGGGAAAAAAAACTTAAAACAACAACAAAAATGATTGGCTCAGTAAATTTTCATGAATTTAATTGCGGCGACTCCTGTCATACATTAGTGCGTAAGGTCTCCTCCATGTGCCTGTCCTCCCAGACCTGGGATCCTCCCAGACTTCTGAACAGTGTAGTTAATTGTGTTAGATTCACAAACAGCTCCAAAAATATTTAGTTATATCTGAATATATATACTGTATAGTCAGAAGCGTGTGTTCTCTGTACAAATGCACACTGTTACTTCAATTATTTCGAAATTTGATATACTTACTTTTTTAAACCCTTCAGAGGTTTATATACTTTTTGAAACCACCAAGAAGTTTCTCAAGGGGCTTGTTGTCCACGATCTTTACGATTTGAGATTTCAACTGCACATCCGAGCTGTTTTGAGCGTTCTACTTGATCCCTCACTGCAATTTATAAACATTGGAATTTTTTTTTTCTTATGCCTGATAGATCTGTAAATCCTATGTTTTATGTCCATCTTATCTTCTTGGGCGGCACAGTGGCTTAGTGGTTAGCACATTCGCCTCTCAGCACTAGGGATTCCCGTTCGAATCCCAATCTGGATGGAGTTTCCATGTTCTCCCCGTATCCTCCGGGTTTTCCAGTTTCCTCCCACAGTCAAAAAACATGGATCAAGGTCAATTGAGTTCTTCAAATTACCCCAAATAGAGCATGTTTGTGTCTGTATGTCTATGTGAGTGAGTGTGTGTGTGCCCAGCGATAGATTGGCGCCCTGTCCTGGGTCTATCTGCCCAGCGCCCGAGACGTTCTCCCCTGGATGGGCATGGGGAACCCCACCGCGACCCTAATAGAGGATAAAGCGGGAGATAATGAATGAATGAATGAATGAATGCTGGGAAAGCAGAAATATTTAAAGATATTTAAAGTATAAGTTTTTTTTTTTCTCTAAAATGGCCTAATATCAAAGAACATTTTGATTTAATTTTACTTTTGTGGACAAACATAATTTTTAGTTATTTATAAAAAATAATTATGTTTTTGTTTATTATGTTTTGATGTACATAGTTGTACATCACTTTTGTAAAAATATTTTTATAGATAGGGTGGCACAGTGGCTTAATGGTTAGCATATTTGCCTCTAAACACTGGGGATCCAGGTTTGAATTCCAATCTGAGTGGAGTTTCCGTGTTCTCCTTGTGTCCTCGTGGGTTTTCTCCAGGTTCTCCAGTTTCCTCCCACGGTCCAAAAACATGGATTTAAGGTAAATTGAATGCTCCAAATTGTCCCATATAGTGTGTGTTTGTGTGTGAGTGAGTGTCTGCCAGATTGGCACCCTGTCCTGGGTGTATTTGCTCAGTGCCCGAAGCGTTTTCCCCTAGATGGGCATAGTAAACACTCACACCACGTGACCCTAGAATTAAGTGGCAGATGAGATGAGGTCACAGATTTGTTTCATATTTTTAAATGAACCCATTTAAAAATGTAATATAAATGGTAAAGGTAAATGGTTTTACTTTATATAAGTCAATATCAAAGGTACAAAAGTTATCTTCCGCTTAATCCTCTACTAGAGTCGGGGGGGGGGGGGGGGGGTTATTGGTTCCCTCATCACCATCCAGAAGAGAACGGCACTGGACAGATACATACAGGACAGGGCGCCAATCTATCGCAATCACACACACAATATGGGGAAACAACAGGGTAAATTCCCAGCTGTAAAAGTATTTTTAAATATTATTATGCACTTAATGGGCGTCATGTGGCTTAGTGGTTAGAACGTTCACCACTCAGCTCTGGGGATCCAGGTTCGAATCCCAAGTTTGTGTGGGATGGAGTTTCCATTTTCTCCCCGTGTCTACATGGGTTTCCTCTGCGCTTCTTCCCTCAGTCCAAAAACATAGATTTAAGGTGAATTGAATGCTATATAATTGCTCCATGGTGTGAGTGTGTGCACAGCGATAGATTGGCACCATGTCCTGCCTGGGTGTACCTAGTGCGAAAAATGTTTTACCCTGGATGGGAATGGGGATCCCCCTACCCTAGTAGAAGATTAAGTGGAAAATAACGAATGAATATTTTTATGGAGAGCAAAGTATTTTAAGTTACATATAGTTTAATTTAGTGATTGTGGAATAATATAACTGTTTGTTTTTTAATTCATTTACATTACATTTAGTCATTTAGCAGACGCTTTTATCCAAAGCGACTTACAAATGAGAACACCACAAGTCAGAAGCCATGGAGAAAACCAACTATACTGTAAATTCATCAAACCTGATTGTTATTCGACGCTGCGCCCCCCCCCCCCCCCTTTTTTAATTCTTCTTCTACAACAGGTATTTGTTAAAGAGATGCGTCTTAAGTAGTTTCTTAAAACTGTTTAGTGATTCTGCCTTACGGACAGAGTTGGGAAGATCGTTCCACCATTTTGCAGTGGTGAACGGCACGGAGTGAGAATTAGCTCCTCGGTGAGGTGGAATCGCCAGGCGACAATCATCACTGGAGCGAAGTGAACGAGTCGGAGTGTATTTTGAAAAGATAGAGTAAAGGTAGGAGGGGGAAGATCCAGAAATGGTTCTGTATGCCAGAGTCAGTGACTTGTACTGAATGCGAGCAGGTACAGGAAGCCAATGGAGGGAAGTGAGTAATGGAGTGCCATGAGTTCGCTTGGGCTGGTTAAACACAAGTCGGTCTGCAGAGTTTTGAATTAGTTGAAGAGGTCTGATTGTGGACCTCTTCAACTAATTCAAAGTCATGTTTAGAAAACTTACTTTTAGTGTGTTCATTCATTCATTATCTTCCGCTTTATCCTATATTAGGGTCGCGATGGGGTTCCCCATGCCCATCCAGGGGAGAACGTTTCAGGCGCTGTGCAGATACACCCAGGACAGGGCGCCAATCTATCACTGGGCACACACTCACTCACACAGACACGCACGCATACACACTCTACATGGGGCAATTTGGAGAACTCAATTGACTTGTTCCATGTTTTTGGACTGTGGGAGGAAACCGGAGAACCCGGAGGAAACCCACGCAGACACGGGGAGAACATGGAAACTCCACCCAGACGGGGATTCGAACTGGGAATCCCTAGCGCTGAGAGGCGAACGTGCCAACCACTAAGCCACCCTGCCGCCTTAGCGTGTTCAATAAATGTTTATCCTGTTCGACAGCGACCTAATGTGTGCTTTGTGTTCTTGCCCCCGGTGCAAGTGAGTTTGACACCCCTGGTGTACGATTTCCACGATTGCGAAAGCGCTGGTGGAACTGCGGCGTACAATGACGGCAGTCTGCAGTTGAAGTCACCGCTACACCTTTAACCTCACAGGCTTCTCCAACCACTGCGCGAATCGCACGGAAGCTGTCGGTTTATGCCGCGAGACGGACTAGCACCCGGCCCAATGATTAGCAACTATCCACGAGCGTCGTCCAATAGACACGCAGAAGGGGCGGTGTCACAATCCGTCGGCGCAACAGCGGAGGAGGTGTTCCTGGTGGCCATCTTTGATGCGCGAAGTGATTGTTTGGCGGATAGTAGTGATAGGAAATAGAAAAATAAAGCCCGAAAAAGTTGGCCAATTGGCATCGGAACGTGAGGTGAAGGACAGAGGAGAGCTGAAACTCAGGAAAAGCAGGTAACAAGGCTCGCAGAGGCCCCGAGCATCACTGTATGTACACGCTGCTTTTTACCTCCTTTTCCTTTCCAGTTTGTAACCCCGGCCAAAAAAAAAAAAAAAAAACGAGCCGCCGGCCGCGTTGTAGCCAGCGGTCCCAAATACAGGTAGTCTGTAAACTTCACAAACTAAGCACGATCTTTTTTTCGACGACTTTTGGCCGCCAAAAAACGTGTTTTCACTCACGCGGCTCTTTAAATTTGCCGCTTGCACACCTGAGAAAGAATCAGGAGAAACGCATGTATCGAACGCGAGAGCTGCAGAAAGGTTCAAAACAGCCGGAGCATCGCTGCAGTTTCGGATGCTTCGTGTCAGAACCAAAGGCATGTGGTATCATGATCGCACAGTCCAGCAGCAAATATCTCACTGATGCTTCTGTCCAGATTATAGTCCGACTGAACGTGACGTCCCGGGAGCTGGTGTGGTAGAACAACCCAATAGTTACAGTGTCGAATCCACCACACCTGCTGCTGGGTGTCCACAGCCTGAAAGAAAATGTCATCCAATGCTGCCCCTTTGAGTCAAAAGTTTAAAATAAGAGGGCTTTAATCTGATGACATGGTAGAACCGCGTTATGGCTTAGGGTACAAAACAAAACTTATTTTTGTAGCTTAAAAAGTTACAGTAATCTTGCTGTCTGCAAATCTATAGGGCTTTAGTTTCTTCCTGATGACAAAGCTGCACTGATTGTGAAATTTGCAACCAACATGCTGCATGCAATGGCCATTTTATTAGACACACCTCGGTTCTACACTCACTGGCTGTTTTCAGTTCCACTTATCATATAGATGAAATTTGTAGTTCTACATTTACATTTATTGGATGGTGGTGGTGGATGATTCTTGGTACTGCAGTGACACTGACATGCATGGTGGGGTGTTGTTGTGCGTTGTTCTGGTACGAGTGGATCAGACACAGCAGTGCTACTGTATAGAGAACAGTTCCCCAATTAAATAAACAGCTGTCTGATCTCACAATTACTCCTCACATCATCCACCACCCTAATAATACATTCTTTTTTTTGTCATGGTCATTAGAAAACATACTAAAGCAGACTAAGTGCTGTATAGTATATAGATGGTTCTACAGTCCATAATAGAACTTTGTAGAACTACAAAGTCCATCTATGTAGTCAGTGGAACAGTCCCAAATACTAACTACTAACTTCCCAAACTATGCACGACCTTCTTTTGACATTTGGTCACCAAAAACTGGGTCTCCTGAGAAAGAATCAGGAAAAAAACATGTATTTGACGCGAGAGCTGCGGAAAGGTTCGAAACAGCCAGAACCAAACTTGACTGACTCCTTACTGGAACTAATTTGTTTCTAAATTACAAAAGTATATGCACATTTCAATTATTTTGTCAGAGTTATTGGATGGATAAGTAAAGAAACTTCAGGAGTGTTTATTAAATTAGATCAGATTAACATTTGGATATAAGGGTTTTTTTATTTGATGACATGGTATAGGCGTATTATGGCTCAGGGTACAAAAAAAAAGTTACAAAACTTATTTTTGTATCTTAAAAAGTTACAGTAATATTAGGGGTGCGAATCTCTCAGTGTCTGGTGATTAGATTTTTGAGGTCGGATTTTCGATTCAGAAAGGATTTTTCAGTTCAAATGGTCTTTAAATTTTGTTTAAATTATGTGATTGACAAGATGAAACAACAATGTAAACAAATAGAACATTTATTTAAAACAAATGAACAAATAATTCAAAATATTTTAATATAAAAGTTTACTATAGTGCATTAGCCTTTAATCAAAACTAAAATACAGACTTTACAGTCGTAGTGCATTTATATTTTGCAAATCTCTAAAACTTAACATTAAAAATAAAATACATACTTCAGTTTTTTTTTACCTATATTGCACCAACATTCTCTACATTTTCAAAACTTAACTTTAAATATTAAATATGTTTTCAACTTCTTTTAGCTCAGGGTTATGCTGCTCAAAAGCTCGCACATTTGTCGTGTTTCCAAAGTACCTCAATTTTGAAAATACTTTCAAACAGTTGTGCTCATGTCGAGCTCTATCTTGCTTCAGTTACTTCCTGATGACAAAGCTGAACTGAAAATTTAGAAATTGTGTTGGTACTGCTGGATCAGACACAGCAGTGCTGCTGGACAGAGAACAGTACACGAATCAAACATATAGGGGTCTGATCCACTCGTACCACCCTAATAATACGTAAGTATAAGTATGTGCGTGCTCTGATCATTAGAGAATATACTTAAGAACACTAAAAAGTATGTAGGTGGACTACAGTCCATAAAAGAACTTTGTAGAACTACAAGATCTATCTATATAGTCACTGGAACTGAAAAAAAACAACAACATGGTAAACCTAAGACCTAAGGAGATGTAACTGAAAAAATGACTGATGACTGTTTTTTGTTAGTTATTTAAAAGTGTTTCAAACCTTAATCGAATGATCATGAAGTAAATATTGTTTAAAAGAACCATCCATAGAAAAGAATGATTAAAACTATTGTATTTAAAAATATTCAAATCTAACATATCATCTCATTATCTTCTGCCCAATCCTATACTAAAAACTAAAGTTCCCCATACCCATCTAGGGGGGAACGTTTCGGGAATTGGGCAGATACACTCAGGATATGTCACACATCCATTACTGGGCACACTCGATCACACTGACCGACACAAACACACTCTATATGGGACAATTTAGAGTGTTTAATTTACCATGAATCCATGTTTTCGGACTGTTGAAGGAAACCAGAGAACACGGAGGAAACTTGTGCAGACACGGGGAGGACATGTAAACTCCACCCAGATACCCAGATTGGGATTCAAACCTAATCTCATGTGCGAGTTGGGAACCCCATGCCCATCTGGGGGGGGGGGGGGGGTGTTTTAGGTTTATAAACTATATGATTAATTAGAAATTTTATTGATTTAGGTTGAGACTTTAATTTTCCATTTTCCAATTCCCATAATTGGCTGCATAAATCCAGACCTGGGTTGATTCTGTGTGCCGAGACAGACAGCAAAAAGCCCACACTACATTAATACAGTGCAAAATTAATATGTTAGAACATAAACATCAGCTAGTCATCAGTGGATGTCCTTTTATGTGCCTGTCATTTAATGGGAGTCTGATTTATTTAATTGGCCAATTAATCAGTGCCCTAACTTAGTTGTTGGCTTTGTTTTTTTATTTGGCAGATGCTGAATATTAACTAGGTGTATTACTATAAGGTCCAGGTAACGGTGTCACATTTATTTTATACCAACTACACTTTTGCTGCTATTGAACAACTTTTTTACACATAGCAGTGCTGTTGGTCCTAAATTACTCATAACTACAGTGCTGTGAGTAATGAATCAGTGCTTAGATTAAACTTCATTGTGAAGACAGATTTCATTTCAAGTTTTAAAGTTTTTTGTTATTTAATAGTTTATAGTCAACTGTTATAGTTAAGTTATTTAATAATTATAAAAAAAGTATCTAAAGTTTAGATCTGATTTATTCCAGCAGTATCATTGTCTCAGATGATTAAATAACATTATGCATTCTTATAGCTTTTGGTATTTTTTGCTATTGTACACAATGTTTATTAATTTATTTCATATTGGTTATGCCTTTTGAATTTTAATACCAGAAAGCAGAGTGTTCAAATGACAAGTGTGACTAATTTGTTATTGTGTTAATAATGACAGATATTTGGATAAGTGGATCAGTGCTGTTAGGATTGGAAGTGTAGTTCTTATGTACTAGTTAGCCCAAAATGTTAATGATACAAACATTACTCTTGTTTATATGGAAGCCCATTTCTGATATTTAAAAGTCAGGATTCTGAGAGTAAATGTTAGGATTCTGAGGTACTTTTGGCTTTTTTTCCTTCTTAGTGGTGGAAATGGGCAGCTATAATATGGCAAGAATGTATACAGCTTTCTACTGCTACTACTTTTATTCTTCAGCATTGTATTTGTAGGTCTTATTTTAGTTTGACCGATTCCTGTGAGTGAATTTTTTTATGGTCTAAGCTGGATATGCTGATACTTTGTAGCCAATGCCTATACCACTGTCAGAGGTGTCATCCTTTTTTTTGTCTGGGGGGGGGATGATTATAATTACAATTTCAAATATTTGAACATTTTAGAAGATAAACCAAAAAAGCATTGTGTCTTGAATAAATATAAAAATAACAAAAAAAATTTTTTGTCCCCATTCCAACCATCCATCCATTCATTATCTTCCGCTTTATCCTATATTAGGGTCGTGGGGGGGGTGGTTTCCCCATGCCCATCCAGGGGAGAACGTTTCAGGCGCTGGGCAGATACACTCCTTCGCTGGGCACACACTCACTCACACAGACACACTCTATATGGGGCAATTTGGAGAACTCAATTGACTTGATCCATGTTTTTGGACTGTGGGAGGAAACCGGAGAACCCGGAGGAAACCCACGCAGACACGGGGAGAACATGGAAACTCCACCAAGATGGGGAATCCCTAGTGCTGAGAAGCGAACGTGCTAACCTCTAAGCCACCGTGCCGCCTGTCCCTATTCCAGTAAAAGTAAAAATAAAATGTCAGTAGTGCAGGTTCGAATCCCAATCTGGGTGAAGTTTACATGTGGGTATTTTCTGGTTTCCTCCCACCGTCCAAAAACATAGATTCAAGATGAATTGGCGGCTTTAAATTACTAAATCAGAATTCCCCCTATATAGTTTGTCTGTTCTCGACAAAATCTGTCCATGGCTGTCCTACACTGTTGATGCTGCCCGGCCGATCAAGGAGGATGAGTCCCCCACTAAGCCTTGGTCCTTCTAAGGTTTCTTCCTTAAAATAACAACATAACTGGGAGTTTTTTCTTGCCACTGTCGTTTTGGCTTGCTCTTTGGGCGTTTAAAGGCTTTGAACTCTGTAAATCTGCTTTGTGACAATGTACTGTTGTGAACTTGTACATGTACTTGGTACTTACCGACATGTTTTACAGTTTGTGTTAGTGTTTTCAATTTAAGAACGTGGTGTAGTGTCGTGTAGTAGACATTTTTAAACAATGTGAGCAGTGCCGGTGTAAACTTTTCACTTTTTTGCCTTCTCCGTTTGTGACCCCAAACAGGTACTTTTGTACTTTTGGCTTACGGCACACTGAGTGTAAATATTAATCGATTTGAATCAATGCATGCATTAGACAGCGAGTGATTTTAAGTCGCCCCAGGTTCTGCTCTAACATACACATTCTACCTACTTCAAAGCTGTGAATGGTTCAATATTGTCTCCCAACTTTTTTATGTCATTACAAGAGGAAGAAGGAAGAAAGTGGAATCATCATTTGGTTGATATTAAAATGTGCGTGATTTCTGCTTCTCCAAAGAAAAAAAACCCGAGCCTTTTGAAAATGTCCACTACACGATACATCACCATGTCCTTAAAGTGAAAACACGTAAAACATTGTAAAACCTGTCGGTGAATGTTTCAGTGTTTTAGTGATGCATGGTGAGCTATCAGACATGCAAACAGATGAATCATAAATAACAGCACTGCAGACACGTAAGAACACAGAAGAACCAAACATCAGTGTAACATTTGTACACCATTCATCTCCTGAGACTGAACACTATTATGATAGATATGGCTATTTTATTTTTGTGTAAAAAAAACAATTTACAATACACACTTCGGAATCCAAAGTGTGCCCAAACACTGGCTGGTCTAATCATGCTCTCTCCCTGCTCCATAATTCCTACTCAATGCTAGCGGACTCCATTCAGACAACGGGAGCTGGCTAACAACATTGCTGTATGGTGGTATGAGTGGATACGTAAAGCTATATGCAGTACGCTCTATATGCAGGGAGTTGGAGCGGCAAAAAATAAAACTTCTCTATAGTCTATATATAGTCAAACGTTTTTAATATCTCAATCACACAGTTCCTAGATTAAAAATGTTTGACTATATAGAGGTCAGTTTAATTTAATAGTGAATAGACTAAACTAGACCTGCACAGTAGGCATTAGATTATTACGCTCTTATTACAATTTATCTTATTGCACTTTATTTTATGTGTTTTAAGGAGTAACTCTTCTATTTACAGTGCGTTGATCATAACTGCTGTAGTGTTATAAACATTGTGTGAATAGAATGCTGTTTCTGTATCTCAGTAAAATGTTTTTCATGTTCATTTATTAGAAACCTAATAGATTTAATTTACAAATAATAATTATTTTATTGTATCAAGTCGTATCGTAAGGAATACTAAAGTATCAAAAACTTTAGTTTTTTAATTCTCTGATGGATGTTAAGAAATTAGCTATCTCTAGTTAGCATCTCATAAATGTTTTATGGCATTAAACATCATCAATGTTTTAAAAATTAAGTGAAAAAGATTTTTTTTACCTAATAATCACTACCAATCCAGAGAGCTCATTGGAAATCTAAACACAGCACAGCTTCCCCATGCACACAGCTTAAGAGATCGAATAATGGAATTGTATTATTAAATCCATTTATAGATACTAACTGAAGAAATTTAAGGCTTTGACTTAAGTGAGAGTGCAAAAAGAAACAGACTTGGCGACACATCGAGCAAGAAACAAAATGAAGCCAAGTAAAACTTGTTTACTGTAATTGAAGTAAAAAAAAAATCTAAACAGCTGACATGCCAATGTGCCAGGTCATAGCATTGTAGCATGTTTTTTTTTACTTTCTATATTAGGATGTTTATTACATTTGTTAATATAAAAAAACACAATTATATTGATGTGACATTACTCTTTTTGGGGTACCGTAGTTAAACTACTAATTTTAATACCATGTGTTTATGATATGGGTGGAGGTAAAATAAACATTACATTCAGCAAAGGAATAATGCCTTGTCTGATGAAACAATTACGTTCAAAAGAAAACTGAATTCTTACATAAATTATATAAAGGCCTGGGATTGGTGTACTGTAATAATTAGCACTATTTTTTTTTCTTTCTTCTTTCCTTATTTACTAATGAGTGGAAGAACTTCAAATAAGTTTTACTTTACGTTAGTGTTCTACATGTAGATTGTAGTCACTCCACCTCCACAGCCACCAAGATGTGGTTTATGAGCATAACTATAACCATGTGAAGAGGCTTAATTTTATGATATTCATACATTTGGTCATTTAGCAGACGCTTTTATCCAAAGTGACTTTCAAGGTGAGCACAGGGTTAATCACAACATCCCTAGAGCAATGAGGGTTAAAGGCCTTGCTCAAGGACTCACGTTGGTAACTTCAGTGGACCTGGGATTTGAACCCACAACCTTCAGATCGATAGCCCAACGCCCTAACCACTGAGCTACCACACCCAGTATCATACGGTACACAATTTCCCACAATGGGGAAATTCACATTCTCAGCAGCAAGTTACATTAGAAAAAAGGTGAAAAAGATATTTAGCACTTATAAAGAAATTTAAATAGAAATGTATATATACACAAAATTAAAATTTTTATTTAAGGGTTTCAGCTAATTTCTTTAACTACAGATGATTAAGACGATAAGAAATACTTTCATCCACTGAAAAATTGTTGGAAGGTTGTCAGATTTCCAAATAAGCAATGGTAGGGCTGCACCTAATGATTATTTTGATAATCGATTAATCGTGTTTTTTTTTTTTGATGAATCTGATGAAAAAAAAATTCTCTAAATGTCTTTATTTAATAGGTCGATAAATGTCTGGTTTTATTTACAGTATGAGCTTAAGGCATCCAAGTAGCCCAAAGAGCAATTAAACAAAAATCTCACACACATACTGGCACAATATGTAGCATTGTGTGTAAAAAAATACTAAATTGTAGGTTTTTATAAATCACATTTAAACACTGCTTAAGTTAATTAAACGAACATGAAAAGTAACACGCGTTCTCCATCCCTGTCATTATCCAGTTAACAACCAAAAACAGCATGATGCATGCTCTGCCGGTTCTCATAGTGTGAGTGACCGTTATGTTGATTCTCTTTAAAACTAAAGAAATTTGGGATATTGTAGTGATTTACTCTGCTGTTGAGCTCCTTAATCCTCATCGGTGACTCCAACATGTTTCCGTTTCAGGTGGTGTTTCATCACCGTGGTGCTCCGTGCAGGTCAAATCATTTATGCAAAGTTTGCATGTACATGTTCCTTATTTGTGTGAAGCGTGAAGTGCTCCCACACTTTTGATGATGAAATTTTTTGATGATCTTTATCTGTGTCGGCCATGTTTCATTTGTAAACTTTAATAAATTTTGTTGAACTTGATTCGCAGATTCCACCTCCGCTACACCTCATTTCGTTCAACCCGCTCTTGTATATATATTTTTTGAGTGCTGCTGTGACTTAAGCGGTTACGACATTGTGAGTAACGCATAAATCATGCGACACAAGAATCGGTTATGAATTTGTTGTCGACACTTTTCATAATCGATTTTTATGGATTTTATCGATTCATTGTTGCAGCCCTAGCAGTCGGTAAACTAAAGCTGATTTTGTTGAGTATTATTTAGTACTTGAGAGAAATTTTAAATAATTGGTGACATGTCAGTATTACACAACCTGTCAGTAAGAGACTGGTGCCTTGGTCATAAGCAGTTGCATAAGCGGGATTTAAACTTATTTGTGTTTATGTTGGTATGATTCCATGCTGAGATGACTGACCACAGTGCTGTTATTTTAGCTGGTGGTTGTTGTGTAAGAGAAGTAGCATTATGATATCAGTATTTGCAGGTTGGGCAGTCCTGGAAATGAACAGTAATATTGACGCAACTTATGAGTTTCATTCATTCTATTAACTCATGCACTGAACCGTGCATTTTATACATGTGTTGGATTTCAGTTTTGTTTCTGAAAGGCATTTCTTTTGTTTTAGCAGATCTGGGCTGCTGCTGAAAAAATCATTAGTTTACAGATTTGTTTGGTGCTAAAGAATTTGACTGGTTCACCATGAGCCAAAACCCATAGAGCATAGGTGTATTGCTTTTAAGGCCCGGGGAGCATATTCGTCCCATAATACAATTATATCCGGCCTGCGAGATCATTTTACATTGATCTGTTATTATTGTTATTAATGGCCTGGCTTTCAGCTGTATTATGAGAAAATGGAAGTGTTTGGGAATGACGGCAACTCATCCACGAAGTGGTAGGCCACGTAAAATGACTGAGCAGGATCAGCAAATGAAGAGGTCACCAACTCTCTGCAGAGTTAATCTCTTGGCTAAAGAATAGTGCGCAGGGAGTTCGGTGTATTGGTGTAAAAAAAATTAAGCTATACTAGCTGCAAAGGGTGGGACCGACGTCATATTGAACCCTATGGTTGCATGTGATGTCCCTTAAGCTCAAGTAAGTCAAGGCAGGTGAGCGAATGCTTGGGAATATAATGTCATTTATTTCACATATAGCACCCACTGTCTTAGCATGATCAAGTTCACATATCAGTCACATAAGAGAAGTACCAAATATTTGGTAACCAAAATTACAAAAAAAAAAAGATTTTCGGCCTAATGAGTGAAAAGACTGAACAAGTAAATTTAGGCCAAACAAGTGCACCAACTCCAATATACCGGAGGATTAATGGGCATTGACTAAGTACATCAGCGAAATGGTATTGTATTCATTTATTTATGAAATCTTGTCAAATTGCAATTTTTTTTAGGGTGGCAAAGAAAAAGATTTTACAATGCTGTGTTTGAGAAACATTTCTAAATTGCAGTTGAATGAAACATTGTGAAAAAACCATGTTTGATATTCAGCCTTTTTTTTCTCTCTCACCACTTGGGCCAAAAATATTTTAGTTCATCAATAAGTAAAACAACTATTAAGATGATCATCATAGACTTTTGATTAGCTAAGTAAGAATATAGATATGCTGGATCCTTGCAGTAAAAGGACATTGTTGATTTAAACAGAATTCTTTTCAGAGCGTTTGCAATTTGAAACAGACAGAATTGAAATTTAGTCTTTAATTTTCATTCACAGCGATGGATTGGCACCCTGTCCTGGGTCTACCTGCCCAGCGCCCGAGACGTTCTCCCCTGGATGGGCATGGGGAACCCCACCGTGACCCTAATAGAGGATAAAGTGGGAGATAATGAATGAATGAATGAATTTTGATTCATTTGGTGCTATAGCAAAAAAAATTTAATTTTGTGCTGCGGGCTTCTCTTTTCATTAAAGACAAGCCATCAGCAAATTAGACCGACAAACCATGGCATGATCCAAAATTATCTGAACTAAATGTATCTGATCCTATTACCAGACAATTTTATTTGAAGCAACCTGCAAGCATCTTGTTTGTTGTGTTCAGAACACCGGGTCAGCTATGATACATATTGGCAACTTTAGTGGACTTTGGGATTGAAATCCCAACATTTAGACTGATAACCCAACAGACCAAACACTGAGCTTCCAGTGTTTCTGAGGCCAAAATCACAAGCTAAATGTAATCCAATCCTACATTTTCTATAAGGTTAAATTAAAATCTCTAAAGAGAGCAAATTGATCACTGAGCACATACACTACAATTTGGAGAATTCAATTGATCCTGATCCATGTTTTTGGACTGTGGGAAGAAACCGGAGAACACGGAGGAAACCCACACAGACATGGGGAGAACATGGAAACTCCAACCAGATTGGGATTCGAACCAGGAATCCCTAGCGCTGAGAGGCGAACGTGCTAACGACTAAGCCACCTTGCTGCCTGTATTCAAATATCAAATCAAAATAATTTTTCGTCATAGTTGAAATATTAGATCTAAGATGCAAGTTAAAATGAATCCCTGATTGGCTTGTAGTTTATTACCACTGGAGGCCTGTACAGTGTGTTTTACTGTTTTAACTGCAGGTCTCAGAAAATTGGATAAACACTTCATACATTACATAGACTCTTAACGGGTGTTTCCCTAAATTTTGTCAGTGAATTAAGTGTTTCATTTAGTTTTACTGCCACATGTACATAAAATCTAGGACATAACCATGCATTGGACAACTATGTTTCTAACCTTTTGTAATGACCTGTTTCTGTCCCAGCATGATTCTGTCTCAGGACACAAACTTAGTTTCACAATACAATAGTATTGTGTGGAAGAACCTCGAGTGCCTTATTGTTTTTATAAAAGTTACAAACGCACTATAATAAACAGCAGTGTAGTTCCTACAGTCATACAGTTTCTTGTAATGTTCATACACCTCTGCAGGGATGATTAGACTCTAGTGGTTCTAGACTGCTGATTTGGAATTTTCAAGACATATTGGCACCATTCTTTGTAACTCTAGGATATAAATAAAGCATTCAGTAAGCATACTAAGGCTGTATTGAGCTGACAGAAAGGCTAGAATATCTTTACACAACACTCAAAACCTGGGTCTTAAAAAAAAGCCTGCCAGTATAAGTTTATGGCTTTTTTTTATTAAGTGCTTACTACTTATTTGATCTTTTATGCTGTTTAAAACCAGTATTTCTGCTGCTGGCACATCATTGCTGTGAAACTTTGTAAACATGGAACTATTTAGGTGTCTTGTCAAATAAATACTTGATCTTTGAAGCCTGCTCATGTAGTGTGTTGAAAGTGTCTTGTCTATAGTCATGACCAAAAGTTTTGAGAATGACACAAATATTATATTTTCACATGATCTGCTACTCTCTGTTTTTTATGTGTGTTTGTCAGATGTCTTCTTCAGGACCTCTGCAATTCTCCCTGGCATGCTCTCAATCAACTTCTGGACCAAATGCTGACTGATAGCAGTCCATTCTTGCACAATCAATGCTTGCATTTTGTCAGAATGTGTAGGTTTTTGTTTGTCCACCCGTCTCTTGATGATTTACCACAAGTTCTCAATGGGATTAAGATCTGGGGTGTTTCCCGGCCATGGACCCAAAATATCTATGTTTTGTTCCCTGAGCCATGTAGTTATCACCTTTGCTTTATGGCAAGATGCTCCATCATGCTGGAAAAGGCATTGTTGATCACCAAACTGCTCTTGGATGGTTGGGAGAAGTTGCTCTCGGAGGACATTCTGGTACCATTCTTTACTCATGGCTGTGTTTTTAGGCAAGACTGTGTGAGAGCCGATTCCCTTAGCTGAGAAGCAACCCCACACATGAATGGTTTCAGGATGCTTTACAGTTGGCATGAGACAAGACTGCTGGTAGCGCTCACCTCGTCTGCTCCAAATAAGCTGTTTTCCAGATGTCCCAAACAATCGGAAAGGGGATTCATCAGAGAAAATGATCCCGCAGCTGAAACACTTTTAAGAGACGGTCCTGGCGCTTGCTGGTCTTTCTTGTGCGCCCTGGAGCCTTTTTGGCAACAATGGAACCTCTCTCCTTGAAGTTCTTGATGATGCGATAGATTGTTGACTGAGGTGCAATCTTTCTAGCTGCGATACTCTTCCCTGTTAGGCCATTTTTGTGCAGTGCAATAATGACTGCACGTGTTTCTTTAGAGATAAACATGGTTAACAGAAGAGAAACAATGATGCCAAGCACCAGCCTCCTTTTAAAGTGTCCAGTGGTGTCATTCTTATTTAATCATGACAGATTGATCTCCAGCCCTGTCCTCATCAACACCAACACCTGTGTTAATGGAGCAATCACTGAAACGATGTTAGCTGGTCCTTTTAAGGCAGTGCTGCAATGAGATAAAGTTCATTTTCTAGGCAAATATTGACTTTGCAATTAATTGCTGTTAAGCTGATCACTCTTTATAACATTCTGGAGTATATGCAAATTGCCATTATAAAAACTGAAGGAGTAGACTTTGTAAAAATTAATATTTGTATCATTCTCAAAACTTTTGGGCATGACTGTATATTGTCCAAAATCCATCCATTATCTTTAGCTTTACCCTCTACTGGGGTCGTGGTGGGGTTCCCCATGCCCATCCAGGGAAGAACGTTTCGGGCGCTGGGCAGATACACCCAGGACAGGCCGCCAATCTATCGCTGGGCACACTCACACACACACACTCACAAACATATGGGGCAATTTGGAGAATTCAATTGACCTTAATCCATGTTATTTGGACTGTGGGAGGAAACCAGAGAACCCGGAGGAAACCCACGTGGACACGGGGAGAACATGGAAACTCCAACCAGATTGGGTTTCGAACCGGGAATCCCTAGCGCTGAGAGGCCTAGGAAATAATTGTACTTAAAAGGTATTTTTAATATATGATTAAATATTTTGGGACACCTGCAGAAGATTTTAATGTCACAATGTAAGATGGTCCCCTTTTGCAGCTGTACCTGCTTCTACTCTTTTGGAATGCTTTTTTTCAAGAGTGGGTATGTTTCACAGTTCATGCAGAAGAATGTCTGTGAGATTGAACAGTTGTTTGACTAGAGAGACTGGCTTCTAATCTCACTTTTAGTCCCGGGGTGTATAATAGGATTGAGGTCAAGGCGTTATGTGTTCCGTTTTGTGCACTGGGACACAGTAATGCTGGAACCAAAAAGGGCTTTCTCTAAACTACAGTATACCCCCAAGTTGGAAGCATATGACTATTTAACATGCATGGATGTCTAGGTGCTTGATTTTACACATCAATGGGACTAAATAAAACACATGGATTCAGTGGTTAAGGGGTCTGCCCCAGTACATTTAAATTTAACCATATTAAGTTTGCTTATTTATTGTGATTTATACAATATTGCACTGTTTCAAAGCAGCTTTAAAGTATTCTAAGCTTAAACCCCTAAAGATGAAGCTGAAGCGACAGAGGGGTAAAAAACCCTAATATTTGTTTGGTTTTTAAAATAAATAATCTTTCCTAGGACCAAGGCTCAGTGGACAGTGGAGGATACTTTTTTTTAAATAAAGTAAAAATAAAGCACATATAATCAAATGTCAATTAAAAACAGTTTTGATTGTTAAAATCAAAACTAGATAAACCAAATTAGTTAAGTCATTTATGATTTTGGCCATATTGTGCATGCATAATCCAATAGTGATAATCAAATGTAAATTAATGTTTATTTTATACACAATAATTCATAATTCCAGTGCAACAAAGAATAGATTGTATACCTTAACATTAAAAGCATTTTAATAAACATGAATCGAATTAAACTTTCATCCAGTCAAATTATAAATACAAATTTTTGTTAAAAGTCTATGCATTCAAAGCATTGCTTAAATCCAGCATCAACATTAGGAATAAATAAAAAAAAATGTTTTATTTTAGAAATACAATCACATAAGAAAGTAGCATTCAAACATCAGATTCTTTCTTTCTTTGAACATTGAGCATATTAACTTGTTTCATACTGAGACTGTTTCTCTTTTAATCCACAGTTTTATAGCAGTATTAGTCAGAGATTTCTAACATAACAAGGAAAAGTGTGAGGTTTTCCATTATAGAGATAAAACGTAAACCACCACTTTAATTTCCTTTTTACACATTTAAAACTTGAATACACAGTTTAATGTTTATTAGATACCCCTGCAAATTACCGGAACTATTTGGAAAGGTAAATATCAGTGCTAATCTTAAAATGATTCTATTATTTACGTTTCTTAAAACACAAAAACACACGCACGCACACATACCCATCTTACATCTACAGGCACTTTTGTATACACAAGTATTCTAAGTTGGTCTACTTTTTGCAATTATTACAACTTCCACTTTTTGAAGAGGTCTTTCACAAAACATTATTACATTTATCCATTAGAGCCGTTGTTCAAATCAGCTGATGCATAAGATAATCTGGCTTGATCTCTTTTCTTATTCATCCTAAAGTTGTTTGGCTCACACAACGCTCTGACTTAAACCCCATGTTTGTGTCCTATTTCCATGTTTTCACCTCATCATCTATAGAAAACAATCCTCTCTGCATTTAAATGCCCACTTATTAATGTCCAATTGAAAGTTTGGACATTGTTTTCTTGCTCCATTGTCTGTTTTCTTCACTTACCATATACATGGACTTTAGTCTTGTAGTTTTACAGCTACAGATTGTGGTACATCCTGTTTGTGTGTTTTTTTTTTTTTGTCCCCTGTTTAGTCCCCTAAAAAATGTCTGCTAAAATGACAAAATGTAATGTATAATTTGGGTGGTGTTTTGTTTGTCAGTTCTGCAGTGACATTGATGTGGTGAGGGGGTTATAGTGTAGCAGTGCTGCTGTAGTTTTATTTAAACACCTCAGTGATCCTGCTAGAATGAGAATAATGCACCAACCAAATAATACCTGCCCTGTGGTGCTATTAATTTGGTCCTGACCATTACACACAGAGTCAAGGGGACACTGTAATCCCAGTGTGTAGCGTGTAGAACTAGTCCATAAGTCCGTCTTTACTGATAAGTGGAGCAAAAATTAGGTGTTTCCAAACTTTAATTTTAAATAATATTTTACTAACTTATTTACAGCAGACATGTCCAAATAAATGTTTAAGGTTTACACATTATTTATTGGTCACTTTAAATCAATTAGAAAGATAAATGATAAATAAAATGGAAACTATAAAAAAGCAAATTGAATGAAAAAAAATATATATATATTAAAAAAATGTCCTTTATCCACCCACAGTAAAAGGAGGCATGAAGAACACATCTTAGTCAAGCCATGGCTGATAAAAGGAAATTACAAGGTAACAAATGCATCATAACACAACCTGTTTCCACTGTACTTCACATTACTAGACCACGGTGACTTGTCACCTGACATTTCAGTTTCATAATGACAGATTTAAAGTGCAGTTTTAAATGTTCTGTATTTTTCCATCTCATGAGAACAGATAAACACAGGGAACAAGTGCTTGCAATCTGTACCTTTTGAAACACATTTTACGTGTTTTACATGTTAGTCACATTCACATGCTGTAGTTATTTCTATGTTCATTATTGTCAGTTAGTGAACCGTTTGTGAACTATGCAAATTAGAAATTAGTCCATTGTATTTAAATTAGAGTTTTGAGTAAAAAAAAAAAGTGTGTGTGTGTGTATATATATATATATATATATATATATATATATATATATATATATATATATATATATATATATATATATATATATATATACACACACATACATACACACATACATACACACAATTTTTTAATTAATTTATTTTTTGCTCTTCCTAGGTGAAATTGACCGATGTCTGAAAAAAGTAGCGGAAGGCGTGGAGCAATTCGAGGACATTTGGCAGAAGGTACATTAATCTCAAAAGTTCTATTTATTAATTTTTTTTTAATGTACAGATTTATTTTTTCTCACTGTTCCTTGTAGGCCATTTTATTGAGGCTGCATTTACACGGCACAAAAAAGTGACCCGAATCCCATATTTTACTATTACACAGGCTAAGGACCTTGCTCATAGACCCACATTGAAATCTTGTAATTGGGAACCCACAACCTTCAAATTCATGGTCCAACACCCTAACCACTGAGCTGCTACACTCTGTATTTTGATGGATTTTTTTGCAACATGCATGCAAAAATAAGATAAAGTGAAGTTTGATTTGTTAGCAGAGGCTAAGCTGCTGTTGCTTTGGTTCATTTATCTTATTTTAGAAGAGCCATTCACAAGCAGATTTTAAAAATTGTTTGAAAACTTAAAACAATGTGCTTAATTGTGCAGTGTGAATGCAGCCTAAAGCTTTAGCCTTAGATTTTAATATTTGTGTGTGCGTATGTTTGTGCACACTCATGTGGTTTGTGTGTATGCCTTTCCCCCTCAGCTTCACAATGCAGCCAATGCCAACCAAAAAGAGAAGTATGAGGCGGACCTCAAAAAAGAGATAAAAAAGTTACAGGTAATTAACTGCACATATGAAATGTTTACTATGCCTTTAAAATGACCTGTCAAATTTCTCAAGAGGCCTATGGATTGTTGGCTTTTTGACCTATTACTGGATATGGGAGCTGGTGGATTTGTGTGATTGCAAGTGGTTAAGTACCCTCATCTGTCACTTTATTAGTTAAACCTCCTTGTTTTTCCATCGCTTGCCCATTTTATTGCAGCCACTATTTACATCTATGCACTTTGTGCTTCTGTCTTCAATATGTTTTTCAGCAAACTGTTTGTCCACATTGCCATACTCGTTAGTGGTCATGTTTTCCTAAAAATAATCCTTTAAACAAAAAAACGTTCAGCCATCATTATCATGTAGGCAGCATCCAATAAGCAGTGGCAAAGTATTGCAAAAAAAACGAAGCAATGAAACTTATTTTATATCTTCAAGGTGGAAAAATCAGATGTCTAAATGTGTGCACAGTAAGTGCACCCTGGTTAAAAAACCTGAACAGCATTGCTGTGATTGAGTTACTCACACCAGAGCAACACACTAACATACCACCACCATATCTGTGTCACTTCAGTACAAAGAATCAGCCACCACCCAAATAGTACCTGATCTATGGTGGTCCCTTTGGGGTCCTGACCATTGGAGAACAAGGTATATAGAAAAACAGCTTGACTTCAATCTATTATCAATCTCTAATTTAAGGTGTTGCGAATAACGTCACCTGTTAGTGTGTATTGAAGTCACTTTAATCTGTTTATTTGGTTTTCTATATTTAGTTTGACTTCTTATGTCTGAATGAAGTCTGAATTGTTGAGCCAGGTGTGTTTGACTGTGTTTAGTCTATGCTCAAATACTATGCCAGAATCAGTTATACCAATACTTTATTCCTTCCTTTTACTATCGGTCATCAATAAATACTTTATATTTATTTATTTATTTATTTATTTATTTATTTATATAGCAATTTTTAACAACACTACGTTGTTGCAAAACAGTTTTACTGTGTTCTGAGCCTGAACCACCAAAGATTAAGCTGAAGTGACAGTAACGAGGAAATGCTCCCTGGTGGGTGTTGATTTTTTTAAGGAAGAAAATTTATGAGGACCTTATGAATCAGTACAGTTAGGTCTTCCTAACAGGACTGCAAAGCCACTAGTCCAATAGAAATCCACAAAAAGGAAAAGCATTTTTGCAATTGAGATCAAAACTTGGAAATTGAGACAAACTAATAAAGTTAAACCTAAAAAATTTTAATGACAAACTTTAAGTGTCTAAAAAGTGGTTGCTTTTACATTCATTTTACTGAAGTACAACTAATCAATTAGTTTTTTTAGGATAATTGGGTTCTATTAAATATTTTAGTGTCACTACTTTTAGAAGTTTATTGAGTTCAGCTGCCTCTAAGTTACATATTTCATAGTGGTATGTCTCATACCACTATAACTAGTTATATACTATAACTAGTTTGTTTCTGTTGAGTGTTTAAGATTCTGAAACAACTGTAAGATAACAACCTAAAGTTGTTATCTAAGATGGTCAATGTTGACAGAGTGGAGCCCATTTGACTTAGTGCTGCAGTCTGTACCTGTTTAGGTTCAGGATGTTCTTCAGTGACAGTAGTGCCAGAATCTTATTCTCAGTGTTTGAATTAAAGTTCATTGAATGAGTTCAATCATCAAGTACCTTAGATCCTCAGTGAAGATTAAAAACAGTGTTGTGGATAAGAAACTGATGACGCAACAAAATATTTAGAAATGTCTGGTCTTTATCCATAATTTCTGTTTATTCAACTAATAAACGACGGATATTCAGATAATTGAGTTCTATTGCATATTTGTGTTTTGTATTACTACTTTTTTTTTTAATTTGATGACTTCAGCTCCCTCCAAATTCCATATTTTGTATTGATGTGTTTCATTAACAATGGCATGTTTATCTCTTTTGGTTTCTAAGACGACTGACTTTATCCAAGCATTAAGCGTGTGTATGTTTGAGATCTGCTGTGCTTGGCCCTGTGGGGCGAGTCACCGCATGTGGGTCTCAAGCACACACTACTCAAGTTCTCCCTACCATCATCCTTTTTTTACTCACTCCTGTTTCTTTCAATTTTGCATGGCCATTTTTTTGGACTTCTAGCGGCTTCGAGACCAAATTAAGACGTGGGTAGCCTCAAACGAGATCAAAGATAAAAGACAGCTAGTGGAGAACCGCAAGCTCATTGAGGTGGTGAGTTGAGCCTTTATTTCATTTCAAGTGATTAATTTGTATAAACAGTAGACATGTTCATGAAGCAGACTTAAGAAAAGCCATTGCAGAAGAGCCAATGTTATCACATCAGTATAACAAGAGAAGAAACACATCCTCTTCCAACTGATGTCATGCAAGTTCTTTGATTGGAGGTTTTTCTATAGCAGTGTGCTTGCTAATAAGAAAATATGAAAAACCCAGACATGTAGTTCATCATTTCCTGTAATCTTGAATCAGTGATCATCTCTGCTGTGGCTGCACATTAATCTTATCCTAATTAAAAGTCCCACTGAGTTGAATGTTTTTTAACTTTGCCCATTGGTCCCCCCGCTGTTCACTTAGACAGCTGTTACATTTAGATGGGTTGCACGAATTATTGTTTCATGTTTGGTTGAAACTTAACAGTTGCTGTGTTGCATCAAAAGCAGTGAACCCCTTCATGGATGTCTAAAGAAAAACATGTATAATGTATTTACGTTATACTGTATTAATTTTAAATTATTTGAATGTGGATGATTTGTTGGTGATGCCTAATGTTTAAAACAAAACAAATATTTGTTTTCTTATGGATTTAAAAGTCAAACCTAGAGTTTTACTACACACTGAAAATTTAAAGGTTAGATTTATTTCTTATTTTTAAAAGAATGCTTTTCTTAAAAGAAAACAAGCCAGTTTAGCCAGTGTTTAACAGATTGAGGTTGCATCATTTCAGTATTAATGATGAGGTGGGTAAAGAAGTGAAATGCCAGCACACACTGATCCCAGATTACCAACCCAACACAGCCAAGCCTTAGATCTACACCTTTATCTGCAGGGAGTTATTTAAACTTATATAAATGTTTTTAATTTACTTTTAAAAATGAATAATGATTCAGAATCACGAACAGTAACTGAAAGGCTATTACAAAGTTGAGGAGCCTTGTGGGAGAACACTCTTCCCCCAGCAATAATTTTATTTATTCTTGCGTGTTGGCTTATACAATTGAATCAGCTCACTTAAATACTGTGGAGCATGATTAGGTAGAATTTTATGTTATCAATAAAATTTTGTACTCAATACAAAATTTCACTGGTAGCCAGTGTAAGTTTGGTAACACAGGACTGATTTGATCAAACTTTCTGGTTCTAGTTAAAACTCTAGCTGCAGCATTTTGCACAGGTTGTAATTTATTTAAAGATGTATTACAACATCCTGTCAGAAGTGAATTACAATAATCTAATCTTGAGGTAATAAAAGCATGATATAGTTTTTCTGCATCTTGGAGGGAGAGGATATTTCGTAGCTTCGAAATGTTATGAAGGTGAAAAAATGCAATTCTAGTAATATTGCTAATGTGCTTTGTAAAGGAGAGATCTGAATCAATAATGACACCAAGATTATTTACAGATGAACTGGATCTGATTAAGGAGTTATCAAGGTTTAACGAAGTGTTAGGAACTTTGTTAATGTTGTCCTTGGGTCCAACTATAAGAAACTCAGTTTTATCAGAATTTAGCAGTAGGAAGTTTTTTGACATCCACATTTTAATATCTTAGATGTAGTCCTCGAGCTTACTGATTGAACGAACATCAATAGGGTTAGCGGAAATGTATCATCTGCATAAGAGTGGAAACTAATTCCATGTTTATGAATAATTGTTCCAATGGAATCATATATAGGACAAATAGGAGTTGACCTAGAACTGACCATTTAACTTTAGCAAGATCAGAATATTGGTTGTTCACACAGGTGAATTGAAAAGTACTGTAAGTAAGCTTTATTTATATCGCACCTTTCAGATATATAATCACAAAGTGCTTTACATAGTGCAGAAAATAAATATATAAAAAGAATATAAAAATGAGTAATAAACAAAGATGAACTAAAAGCCTCTCTGAATAAAAACATCTTAAGATATTTCTTAAAAGAGTCAGTAGAGTCCAAGCAGCACTGGAATAGAGGGAGAGTGTTCCAGAGCTTTGGGGCCAGCACCTGAAATGATCGGAGTTTTGAAATGGGTACGAGGTACCTCCAGCAGCATTTGGTCTGAAGACCTCAAAGACCTGCATGGGCAAAGAGGATTCAAGATTTCCTGAATGTATTTACGGGACCATGAAGTGACCATGAAGTGCTCTATAATTTAAAAACAGAATTTTAAAATGACTTTTCAAATATACAGGGAGCCAGTGTAGAGAGGCCAGAACTGGAGTTATGTGCTCTTCTGTGTGTCTTGGTTATCAGCCTTGCTGCAGCATTTTGCACAGATTGCAAACATGTCAAAGAGGATTCTTGATATTGATCTGTCAGATAGGATTTAAACCACTGGAGTGCAGATCCTGTAATGGCCGTATTGTTTTCTAAACTATCAACCCAAATGTTATAATCTATAGTGTCAAAGGCTGCATTAAGATCTAATAAGACAAGAAAAGAGATTTGGTTATTATCAGAGGACATTAATAAGTCATTAACTACATTAATTAAGGCTGTCTCAGTGCTATGGTGAGACCTAAAGCCTGACTGATAAACTTCATGAATGTTATTGGCAAGAAGATGGCGGTTCAGCTGGCTAAACACATTTTTTTCTAGGATTTTAGAGACAAAAGTAAGGTTTGATATTGGTCTGTAGTTGGACAATATTAGAGGATCCAAATTAGGTTTAGTCATGGTTTAATGATGGCACACTTCAGATTTTTTGGAACATAGCCTTTTTTAAGTGAGGAATTAATAAAGTTTATTAAAGGCTCTGTACTATTTGGTAGGAGGTTTTAAAGCAGGTTTGTAGGTATTGGGTCTAACAGGCCGGATGTTGTCTGAGTGTGTAATGAGACAAGCTCTTTTTTAGATACTGGGCTAAAGCTATTTGACTCTTGTATTATATTATTTTCTCCACCACAAGCTTTTTCAGTAACCGGTAAGTGTTGATTATTGATTACGCTAAATGATGCCTGATCACATGATTTAAGTCTTATGTTTTCAATTTTATCACTAAAGAAATTCATAAAATCATTGCTGCACTTAGTGAATCTGATTTAGTTAGTTAGGTCAATGGTATCTTTGGTTCTCTATTAAGTCATAATAATATTTAGTCTTCGCTGCATTGCGTGCATGTTTATACTCATACTGTCCTTCCATGCCCTAAATACCTCTAATTTAGTTTGTCTCCATTTATGCTCCATGGTTCTAGTGGTTTGTTGAAGGGCGCGTGTTTGATCATTAAACCATGTAAAAAGTCTTTTATCTTTAATCTTTTTTTAATTTAAGTGGAGCAACACTGTCTAAGTGAATGATGCAGCAGTAGAGGGTATGATGGTGTGCTTCATATTATATTGTGGTTTAATGACTGGCTCAATATCTATTTCTAAATTCTGAACAATGTCGGTCTGTAGCTCTGATTACAGTTAAAATTTTACTTAAAATTAAGATTATGTTTTTTTTATCAGTAAAGATTATTAGTTCTCTCAAAACTATTTGGCTCAACTTGAATTAAGAAAGGATCAGGCTTTCAGATTGTTTTAACCAAGCACTCTATTGTAAAAAAACATTTAGGAAATTCTGCCACCTATGGAAACTTTCATTTAAAAAATAACAATAAAAAAATGTTTTTATTTTATTTTATTTATTTATTTATTTTTTTCTTAGCAAATGGAGCGCTTTAAAATTGTGGAGAGGGAAACGAAAACAAAAGCATACTCCAAGGAGGGACTTGTCCTGGCACAGAAAGTAGACCCTGCTCAAAAAGAGAAAGAGGAAGTTGGACAGTGGCTCACAGTAAGTTAAATGATGTTCTTGGTACCCTAAGTGTTGCACTGTTGAATCTTTTACACACAGTGTTAACTGATGTATCCTGCTGCCATTTAGCAGTGGTGAACGGTACAGAGTGAGAATTATTAGCACCACGGTGAGAGGTTAAATAACCAGGCGATGTTCAGCACAGCGAACGAGTCGGAGTGTATTTTGTAAAAAATAGAGGAAAGGTACAAGGGAAGGGGCAGATTAAGAGATTGTCTTTTAGGCCAGAATCAATACCTTGTACTGAATACAAGCAGCTACAGGAAGCCAATGGAGAGATGAGTAGTGGAGTAACACTTTTTGCAAATATGCGAATGAATGGTTTTTCTAATAGAACTAATTTGCTTTTGATTGTTCAGAGAAATTATTTTATATTATATTTAGTTAAGTAGTCAACTTTGTCTGGATTGTCTAATTTGATCAGCTATTAACCATCTAATGCCAGAAAGTAGTGTGTTCTATGTATTCTGGTTGTAAATTATGTCTGATCCTGCTAATTCAGTTAATAAAATGTTGACTACCACCCACTACTTCATATAAATACATTTTTTAATACTTCTTTTAATTTGACTTTTCTCATTCCACATGTGTGGTTCAATTAGATTTGTTAACTGGCTGTAGTGGTATAGTATTTAAAGTTACAGTTAAACAAGCACATTGCATGTATTGTTACCTTTTTACATTTATTAAATGTTTTATTTATTAAATTTAGGTGTTATGAGCTTAAAGACAAATGTTCATCACAGTAGTACATGCTCTGGGTATCTCAATGTGTGCTGCTGTTACATATAAACAACCTGTTACCTCTTCTGTATTTCTTTTTCACAGAATACGATAGACATGTTAAATATGCATGTGGACCAGTTTGAGAGTGAAGCGGAATCTCTTTCAGTCCAAACAAGAAAGAAGAAAGGAGATAAAGAGGTCAGCTCGCTTGCACTTCATTGGCATAGCCAAAGCCATTTAAAATCTAAATTTTACTTTGAATTTGTTGGAATTATTATTATTATTATTATTATTTTATTTTTTTTACTTTAATCCCAAATTGTTGTCCCAGTCATTTTATTGTCATTGCTAATTCTGTAGCAGTTTGCTCAGGTTTAGACATTACCCTTTTAATGACTTTCAACTTTATTGAAGTATAGTTTTATATCAATAAAGGGATGCTGTGGCCAACCCTGTGCTTGCTTTGTAAGTCACTTTGGATAAAAAGCTTCTGCTAAAAGATCAAAATGTGAAAATATATCAAAAGGTTTTTAGCTTCTAATCAAACATACAAATTAATGAAACAACCATTATGCATTTTACAAATTACAAATCACTGCACTTAAAGTACAATTGTTTTAATTGTGTGTAATTGTCTGTTGCAGTAATTTAATCTATTTAATGCTGTTAACCGTTTTAGAACATGACCAACACGTTAAAGCATGTAATGAGGTCTTAGGTTATTAAGAATCAAACTGTATTTTTGTTGTTTTTATTTGATTGCATTAATGTTAAAGACTAGAAAACTAAGCAGCTAAGTGAATGGAAACTTTTTGTTCAGACAAAATCTAATTCCATTAATATTAACCTTTTCGTCTTATTCAAAACACATTTCCGAAAAAGTTGAAACCGTTATTTTATAGTTCATTCATTCATTATCTCCCGCTTTATCCTCTATTAGGGTCGCGGTGGGGTTCCCCATGCCCATCCAGTGGAGAACATCTCGGGCGCTGGGCAGATACACCCAGGACAGGGCGCCAATCCATCGCTGGGCACACACTCACTCACACAAACACACTCTATATGGGGCAATTTTGAGAATTCAATTCACTTGATCCATGTTTTTTGGACTGTGGGAGGAAACCGGAGAACCCGGAGGAAACCCACGCAGACACGGGGAGAACATGGAAGCTCCACCCAGATGGGGATTCGAACCGGGAATCCCTAGCGCTGAGAGGCGAACGTGATAACCACTAAGCCACCGTGCCGCCCTATTTTTTTTTAAATAGTTTTTAAGTGCAATATTATATTCAATTTGCAAATTCGCTATTGTTCACTTTTTGTCTGTTAAATAAAAATTTAAGTGGTTTAATTACAATTTCAATTATCTTCATTAAATATAAATATAAAAGGCATCAATTTCTACACTCTATTTCTATTTATACAAACAATTTCTATACATAAAGTATAGGGAAAATTGGAGAATAGGCTTTATTGACCTGAAAGAAATCATGATCATGTAAACTGGATGATGCAAATTCATCTAAGAGAAAAAGAAAAAAATTGCACCAATTAATTATCTTCGTTCCTAAACAATCAAAAAGTTTAATTGAAAGAAGTCACCTGACCCAGTGGCAATCATGCCTCTGTCTCCATTTATACTTACTTGAATGCATTTCAGACATCAGTTTCCGATTTAGTTTGTATTTACCAAATACATACATATGGCACAAATATGTAAGCACCTAAAGAGCAAGCTAAATTAACAGTAAAATAGAAACATAGACAATTTAGAAAGTGAACCTTGGAGGACTTTAACCCAACAAGTGACCCATCTACTAGTCCAGGCTGTTGAGCGTGGTGTAATAGTGTGCTGCATGAGAGGAACGAGGTCTGGTTGGGCACAAAGCATACATTTTTTTTTTTTACCCTCTTGGTTTATTTACTGTAATGCACCAACTTTAAGTGCCCTATTGCTTTTGTAAAACTATAATAAAAACTTTATAATAAAAACCAAGGCTTAATTAAAATATGTTTATTTAAAACATAATTATTAATAATTTGTCTTTTGTGATGTAATCTATTTAGATTTTTATAGTGCTCATTGGAAATCAGTGTACTAGTCGTATTAATTAGTTTTTCCATCAATTGGAAAATATTGGAAAAATATTAAAATAATAAAAAAACACGTTTGCATGTTTAACTCATTGATATGAAGAATGTGAAGCAGTTAGAGGTGTGCATTATTGTCAATAATGTAATTATTGACAATAATGCTTGACAAACGGCTCAACCGTTGAGATTTGAGGACCGGAACTACCCATTTTATAAAACCTGTGAATATCAGTTGTTTACCTTTTTGAGTACTGCTGACTAGTTGCATCTATTTATATTAAGAATACTTCTAAGAACTATTTCATTTAGCATTTAATTGCATAATATTATAAAGTATGTGAAATTACATAATGCAGTCCACATCAACATGGACATGAGTATTTCCAACATATTGTAAAAAATGAAATACTATGACAAACCCAGTATCAGCAGTATTAGGATTTTATATCTGAAAATATTTTATTGTTTTGCTCTTTACCTCAAAATAAAAAGCAATTTATCTTGTATAGACTGTAAGATACGACATAACTTTAAAAACGTTAAATAATCTAGTGCCACAATGTGATTTTGAATTCAAGAATGAGTTCCAGTTCTCTTCTGTTTCAGAAACAGGACCGAATAGATGAGCTAAAAAAATTTATAGAAAGGCACCGGTTTCACATCTGTATGCTGGAGACCATTCTACGAATGCTGGACAACGACTCGATACAAGTGGATTCAATTCGCAAAATCAAAGATGATGTGGAGTACTACATAGATTCCTCTCAGGATCCTGACTTCGAGGAAAATGAGTTTATTTATGATGACCTGGACCTGGAGGATATATGTAAGCTGCTTAGTGATATAACTCTAGAACTGAACTCCATCGTGAAAAAAATGTCTTTATTTAAAATTGACTGTGTAGATTATGTGGCCTGATGCAGCCAGTGTGTATGTTGTGGGACAGCGCATGTAACTTATGTTTAAATTCACTTTTGAATTGTTTGTGCGTGAATTTGTAAGTCGCTTTGGATAAAAGCGTCTGCTAAATGACTAAATGTAAATGTAAATGAACACCATTTGCAGAAAATGTCATCAAATGCCCAGTAGCTAGTTTAACATGCATTCAAAACATGTGTCTATTTTTAATATACACAAAAAAATCACCATTAATACTAGGGGTTGATTTTGGCCCAAGAGAAAACCAATGTTTTTCCCTGATAACTGTTTTTTTTAAATCTTCTTTCTAAAGCTTTTTGGTGGTCCATAGTAAGTTCCCTCTTACATGTCCTGATGTATAAAACACTATACCTAAAACAAGATATGATGTACTTAAGATCAAAAGACACAGTTTTACTGCAAGTTACTGTCAAACAAGACTCTCTACTGTTATTACTACTTAATGTGTCTAATCAGTGTACACCCAGGTCTTTCCCAAAACTATCAAAGTGTTTTATAGTAATTTGATAGCAACATTAAACCTTAACGATTTTATGTATATATTCAATGTTTATTTAATTAACTTTTAATTTATTTTTTAATTATTTGTTCAATACGTTTTTATAGTACACAAGGACAAGACCATTACAGATAGATGAAACACATAACTTGCCTAAAGTGGAATTATTGTGGCTGGAGATTTTAGCTCCTTCTGCAATTAAGTTGTAGTATCATGGTCTGTCAGAGTCTGTTTTGCTGCATCCAAGCAGCTTACTGTTATTAATGAAGCAATACATTTAATTAAATTTAAATATTTACAGAAATGGGGGAAATATTCTGAAGTGTTCTTTATGGACCGCTCTGTACAAAATATTTTACACCGTATTAAATGTAGAACACAGATGTATATTATACAAATAGTAGCTTTATTTGGGTTTATTGGTTAGATTTAGTTACTAAAACACAACATTGTTTACAGCCTAAATATTTTTCAAAAGATAACTTGGTTGTTGTTTCAAAGTAAGCCAAATTTAATGCTTTTAAACGTTTTACAATATTCTTTCAAGTGAGCATAACTCAAAGAACATTCTTCAGGACCTGGGTGAGGTCTACTTACTCTATATAGTCTTATTAAATCCTCTGCGTAATACTGAATTTAATTCCTTCACCTGTTAGCCACAAAATATTAGCTTCCATCAATGCTCACAAATTTCTAATCGAAATAAAGAGAGCAGAACTCTTATTGGTCCCACTATAGGAAAATTCTCTTTGTCAACAGCAGCAAAGGTACAGAATTGCACTAGTGGACAGGGCTATTAAATCTGCATTTGCAGATATAAATTAATGTTTTTTTTTTTCTTGCTTTTTATTGTTGTTGATCAGTACTAGAAAATCAATGTCCTCAAGCTGTGGAATCAACCTCCAGAGTGTATGTTTATAAGAGTTTGAATGTGGCAAGAAAAACGTATTTCCCTCTTTAAATGCTATAATGGAGATTCTATTAATTTACATTTTGTTTGTTTGATTTAAAATTAATCAATGCACTGTCATCAGTCAATATGATTAGCGAATTACATAGTCCATCCATCCATTATGTTCCGCTTTATCCTATAACGTTTCGGGCGCTGGGCAGATACACCCAGGACAGGGCGCCAATCCATCGCTGGGCACACACTCACTCACACAAACACACTCTATATGGGGCAATTTGGAGAACTCAATTGACATGTTTTTGGACTGTGGGAGGAAACCGGAGAACCCGGAGGAAACCCACACAGACATGGGGAGAACATGGAAACTCCACCCAGATGGGGATTCGAACCGGGAATCCCTAGCGCTGAGAGGCGAACGTGCTAACCACTAAGCCACCATGCCGCCCGCGAATTACATAGTGACATGCTTATCTACTGCAAAGCCATACGGTTTTAAACAAAGCTCTAAAGATGTGTATCAGAGTGACAAATGAAAGGATATGATGTGTAAGTGATGCCAACCTTACAAACCAGGCAGTTTTGTGAACTGTGAAAAGGTGCTTTATATTTTTAACACTTTCTTTTGTTTATACTTGAATCATTTAGCACAGCCTCTGGTTGCCACGTCACCTCCAGCACATGCAGAGGATGAAATCTTCCAGCACTCCAGCTCCACACCAACATCTACCACCTCATCGTCCCCCATTCCTCCATCCCCAGCCACTTGCACTACAGTAAGAATACAGTTTAGTTATCAAGCCAATTTTTTTTTCGTGTTACATTGATTTGAGCCACTTTGACCAATTGTATATGTGGAATTATTTATAAATTTGCTCTCTCCCCGTCTAATGTGCATCGGTAAGAATTCGGAGGATGATAAGAAGCGAGGTCGTTCAACAGACAGTGAATTCAGCCAGGTAAAATTACATGTTTTCTGTTGAATGTGGCACTTGCATTAAAAAAATAACTGTTTCATTATTTTGTTTTGATTACATTTACAGAACTGTCAAAAGTTAATTATAATTTACAAGTTAGTAAATTTAAGTTTGTAGAACAAGGCTTTTTCACCTTTTATACCATGCAAGTTCAGTAAAATTGGTCTTTTCACAAGGAAACAATGTTTATTGGATATTAGAAATTTGAGACAGTTTAAACTGAATTGTCTCTTGATATTTTTTTCGAATACAGTTGGATTAAATGCAATATAAAGGATAATTATTGTTAAAAACAAATATTAAACTATAACCTTATAAGTATTTAAATTAATAATTTAAAAATTGAACTCCAGGCGGTGCAATTTGTCTTGTATTCAATTTTTTTAATGCATCACTATCAATTATATAAGAAGTAAAGTATATACGGAAGTAAAACAAGTGAAGTGATATCAATAAATTTTAAGTAAAAAAAAACTCTCTGGGCATGAAAAAGGCCCAAGATTGTAAAGTTTATAGAATTGTGTGCATAGATGGAGAAACTATTGGATAAACAAACTGACTATCAGAACCTTTTGTTTTTTGTTGAGTAAAATTATTCATTCATTCATTCATTCATTCATTATCTCCCGCTTTATCCTCTAGTAGGGTCGCAGTGGGGTTCCCCATGCCCATCCAGGGGAGTACGTTTCGGGCGCTGGGCAGATAGACCCAGGACAGGGCGCCAATCCATCTCTGGGCACACATTCACTCACACACACACACACTCTATATGGGGCAATTTGGAGAATTCAATTGACTTGATCCATGTTTTTGGACTGTGGGAGGAAACCGGAGAACCCGGAGGAAACCCACGCAGACACGGAGAGAACATGGAAACTCCACCCAGATGGGGATTCGTGCCGCCTGAGTAAAATTATTATAATAAAAAATATATAATTATTAAATTTGCTAAACGGGTGAAAAATCATAATGCAAACTTAAAAAAAAAAAACAGCATCGTAGTACAGCATGTTGTTGACAGCATGGTAATGTTGGGCACAGAACATAGTTATAACATAGAACATAGTGTCTTCAACTAAAGATTTTCATAGTCGAATCTGATTTGTCAGATTTTCCCTATAGTCGACTGATAGTCGAATCAGTTAAAATTTCACCACAAGATGGCGCTATAAGCGTAGTTTTTAAAAAAGATTTTTTATATATATTTTACTTGTTTTTCTAACAAAAGAAAACCTTTTTTTTTGTTGTTTTTCTTATTTCCTTTTTGTGCTAGAAATTAGGATGATTTTATTTGACAAAAGGCTATATATATAACGAAAACAAAGACATTTCATGTAAAAACTAATGCTTAACAGCAGCCATGGGCACCCCCATGTGGTCAAAATGGTACATTCGACTATGAGGTTCATAATCGACTACGGTTCTCCGGATCGAATCGTCGAATCAGCGAATATTGCAGTTCACCCCTAGTTATAACCAAAGCCTAATTCTGAAATTGTCATCAAACCTCACTTTAATTAGTTTTACAACCATCTGTAAAGAAACAAAAAAAAATAACAATGCACAGAATCTTTTTAAAACTATTAGTTCCTAAAAATGGAATGAAAGGCACACATCCAGAGTATGGTTTCTGAATATTTTTATTTTATTTTTGGTTAAAAAAAGCTACCATTAATTTAGTGTTTGAGTGAACAGTATGTCCATTAATTAATGTTATTTTTGTTCCATGAATGTTGTTGTCACAATAAAATATTTGCTATTTAAATTTTTTATGTGCACTAGTGAAATGCCTCACAACCAAGTAATAATATTTTGATTTCAAACTGAAAAGTTTAAGGGTTGGGTTTTCATGCATGGCGATGTTTACACAAACCTCAGGAGTTTCATCAAACATCTCACCCCGTGAACAGTGTGAGGCTGGAAACTAAAACATAAAAACCCAACCATTTGAAATCTTTAATAACTACTGTTTATAAAACTGTTAATTAGGGATGCAGCAATACTACTTCTGTCTGACCAAGTACTTTTAGTATCAGACAATGTACAACTTTAGCAGAACAACTGAAATTATGGCTTAAAGTGGCATCCGGTGCTAGTGTACTGGAAAAGTATTATGAGTAGAAGTTCATGAGTGCGGTGTGGGAACAACAAAATTAAAAAAGTACCTGACCATTTCTGAATTTAGTTAAAACCCTTAATTCCTCTTCCTTCAAACAGATGGCAACACTAAAATAATTGATTGTGGCTAAATGCCTTAAAGTTGTGGACAGCGCAATGGGAAGATCATGGGTTGTCGGGACCGTAGTGGATGTCGGCAACTTACTAAAGCCAAAAGAGAAAGTGGATTTATGGGGTTACATGGCTTCATTTGAGTTGTTTCGTACCAGATAAGCTGCAATGTTCTGGATCTGCTGAAGAGCATTGATCGCATAATATTGAAGACCCACAGACGGTGCGTTAAAGTAATCGATCTGGAATATGATGTCTGGGACTAAAAATACAGTTCTGAATTGTAAAACCAAAGTTTTAATTTAAAACACGGAATATAGTGATGAGAATGGAACAAATATTAATTTTTTCAAAATTTAAAAAGCATTACTTTTTTTTGCATTTTCACACACTGCTACTATTTACACACAAAATTTTGAAATAAGATGCTAATTCAATGACCACTAATCCCATGCCAATGGTGCAGCCAATACTCTTGCTGCTTCTCTCTCTCTGTTTTGCCTCTCTTTAAAGCTTTAACAGACAATAAAATCACATCCTGGGTGAACTCCCCAGTTTTGCCTCTCATTTCCCCTGGTACAGGTCTGCAGCCTGGTCATTGGAAACCTCCGTCCAAATAACTTGCTAGATACTCACAAACTTTACGAAATCCACAATAAAGCCATTTAGGCTACACATCAGTTATTATCTAGCCAGGGTTAATTTTACAGTAATGTCCCTGGTAACTCTCACTTAAATAAATGCCAAACTGATGTTGTATGAAACAGGGTTACTGTTTCTGGTAACGTTTTAGAAGCTCCTTCTTTAATAAAATATTTATTCATTATAGATGTAGATAATACATTTACACTTTTTTTTAAACTTCAAATTGTACTGCATTTTCTTTGCTGTTTAACTAATAAATGTGTCATTACTTTTGCATTAACCACCTTTTACATTGCAATAACCACTTTGCCCAGGCTTGTGATAAAGTTTTTTGCAAACAGTGTAAACGTTTATTTATTAGCGACATATTCGCCTCTTGATGGTGTTTCTTTTGGGTGGGGGGACAACTTTTGGTCTTCAGTGTATGTAGAATTTCTCCAATGTGTTCAGTTTAGTAATAAATAGTGACTACTTATAATGTTGGTGTATATATTTTTGTAACATTTAATATTTTAGTATGGAATTTAAATATTGGTGCCTATACTTTTGCATTTGATTGTACATGATTTATATAGATTTTGTATGGATAAATGTGAAAGTAAACTTATACTATGTATGTCAGAAAAGATAAGAGATCTCTTTACATCATTTGATGTAGTACATCATTTGTAAGAGTTTTATTTTTTAAAACCAATACTTTTTGAAATTGACAATAATATTGCTGTCAATTTTTCTCTTTGTAGTCTCCTGTCAAAAATGGCAATCCATCATCTTTGTCCTCATCATCCTCCTCCTCCTCCTCCTCCTCCTCCTCCTCCTCTTCATCATCTGGAGCCTCCTCTACCTCTGTGGTGTCTATAGCAACCATGTCCAGCAGCGTTAACTCAGCAGCGGGGGGCAGCAGCCTCCTGAGCAATGTAGGCGGCCATGTTCAGAACTCATGCAGCTACAGCTCTGCTATCCAGCAACAATTACAGCATCAGGCCAAAAATCCAGTTAGTACCCAGTCCAGCACCTCTGCCACTGCTGCTTCCCCAAACAGCATTCTGTTACCAAGCCCCACTTTAAGCTCCTCTCCTCCAAGCCTTGGTACTCCCAGCAATCAAACTCAACCTATACTCACACCAACTTCAGCTTCCACGCTAAGCCATGCCCTCAGCATTGGCCTAGGCAAGAGTCCTTCACAGCCCACAAGTACTGCTGGCCAGATCCCTGGCCTTGGTCTTTCGGCTATGTCTTCATCCCGGACCAGCATGGCGGGGCTGCTGCAGGGCTCATCCACCCCAGCGCCATATGCTCAGGCTGCTGCTTCTGGCACAACAAACATCTTAGGTAATGCCAGTGTCCAAAACACCAGCGGAGTGCCAACGGTGACTGGTACCAATGGAAGTGGCACCTCCATAGGTCTCCTTGGGTCGGCACCAGGCCCAACCAACATTAGCGGTACCATCTTGGGGCTAGGATCTACTCAATCTGCAATTCAGCCTTTGCCTTTGGTGACTTCAAGCCCTGTTGGAGGGGGACTTGGTCAGCCCAACAACGTGGGTGTTATCGGGAGCAATATTGGGAGCTCTACATCAGGAAGCACAGCAGCTGTAGGAGGTACCATGCTTCCCCGGCCACCTAGTGGACAAAAACAGAATGGTAGCACAAGTAAGTGTGGGGGATTTTTTATTTTTGATTATTAAATTAAGCTTTACTTTTTGACAAATGTGCACAGGAATACTTTTGTTCAGTGTTGTTTTTATGTATTTTTGCAAAAATATACACTATAAAGAGAAAAATCAGTATATGAAACAATACAATAGTTTAAATAGGTTTTTAGTTGTTTTACTTTCAGATTTTGGGGATTTTTTTAATTGACGTTTTTTTTATTGTTTTATAGAGACTTAATTGGTTAAGAAAGTAAGCAACAGAATAGTTACCCTAATACAATTCAATGTGCTGCTGTACATTCTTGACGATATTGTATATGAAAGCAATCTCCATCTCTTTTTCTTGTTAATTTATATAGCTTAAGGAAACCATAAACTAGTTATTCACTGTATACCTTTCAGAATCTAGAATTTAGCCACATACGTATTACATACATACCTACATGCACACACCCTGTAGTACCAGTGGTAACACTGCTACTTATTTACGATTATTGTTGTTCATGAACTGAACTTCTGAATTCTGTTGCACTGCTTATAAATGTTGCTGAAAGTACTGATTCTTTTTTTCTCCCATAACTTCAGCTTATAGTTCCGTAGTAGCAGATAGCACATCTGACTCCAGCCTTAACAGTTCCAGCCAATCACAAAACAGCCAAGCCCCAACCTTAAATTCCACGTCCAGTTTGCCGTGAGTATGATCTCTCTATTTGGGGGGAGTTTACAGATGAGTAGAGTATTGTGCTCTTATTTGCATGATTGCTTTGTTCACCATATAATAAAATAACTGTATAGATATTGCATTAACCAGGTTTTCTTTTTCCTCTCTTAATAAGGCTCCAACATCCAACATGTGTCTCCTCTTCTTCCACTGACAGTAAAGACACTGGGTCCAGCCTTTTGGGATCTATATCTATTCCTCCCAGCTCCCCTTCACCTTTGTACACTGAGAGCAAACCAAGTGGTGGCAGCCTGCTGAACGGACCTCACACATACACACAAGCTGCTGACGTCATTAAGGTGTGCAAACGTGCTCACGCACAATTATACACACACACTTTGTTGTTTGGCATCGCTCTTATGTGACATGTAACCTGTATAATTACCACAGCATTATTTACTACTTACTACCCTCTAGTAGTTTACACATATGACTGTTCATACACATATGAATGCTCCAACGTCTGGCTCACAACAGGTATTCCCTAAGCCAAAACGAAGGGGTGTCCGGTAGATTGCGATGGAAGTTTGAGAAGAAAAAAAAAGGTGCTTATAATGTATCAGCGCTTTTTTTACAGTATCGGAAGCACTCGCACGCACACATTCGCACACACAATGTGATTCATTCCTAATCGCAATCCCCCCCCCCCGGCACATGGCCACGCCCCGTCCTTTCACAGTCCAAAAAACATGGATCAAGGTCAATTGAGTTCTCCGAATTGCCCCATATAGAGTGTGAGTGTGTGTCCAGCGATAGATTGGCGCCCTGACCTGGGTGTATCTGCCCAGCACTCGAAATGTTTTCCCCTGGATGGGCATGGGGAACCATAATAGATTATAAAGCAGAAGATAATGGATGGGTGGATGGATGTTCTGTTTGGGGAAATGTGGGTTACAGTGATTGTTTTACATTTGTGCTGTATACTGTGTGTTTGGGTGTACTAAAGTCAAGTTTTTACCATGCTACTTGCTGGAATGTGTTTAATTAAAGAGCAATTCTAACAGATTCAACAATACTAACATGATGTGTGTAAACAGGATTCAATATAAAAGCCTAAAAAAAGAGATTAACCCTTGTAGATCTCGATGACCTGTCTACTGGAAAAGTGAAAAGGCCAGAAAAGTGTGGGCACCCCTGCCCTAAGCTGTTCCCACAAAATTGGAAGCATTCACTCATTCAAAATCCATGACAAGATGCTTGATTTCATATATGTGGTGGAAAAAATGTTATGTGAAAAAAATTCTTTAATAAAATTTTAATTATTTGTGGCATAAAATCCACTAGGTGTTTAAATTTGGCCTTTCAGTTACACCAATTAGGTGGCGTTGAATATCCTTTTTTATCTTGTCACATAGATACTTTATAGGATTAGTATCTTGAAACTGTGAAGTGTACCAGTATTTTTTAAATAGAAATCAATTGATTACAGTTCCTAGATCATGTAATCCTTTTAAGCACCTCTAAGATTATTAAATAATTTGTGACATTCACATATACACATAAAACAATATTTTTGGTGTGTGACTGTGTACACATTTACAGTCCTAAAGTAAATAAATGGACCAAAAACTTGTGGAATATTAAGCTTTTAAAGTTTAAAATAACAATAAATTAAAAGTATTTTTTTGTACTTTTAGTTTTTGTGATGTAATATATTTGATAAACCAGTCCCTCTTGTGTTCTAAGCATACTGAATATTTTTTAAATTAATATTTTAATTTAATTCTGACCTTCTGTTGTGAGTTCACTGTTGATGTGTATTAATTAGGAAAGCTTTTAGACCAACTTCCAAAATGTTCTGGTCAAATTTCAATAATTATAATTTCGTTTCTGTTCTGGTTCTTATTAGTGATTCTGTCAGTTGGTATGAATTTTTTACATCATAGCTTTCTAAATGTGCCAAAATTGTGCATGAAGACAAAGATTTTGAACAAGGCCATTTAGTTACTGATATGTAAATTTACAGCATTTGTTATTACGTTTCATTAAAGGGGTTAAACAAGTTGTTGAAATATCTTAGTATAGTATTAACTTAATTAAATGTCTTGTTCAATTAATGCTCAGTAGAATGAGCAAACCTGCAGATAGCAAAATGATGACTAATCATATAAGAGGGAAAAACAAGGCAGATGGTCAGTTGGGTAAAAAAAAACATCACCCTGCTGGTTTGTTTTTTTTATCCAAAAAATGTCTTTTTATGATTTTCTTCTTATGTAAACTTTTTGTAAACCAAGAATATACACTTTCCTGCCTCTTTTCCAGATGGTCACATGTCTCAAGACAATATATATATATATATATATATATATATATATATATATATATATATATATATATATATATATATATAAATATGTGTGTGTGTGTTCCAATACATTTGTCTGTATTGATTGCATCATAGCTTGTGATTTAATGCAAAATGCACAATTTACATTTTTCAGTAATCTGTGTAATTAATATAAAACTGGGTTGCCTTTTAGTCCCGGCTTTACCAAGGTGCCATGATGTTGGTGATTTTCCTACTTTTGCTGCATTTAGAGACTGGTGTCATTTTGAATCCAATTAGGTTTATGTTCTGTATAGCTAATGAAAATTTGTTTTCTCATTTCTGTTCCATATTTAGCCTCAAGAACCACTAAGCTCTTTGAAGTCAATGGCAGAAAGGGCAGCTCAGAACTCAAGTTTAGAGGGGGAAATCTCAGCATTATGTCTCTCTGGAGGCAAGTGTTGCATACACACAAAAACACAAAATACTGTATATTTTCCAGAGAATATATGTATACATCTCGAGCAGGCATAATATTATGACCACTAACAGGTGAATTAAAATCTCTTTATCATTGCACCTGTAAATAGGTGGGATATATTAGGCAGCAAATTAACATATTTTACAGTTTAAGTTAAAGAATTAGAAGCAGGAAAAATAGACAAGTGTACAGATTTAAGTAACAAGGGCTCAAATGATGGCTAGCAGTAAAGGCTGACCTCTGTGGTAGATCAGATAAGTTAACAGATAAGTTACTATAGTTAAAAAAAATAAGTTGCTGGTTTTGATAGAAAGGAGCCAGAATACACAGTGCAGCACAGTTTTTTGTATGAAACTCATGTATTGCTTACTAGTAGAACACAGCCCCAGGATGCAATATAGAAAAAAGGCAAGTCGTCAGAGGCAGTGTTATGATTTAAGCAGTGTTCTGATGGGAAACCTTGGATCCTGCTATTCATGTGGATGTTACTTTGACGCATACCACCTACATAAGCATTGTTAATGTGTCAATGTGTTAATGTAATCACCAATAACAAAAATGGTTTAGGCTGTTTTGAGGGTCAAGGTTATGTGTTGACTGGGCCTTCAAAGTTCTCGTATATCAAACCATTCGAGTATCTGTGCAATGTGCTGGTCAAACAATCTGATTTATAACGGCTCCACCTCACAACCTAAGAATCTGTTACTAATATCTTAGTGCCAGATATCACGACATACCTTCAGGCTTTTAAGGACGTATAATTACATATAAAAACAGTTTAGGAAAATTAGGCTAATGCATGTGAATCACAAGTATGGTAGGTAGTTGCATTAGAATCTTCTATTGGCCATGCTTGTTTACACAGTCAAATAAAAATCTATTCAGCCAACAAACAAAAAAAAGTTTATATAAAGAGAACCAAGATTTTGTAAAATAGTACCTGGTAATAATTCTAATGACAGAATGCAAAACACATTTAAAAAGACAAAAGTTTTACTCTATGCTTTATAATTTCTGTTATACTTCAATCGTGGAAATTTTCCCACTTTCTGATAAGTTTAACTTTATCATGGTTGAATTTGGCAGTGTTAATCCAAGCAACCTTTCTCAGTCTGTTGCTTTGCTCTCTATAGACATTTTCCCCAGTTCTACAGCTTCCTCAGGGCCACCTGCTGTTCCTTTGCCTTCGTTGTCGGAAGTGAACATCCCACCATCACTGGGTGTTTGTCCATTGGGTCCTGTTCCATTGTCCAAAGAGCAGCAATACCAGCAAGCCATGCAAGAGTCAGCATGGACACACATGCCGCATCCTTCTGATTCAGAAAGAATCAGGTATATGCCACTCTCTCAAAAATTTTACTTTCTAACTGATATCATTTAACCATTTGTGAGTCTTAAGACAAGAAGGTTCAGCATAGACAGGTTAAGTGAGACCTGTTTAAGGTGCACTATGTGTGATTCAATAGAACATGGTATTCAAATGTATGTGTTTTTGTGAGCAGTTACCTTTAACTATAACTTGTTGTGCATTTATAAGCTTAGAATGAAACTTTTATATCTACCTGAGTGCAGGTCACCATGTACACCTATTGAACAATTTTTGTATTAAAGCCATTAAACCTTGCTCTTTTTTTTAAAATAAAAATATTAGTGAAAATGTGTTGCCGTTTTATTTTATTATTATTTTTTTTTACTTTTTGTAATCTTATTGATCATTTTTTAACTTTTTCTGTGCTTTTTTTCTTTCTTGCGCTCAGGCAATACCTGATGAGGAATCCCTGTCCTACATTGCCTTTTCACCACCAGGTGCCACCACCACACTCAGACTCTGTAGAGTTTTACCAGAGACTTTCCACAGAGACCCTCTTTTTTATCTTTTATTATCTTGAGGTATGAAGCACATTATACAGACCTGTGTTTAAACACCTTTTGTTAGTGGAACCCCTTTATACGGTTTCTGTAATAACCTGTTAATCCAAGTAATGCATGTCCCATTCTGTTAATAGGGCACAAAGGCTCAGTATTTAGCAGCAAAAGCCTTGAAAAAACAGTCATGGAGGTTCCACACGAAGTACATGATGTGGTTTCAGAGGCACGAGGAGCCGAAGACCATTACCGATGAGTTTGAGCAGGTGAGTCTCTACGTTATAACTTTTTGCCTGTTAAATTGTAACCCTATTAGCTTATGATGTGTATGTAGTTGAAAGATATACAAGTAATAGCTTTGTTTGAATAAAAATACAATCAGCAGTAACATTAACACCTCTCTGATCCATCTGTGTCAGAAACATAGTATGGTTGCAGCATTAGAAGCATTTTTCTTTTTTTTTTTAAATTTAGTATTTTGTATTTTGTGTGTGTATGTATGTGTGTGTATATATATATATATATATATATATATATATATATATATATATATATATATATTTTTTTTTTTTTTTTTTTTTTTTTTTTTGTTATTCATAAAGTATAAGTTGAAACTAATAGCAACAAGATTTCTGACGTTAAATGTTTTATACACAGCTTCAAACTGTGGTGCCCAACTTTTGCATAAAACTAAAACATAAAGTATGTTAAGCTGTAAAGTTTACCATATTTTATCATTAGGCATTTATTTATATTTATATTTATATTCATTAAGCAAAATTGTTCAGCTAAAAGTGGCAAAAAATGTTTGTTTTTTAGAGCAGTGATTCTCAATTATTTTCTGTTAAGCCCCCTCTAGGAAGAAGAAAACATTTTGCCCCCCCCCCCCCCCACACATACACACACACACCCACGCACACTCCCCCCCCCTCTACTTGACAAAATGGGATGAAAAAGTATTTTTACCCGCCCACTGTAGTATTATTTGCATATAAATTTGTTATACGTACGCCTCTTTTATAACAATGTATCATTATTAACAATAAAGAAAACAAAAAGAAAGACATATAGATCAACTTAGAACAAAGAATAATTTTATTAACTTTGTCTTTTAGTTTGTTACAGAAACAAATGAAATCCTTATTTAAACTAGAAACATTTTTAAACTGACTGGCATTTGATACTGAAAAATGAAGTTAAATAAAATCAATAAATAATAATAAATTCAAATTCATCAGCAACATTAATTGAGGAGCACAATATATTACATTTACATTTAGTCATTTAGCAGACACTTTTATCCAAAGCGACTTACAAATGAGAACACCACAAGTTAGAAGCCATGGAGAAAACCAACTATACTGTAAATTCATCAAACCTGATTGTTATTCGATTCTGCGGCCCCTTTAACACTTTTTAACACTTTAACCTACAAAACAAAAATGAATACAACAATTTGTGCTGTTTTTTTTTTTTTTTTTAATCAAAATGAAGTCAGAACTAAAGTCTCCAACGCGCCCATTTTGCAGCGCACAGCTTTTCTGAAGTAGCTTTCATAAAGCGGGATGATTGCTGGATATACGCGTCACATTTTCGATGAAAAAACTCAAGCGGTTTATCAGCGTGATTGGGGTGTAATGTCTTTAAGTGACGCCTTCATTTATTTGGTTTCATGCTGACCGCTGCCAACATTTTAAAACATAGAAGACACACCGGTCTCTCTTCGTCTCCGCCTCAGTTACAGTGAAGCCAAGCGCTATACGCTTCGCCATATTTCCTCGTTTTAGCTTTTGGTTGACTTTTGTTGCTCTCATTATCTTCGTCTCTCTCCGCCTTTCTCTCCGCCATCCCTGTTAAATATTTCTCCATGTTGTCTCTTGAGGGTTTCTTCAGTGCACTTAATATCACTTGCTCTGTGATAGCTTGTTATGCGCCCCCCAGTGCCCCACTATTTGAGAAGGACTGATTTAGAGGAATAAGTGACAACTGGATAATGTATAACAAACTGTAACATATTTAATGACACTGCTATCTTTTCAACTTTAACATGTTTTTCTGCAGTAAATCACTGGTGCAGAAAATAATCAATCAACTTTTATTTAGTTTTTGTGCTTTTTAAAGCCGATAATTACTGTAAAAAGAGTAGTAAGAAAAAAAACTGATATGTAAAAAAAAAAATATATATATTAAAAATTACATTTAGCATAATTTTGCAGATGCTTTTATCCAAAGCAAATTACAAGGGAGAAAGCAGTAGTCAGTTATTTAAGAAACCATATGATTTTATGAATTTGTGGTAATCATCCAAATGCTTATTTTTGGGTAGGAAAAAAAGATGAGGATAATTAAATGCTCATTAAGGTGCTTAAAATTTTAATAAACTGCTGGTTTATCTTCCTTTTGTAATCAAGAGTGGCACATTGATTTCAGATTAATATTTCAGTTCAAGTAATTTCGGTATGGGTTTAAGTAATCACATCTTTGTACGTCTGCACTGCAGGAGCTAAGAGTGATTATAGTTCTTACTCCTTTAAAGTAACATTTGTGTACAGTGATTGCAACAACCATTTGAAAAATCATCAAAAACATTAGCATTTTATCAGTACAGTTTGATATGTAGATGCTTTTTTGGTTCTAAACTACAGCCAGTATCCCATATATTTTTCCACAGACTTTGTTAGTCCTTTTTACTGTTGTTTCATGACCAGTAACACCATAGTTGTTACTTGTGGGTTGAATAATTCTCAATATTGCAGTTAAATTGATTTGGTGGTGATCTGTTTGTCCCATGTTGGTCTGATTAGGCCAAGGGTACTACTATAACTTTTTAACACTGTGTTTACTTACCCACCACACATAAGTACCCTGTTCTGTGGTGGTCCTGATTATTGCTGAAACTAAAAGGGACTAAGAAACACTAAGCATAGTAATCTGTGATTGTGGACTACAACCTGCAAAACTATATGGTAAGTGGAGCTGAGAAACTAGGCAATGAAAGGTAAATCTAATAAAGTGGATAGAGTGTAAACAACAGTGGATTTACAGTGTAATTTGAGAATGAAGAAGCTAAAGTTAATTGTGTAATAAATAAATAAAGAGCACAATAACCAATGCTGATCTGCTTTATCAGCTTGCATCACTGCAGTGTTCCTCCTGATGGTGCTGTACAGGAAATAAAACAAGCCCTTGATAGTTTGTAGTTCTTAGTAAAACTCCTCAATAAATACTTACTTACTAGATACGTACTTAATAATACACATTATAACACAAGATCTTTTTCAGTGGAGCTTACTAAAATTGAAGACATGACATCATGTGGGATTTGAAATCATTTCTTCTTTTAACTTTTTCAGCAACCTTACCACATTTGTGTAACTTCCTCTTCAATGTATGCATCAGGTTTTTATCTCGTTTGAAACACTGTACAGTTTTACCCATCCATCCATTATCTTCCACTTTATCCTCTACTAGGGTCGCGGGGGGAGGTTCCCCATGCCCATCCAGGGGAGAACGTTTTGGGCGCTGGGCAGATACACTCAATCTATCGATGGGTACACATTCACTCACACAGACACATACTCTATATGGGGCAATTCGGAGAATTTAATTGACCTTGTTCCATGTTTTTGGACTGTGGGAGGAAACCGGAGAACCCGGAGAAAACCCACGTGGACACAGGGAGAACATGGAAACTCCATCCAGATGGATTCAAACCGGAAATCCCTAGTGCTGAGAGGCGAATGTGCCACCGTGTCACCCACAGTTTTACCCATTCATTACATTCATCATGTTTGAGAGATGGTACTGATCATGGATGGAATATCTTTTTCTCCAGTTAACATTCCAGTTCCATTACATAGGTGTTCATCAAGCTTCATCTCAGGACTCTATGTAAGGCTTTATGCACAGACTGGACCTGTAAAGAGCCCTTTATTAATGTTGCCACAAGGTTGGAAGTGGATAATTTCTAAAATGCCGTTGTGTGCTGTTGCTGTAAATTTGCCCTGCTATGGAACTAATGGGTCTAACCAGAACATGAACACGAGAATAAATGTCTACACTTGACTATTTTAATTTGGCATTAGTACTAATCTATCTGGCTATCTGAATTGGACATATTAAATGTAATCAATTTAATTCCTTTTCAATGTCAAACTGTTTAAAAAAAGCTTATGAAAATACTGGATAATTTAATGTAATGCCCTTTTCTCCTTTTTTCTTAGGGGACGTACATTTATTTTGACTATGAGAAGTGGGGCCAGAGGAAAAAAGAAGGATTCACATTTGAATACAGGTACCTTGAGGACCGGGATCTCCAGTGACGGACGGACAATAAGAACTGCAGACTACTGTTGACATTCCTGGACTGAATCTGCACTCACACACACTGGTGGGGTGACTCACATGCTTATGCGAGGCTGTTTTATGTCTCATTGGTGCATATTGCCTTTGGAGCTTCTCCCACTACCCTCAATATCCACCTGCCTATTTCTCAAGCTAAAATGTTCATTTTCAGATTTTGCTCTTTTGTTTTCTTTGAGCCAAAGAGGAATAAGCCTTGAACAATTAATTGAGTAATGCAGACAAAGTCAGCATCAGGTGTCAGCAATGATGCCATTTGCACAAGCAAAATAATGAGACCAACTTAAATCTGTGTCTCATAAGGCTGCTACCATTTTAACTCTGAATTAACAGAAATGGCTTTTTTAGCATCCCACCATGTATATCATCATAGAAAATTACATTTCCCGTCCTGAACACCATAAATTGGTCCTTTTTGTTTTATTTTTCACATGTTAGAGTGATTCTATTATCATGTTACAGTCAAAACCTTCATCCAGGTTCAATTGACATCTGCCTAATTCTTAGAAAATGAAATGAAACTGCCCTGCTGTGTGTGGAAATGAAAACACCAGCATTAAACTTTTTGTCATAAATCTGTTCACCTTTAAGACCAGCTCAAGATTAGATATGCACTACCACCAATATATGGACTGAAAAGGTCACAAGTAAATTGCTTAGGTCGCTGCAACACGATAATATGTATGCATCATGCAAAACTTTATTTTGACTAGCAAAAGGGACACAATATTTTTTGGTATGAAATATTTACTTTATCCTCTAATCACTTAAAATAATTGGTGCTCTCTCTTGTTTTATTGATGCATCACTACAATCTCTTTTATTCTACTCCCCCCCCCCCCCACTTGCCACCATTTAAACTCAAAAACCTCAATTATAACTCCAATATTTGGAGTGTGGTTCCTAGATCTTTTTTATTTTAATTACATTTTCAAAATAAATAAATATTGGAAATAACAATTGGAAGTAGATATCTTAACAGTTAAGCTACCTTGGAGTCCATTAACATAGGTTCGCATACTATTTCTGTGGCAAAACACCATGTGCCACTGGTCTATCTTTTGTTGTGTTTACCTGATTTTGGCAGGAGTACTGTATGAAAGAGGACTAAATGTGAATTCTTATTTTTCCTAACTGGAAACAGTGATGTACAGTACGTTCTTCCACCTCATATTTTGTCCTATTTACATATGAACAGCATGAAAAAAGACAATTACTATGTGGATTTGAGTTCAGGAAAATTACACAGAACAGTGAAATGAAGTAACGGATTGTAAAATATTAATAAAGAAATTACTTTTCAAATAATCCCTGTAGGTTTTGCTTTTGTATAAAGAAACTTGATATTGATTTAGCTACTTTTGATATGCCAGGTAATGTTTTTCATGCATCTGTGCACGTTTCTCCATTATATACAGCATGTTTGCCATGGTTTAAAGGCAAATGAGTGAAGTGAAATGGTAAAACTAAATTTCTTCTACTGGGTGGAGTTTCCATGTTCTCCCCGTGTCCGTGTGGGTTTCCTCCGGGTTCTCCGGTTTCCTCCCACAGTCCAAAAACATGGATCAAGTTAATTGAGTTCTCCAAATTGCCCCATATAGAGTGTGTTTGAGTGAGTGAGTGTGTGCCCAGCGATGGATTGGCGCCCTGTCCTGGGTGTATCTGCCCAGCGCCCGAGACGTTCTCCCCTGGATGGGCATGGGGAACCCCACCGCGACCCTAATAGAGGATAAAAGCGGGTGATAATAAATGAATGAATAAATTTCTTCTAGATGTAAATAAGTTTTTATATATGAGCTGGATACCTGGCCAGGGTGTCTCCCCACTTGCACAACATTGTGCATTTAAAGAATTACAGCTTTCATTATTACTTTTCAATTGTTTTTTCAACTGTTTTAATTTTACAGGTTTCAATATTCAGGTTATGGCAAGTTTATTCCATTCAACATTAATGTAACATGAATTCAGTGAGCCGGATAATACAAGTTGTTGACAAAATGTTTGTTTAATGTTACTGATGAAAATTTATTTATATATCTGATTATTTATAGACATTTCCATGTAGTCATTTAGCAGATGCCTTTATCCAAAGCACCACAAGTTTTTTTTTCCCCCTATTCCTCTTCATAGTTTGTGGAAGAGAAATTGGAAAATGCATTTATTGACCTTTAAATCACTGTCCATAAGACACAACACAGTTTTGATAATTCATACAGCTTCTGAAGTGTAGTAAAAGTCTTCTCTTTTGCAGTCACACGGGGCTGGATCTCTAAGAGGTCCACAAACTTCCCTTCATGATCTCCTTAAGGCAGGGCAACAAAAAGCAGCTACAATATCAGGGAAGTTAAGATGGGTGATCCAAAACAATGACATTATGCTGAACTGATACACATGGATCACTGATCTGATCTGCGGCTGTTCATGCCAGATGTGCTACAACAAACGTTTAAGAACTCTTAGGTCTAATGCATTATTTATAGTTGGGAACTTCTTTATTAATGATTTACAGCTGGCTCAAAAAACATGATCAGCATTGTCTTGACTATTTGCCTTTTGACTTATTACCTCTATGATTCTGGACCAAACTGAAAACACCTCATCTCCTGTCACAATGGACCCCAGAATAGGAAATGGAAATTAAATCTCCACAGATCTCTGAAAGTCTTGCTCTTTTCTCATTTGTCTGGATTTGTGGCTAAAATGGTAATCAAGCAAATGCCTTTACCCAAATCTTCATGAATGATGGTCTTCCTCCTGGCTGTTTGAGGGACCTGCACTCGTGACACGGAAGCCGGTGGGCAACATCTTAAATGATTGTAGTTACATGTGTGAGATTTATTAAAGCTTACGTATAGATATTCCTGTATAGTATTAGTCACACAACTGAGTGTGACAGAGAATTGATGGTATGTGTTTAATAAATGTAACTTTATTAAGGTATTGACAATCACTGTGACAAAAAACTTCTACAGATACAGTTTCTTAGTTATTAGCTCATGTCTTCCATAGAAATCTGTTATGGGGTATTTGTGAAAGTCAGCAGTCTGACCCGTTTTCTCCAGGACTGCTTCCTTTGTGGTCCCAGAAGTTCAACAGTTAAAGGTGTACAACAGCACCTGTAATGATCCTATAATATTTAAATAATGATCCTTTTCCATGGACTAGCATAATTTCTTATACAAGGTCTAATTATAAAATAAGTGTACATAAAATCAAATGACACTAGAAATGTAGCATTTTTGCAGTGGAACTTTGTCTTAAAGTGGTTTAATATTTCAATGATCTCCACAAACATTTTGAACTAATTTGCATTTATGACAGTTTTATGTAGTTTGCATGTTTTTGAATTGTAGAAGACCCAAACAGGTATGGGAATAAATGCAAATTGCATATAAACACACTAACATTTATTTCCCTGAACAAAGGTCCCGATTGCAATGTGCCTTTGATGGCTGTTGAATATGTACCTATTTTTGTGTAGCAGTGCACTTTAAATTTTCACTTAGTCATTTAGCAGATGCTTTTGTCCAAAGCCACTTACAAGTATCCCAACTTGGTTGGTGTCAGAACACAGGGTTGGTATAGCACCCCTAGAGCAATAATTGGTCTTGTTCAATGACCCACAACCTTCAGATTGACAGTCCAAACCCCTCGCCACTGACCTGTGTTAACAGTCAACAAACTTGGTCTTCTCTGAACAGCAATTAAACAAGTAATCAGAGGTCACACTGCAGATGAAGACAAGGAAAAAAGCCACCTGCATTTTCTGCTTGTATTTCAACAATATTTAAAGAAATGACAGTTCAGGGAAAACTTGCATAAAACTTGTGTATATATGTGTATTGACCTTATGTTCCAATTGGACCTAATGATTTTCTAACAATACCTAAAAATGAAAAGTAGATAATGAGAATTAGTTATTCATTTGTCCTGCAAAACCGTTTAGAGGAATTTTAGCCTATTCTAACCGCTTCAGTTCTGTTTTTCTCCTATAAACTGTCAAGGTTGTTCTACAACATTTCTGTTGGATTAAGGACAGGACATTCATTTCAAAATATTAATATTTTTAACCAATCTTTGGTATGACTAGTGTGCTTAGAGTCATTGTCTTGCTGCATGACTCATGTTCTTTTGAGGTGCATCTCACAGATGGATGACCTGACATTTCCTTTTAGAATTTGCTGGTGTAGTTCAGAATTCATTGTTCCATCAATGATGGCAAGCTGTCATGACCCAGATACAGCAAACCATGATACTATCACCACTGTATTTTCACAGATGAAATGATGTATTTATTCTGGAATGCAGTGTATTTCTTTTTCCTCCAAATATATATATATATATATATATATATATATATATATATATATATATATATATATATATATATATATATATATTGGTCTTTTACATCTACGAAACATTTTGAAACTTTGGAAAAAAATACCTTAATTTAGAACTTTCTCCCTGCACCACTGGCATTGTTGCGTTCTCCAGTTGGTTCTCATGAACATTAACATTACCCAGTGTGAGTGGCCCTTGATGATCAGAAGATAGATTTGGTTCCTTTGTGACCTCACAGCCTGTTACACCTGGATGGGTATTGAATAAAGGTTGTATACAATTGGACTGTGGCTTGGTAGATTCCAAACTCATTTCAGATGGCAGTTAGGTTCCAAATCTCACGATGACCAAACAGCTATGGAAAAAGCAGAATCCAGACAAATAGGATAGTTTCTGAGTTTGGCCTTGTTGCTTCAGAAGAGTAAGTTAAACAAGGCAAATTGAGACCTTGATGGGGTAGAATATAGAAGGGAATGTTCCAAATCAAACACCTTGTGTGAATATAAAAGTGTTTAAATGATACAAATATTAAAGCTCATACTAAACAACATTTAATTACTACAACTATGTTAATCTGTAATTTATCGGTTTATTTATTCAGGTTGACATTCAATAAAAAATTTAATAAAGGCCTTGAATTTTCTCTGTATACAATCTGACTGTGGCTTGGTAGATTCTAGATTATTTGGAGATGCTATTTTTTTCCCATTTTTCAGACTGATAAGCAACAACAATGTGTTGTGGAGATCAGACTGAATAAAACAGTGCCCATCTAAACTTAATTTTCACCACACACACACACATATGCTGGCTGACTGGACCTTTAAAGATATACCTTTTCCATACTTATACAGTTTTACTTAAAGTCTAGCTGTTTCTCTTTATATGTTATGTCCCTCTACTCTGTTCTTAAAGATCAGGACCACTACAAACCAGGTATAACTTTGGTAAACTGCAATTTAAACCAATGCAGTGGTCATGCGTTTATATATGTTGTCCTGCTATGAATAGATCAGACATGGCAGTGCTGCTGGAGTTATTGAAAGTGTTTATCATATTTCCATTTTTTTTATGTAAGACACCACCACTCACAACACAACTGTAAAAGTTCAGAAATTCATTACAAATCATATGTGTGGTCTCAGACCCATCCCCAGGGTCTGTCATTTAATAGAGGGATACTGGAGGTAGAAAGCATTTCATCCACATGTAGAACTAATTCTGATCCTTGATCTCAGTAGTTGACACTCTAATGGGTGTATTGAGTATGTACAGCAATGTTGGGAATGCTGTAATATATCATTTGAATATATTTTTGAATATACATACTTCATCTGCATTGCAAATACTAAAAAAAGCTGCAAAGTCTTGTTTATTAACCATGCAATGTTGATGACATATCTTTTTTCTTACCCAGTGATGGGAATTGGCAGTAACTTGTAGAACTTTGAGTGAAGATAATTTTGATAGTCTTTATACACACACACACACACACACACACACAAATATATATGTACAGTTGTGTTCAAAATTATTTTACCCCATTACAGTAAAGTGTTTTGGCAAGTTTGATGTTTATTTTATTTTATTTGTTTGTTCACAATCAGGTCAAAGAAGGACTTTAATAAAAAACAAATGCAAATTAATTACAACAATATTCTTTCTAGTATGAAAACAAATATCCTTTTTGTGATTTCTTCAGTGACAAAATTATTCAACCCCTTAAATATGACCACTTGAGAACAAAGCAGATGTCACCTGCAGATGTGAACAGAGCCATAACGAGCAGCAATTAAGTAGATTTAAAAGGACTGAGATACTCAGCTCCTTCTACACAGTTAATATTGTCTTTCCAACATCCAATTTTCTTCATAAGCAAGGATGCGGTTATAAAAAGATAGATAAGACATTGAACATTCCAAGAGATACAATTGGAAGCATAATTCGCAAGTTTTAAGATAAAAACACAGTGCAAACACTACCTGGGTGTGGTAGAAAGAGGATGCTGTCAATGCCTGCTGTCTGTTACCTGAAACGAAAGGTGGACAAAAATCCCCAGCTGAGGCACTGCGACAGGACTTGTCAGAGGGAGGCACTCAGGTTTCGGCCCAGACAATAAGGTGCACACTACGAGATGAAGGCCTCCGTGTCATAACTCCCAGATGCACCGCTCTGCTGACTCCAAAGCAGAAGAAGAGTTGACGCCATCCATCCATCCATTATCTTCTGCTTTATCCTATATTAGGGTCGCGGGGGGGTTCCCCATGCCCATCCAAGGAAGAACGTCTCGGGCGCTGGGCAGTTACACCCAGGACAGGGCGCCAATCTATCGCTGGGCACACACTCACTCACACAGACACATACACACTCTATATGGGGCAATTTGGAGAACTCAATTTATTTGATCCATGTTTTTGGACTGTGGGAGGAAACCCACGCAGACACGGGGAAAACATGGAAACTCCACCCAGATGGGGATTCGAACCGGGAATCCTTAGCGCTGAGAGGCGAACGTGCTAACCACTAAGCCACCATGCCGCCCAGAGTCGACTCCAGTATGCCAAAAAACGTAGACAAACCACAAAGGTTTTGGACTGAAGACGCTGAAGACACATCTTTTTAACAAATACCTGTTGTAAAAAAATCTATATAAAAGGGGGGAGGGGGGCCCAGCATCATATACGGATCAGGTTTGATAATTATACAGTGTAGCTGGTTTTTTTCATAACTACTTGTGATGTTCTCATTTGTAAGTTGCTTTGGATAAAAGCGTCTGCTAAATGACTAAATGTAAATGTTATTACTGTAAAAGGGAGTTGTACTAATGATGTATGTGACTGAGGGGATAAATAATTTGAATAATCTCAATGAGTTAATTACTAAAAGGACATTTGTTGGTATACCTGAAAATATATTTGCTTATTATTAAAGTCCTTCTTTGACCTGATTGTGAACAAGATAAAAAATAAACGTCAAACTTGCTAAAACACCTTACTGTAGTGGGGGCTGAATAATATATATATATATATATATATATATATATATATATATATATATATATATATATATATATATATATATATATATATGACGAAAGTGTTAACATTTTCAATTAACTTTTTTTCAATTTTGGAGTGTTGTCTTATGACTGTGAAAAGTCCAGCCATTTTGACTTTGTGATTTTTTTTTAACCTTGCCTTGCCTTGTACCTTAATTGTAATGTCTTTAAATTACATGAGTACAATAAGTCTGCGATTCACAAATTAAGGAGAGGAGAGAAGATAGAAGTATGCTACTGCAGCTTTTTAAATACTTTAGACTTAGATAGTTTAAGTTTGTGCCTGTTCAGTAAGAAGTTCTAGGATAAAAAAAAACACTTAAGGATAAAAAAGGACTTGAAAAGATATTTTAATATGTACTCTAGTGAAGGAACACCACATTAGAACCATTAGGATTCATTCCACCAGTGGGTAAAATAGTGTGGCAAACAGGAGTCAACACACCTGAAGGTGGGTGCTGTTTTGGTGTATTTAAGTAGTAAGTTTTAAAAAGGGTCATTTGTGTACGTTAGCTTATATATGAAATGAAAATGGATCAAATTTCAAATGCTTCATTTGAAGGATAAGATTTTTTTCCGTGTGATTGCACTGAGACTAGCAGCATACTTTAAATCATACAGTCTAGTTGATGCATCAGTGCAAAAGACATAGTTCTCAGGGTTTGCAGGTTGTTTACAGTGTGATTTCCCACAGGCATACAATGTAATCCCTCCACCCTTCACCCACTCTTTGTTAATGGCTCTGTGGTTTTCACTGTGGAGTTACTTAAGTTCCTGGGCACTACCATATCCAGTGACCTAATGTGGTAGAGGAACACATTCTCCATTGCCAAGAAAGCTCAGCAAAAAATGTACTTTCTGAGGCAGCTAAAGAAATGTAACCTCTTGCAGGATCTGATGATGCAGTTCTACACAGCGATCATCGAAACTGTATTGACATCATCCATTGCCATCTGGTTTGGTACATCCATGTCACAGGAACGTGCCAAACTGCAGTCCATAGTCAGGACAGTGGAGAAAATCATCACTTGTGGCCTGCCATCACTTCAGGACATTTACCACAGCAGGGTGAAAAACCACATTAGCAAAATAACTGCTGACACCTCTAATCTGAAACATTACATCTTCCAACCATTTTACTTTGGCAGAAGATTCAGGGGCATCAAATCCAGCACAACCAGGCATGCTGAGAGCTGTAGCACTCAATAACCACAATAGTCACTCTGCACTTTAAACAAATTACAACATACAACTTATTACCTCTAGTAACATAATGCACATTTTGCAAAACTGTACAACATGATTTGTTTAAATACCCTTTCATTCTGTAATTATCTGTAAATAATAATACATAGTACACTGTATATTTTATTTTATATGTATTCACAGTAATTTCACATACCATATGTACAGACATCCCCTATTTTTTTCCCTAGATCCTCGGATTCCTTTTTATTTTTTATACTCTTTTAAACGAACTGATTGTATTATAATTTCCATAGTAATTACTGTTTATTCATTTTGAATAGTCTGAGTGTTTGCTGTCTTGTTGATTTAGGTGTGGTACCTCAGTGGTTGAGGTGTTGGGCTAACTGATATTATCAGTATGGGTCCCCCTTAAACCCCCTTTTAAACCTAATTTTAGGGATTTTGCATATGGCCCTGTGTTCTAACCCAAAACATTAAGTTGGTATACTTGGATAAATAGCCTCTGCTAAATGACCAAATGAAAATGTAAATTTAGTATATCACATGTTATACATGCGTGCACTCACCAAGACAAATTACTTGTATGTGTAACATACCTCATGAAATAAAGTGGTTCTAATGTAGCTTTTGTTGAATAGTCTTACATCTTGGTGGCTACATTTTTTTAGTTGATGTACCTGCAGCCACCATATTTGTACATACCAATATGTTTTAATTTTTCAACTAAAATCATGGCTTGATGCCCTCTCAAATTTTGAGATTGTAAATGATGTGCAAGGAATGGAATGTTCAAGCACAAATTGGCTTTGGACACCTCAATAGAAAGAATATGTGAAGAATTATTTAGATGCTAATCTACTTTGCATGTTTATTTGATAAAAAGTATTTCAAGGTTAATGCTTTGCCTGCAGATACTATTAATAGAGCAGTACTGATTTAACATCTACAAGATGGAACAATGGGGTAGATGCTGCTAATTGTATGCACAGTGTGTGGACACAGTGTTTAAAAACCTCAATCAGCACTGCTGATGGTTCTATTTTACAAAAGATACATGATAAATGAACTGATGATATGACCAAGAGGTGTAGAAATAGAGTGGTGTAACTTATAAAATGGCCAGTGAGATGATTGTGTTATACTTGGATAATTATTATAATTATTTAATGTGGAACATGATTTACTACATATATGTTCATAGCAACTATGTGAGCCTCGGGAGTTGGTAGTTGATATCTATACACACACACACGAATCAGCCATTTTTATATTATATATCATTTGCAAAATGAGCCTCGGGAGTTGGTAGTTGATCTCTATAAACACACACACACACACACACACACACACACACATTTTTAAATCAGCCATTTTATATATATATGTGTGTGTGTATATATATATATATATATATATATATATACACACACACACACGTGTGTGTGTGTGTGTGTGTGTGTGTAGGATCCTTGTATGTGACCATTTTCAATTTATTTGCTGTGTATATTCTGTATATTTGCTGTGAGCATGCTGTAAGACAGGGAGAAAGAAATATCTTCATTCATTCTTCATGTTTGGGGAAATTAATCACACAAATAAAGACCACTTATTTAGAACGGGCGGGATTGACAATTTTGTCCAATCGATTAATGTAAACGCCACACTAAACCTCGGTGGGAATATTTTCTTTCTCTCGTTTCACTTGAACGCAGTTTACTTGTCGGGGAGGGAGCACCCACTGTCCAATTGATTCATCTCGATGAGAATAGCGAGTTAACACGTGTTGATGGTCATTCAGCCTGACGCGCTCTGTTTTGCCATTTACAGGTGATTTCCATTCAAGTTCGCTTTTTTTGTGTCCACCAGCGCCATGTTCGTTCGGAGGGGAGAATAAAGGCAGCCTTTGTTCGAAGACAAAGCAAATGTCACTTGGTATTGAACTGATCCATCAAGGCAGCAGCACTGAGGTCATTTGCACGCGCAGTTTTTCAGCAGTAAGGCGTACTAGATGCACCAGCTCGGTCCTGATGCTGATGCTGCTGCGCGCTGCGAATCGAAGCCACCCATTGGCGAGCTGCATCTTTTCATGGCCGCTCGTGGACAAGCGCGACTAAGCAAGGGCTAGACGTTTGGATTCAATCGGAGACGCACATGGTTTTCATCTTTTCTCTCCATTCTCGGTTTTGCGTTATTTGTTCGGCACGGAGTGCCACGTTATTTACCAATGACCCGTCCCTTTTTTGTAAGGATGCTTCGTTTGCCTCAAGATTCCTCCTTTTATAAGCGGAAGCTATGATTACCAAAGTAAAGATTGCACGTAGAAGGGGCTTCATCATCAGCATGAAAAGCGGTTCTTCTCCATCTAAAGCGAGCTGTTCGACTAAATACTGCCCGCATCACACAGGTAACGGCGAACCTTCATTCTGTTGGCTGCACCGTACTGCAATGAGGGGATGCTTTTGAAATGCTTGTGATGGGAAAACAATCCATAGACTCGGTACAGATTAGTCCGCATTTTAGGCATTTATAGAGATGCAGGCTGTATCGCGTTGATGTTCGAAAGCACATTTTTTGCTCGTCAGGTACACAGCGCCTGATGAATGCTAATACCCGTTCTGTCATGATCTTCTGCGGCTGCTGGCATGTGCCATCCGTATATTTTAAAGCTGGTCACATGGTACCACGAATTGCTCTATTGGACTCCAAATAAAGTGTCCCTAAATGTTGCTGACTTGGCTTACCAATTTGGTCCAGCCCCATTTTAGTGGTTTATTGGGCAAATGGGTGATTAGGTTTTCTCGCTACCTTAGGACTTGTTGCTGAAAAAGATGAAGAAACTGGGGCTGAGGTATGCATGATGGTGCATGGGTTTTGCATGAAACCCTGCAATTTTATTTAACGTTTTGCAAGGCCTGCTTCCAGGCCCTAACCCTGCTTTGGTCTCCCCTCTTTTCTTTTGTTGTTCCTTCTGCGCCTGGCTTTTTGTTCTTTGTGCATCTTGATGTGCTTTTGCTTTTTGTTGGCACCTGCTTCAAGAAGAACCTGACACAGCTCTTGTGTCAGTAATGATTTACATTGAGGTGGGTTAAGTAAGGCCTCTAAATAGAAGAAGACAAAAAATGGGTTGATAATAATGTGTTTAGAGTCACCACATGTGATTTTTTTTTACATGCAATCTTAAGTTAGCAGTAAACAACAGTCAAATGTTTTTGCATAAACGAGAATGGGAGAATAAACAAATGAGCTGGATGCAGCATTATATTTCATCCCTCACTGACCAAAAATAATGGCAAAATGTGATGAAAGAGACAAAATTTAGTGCTCAACTGAAGCCATTTGAAATGTGTGTTAATGGGGGTCCCAAAGAAATTGCATATGTGCCTGTGTAGCATTGAGAAAAGCAACCAAAGAGCATAGATTGCAATACAGGGGGCCAATTTCAAATGCATGTGGAAATGACAACTGGCTGATTCCCCTTTTTTGCTTTTTGACATAAGGGTGCCTGGCCACATAGACCCCTCCTTCCTTCACTTCATCCCCCACAACACTGTCTCTGGCTTGCCAACCCCCTAGTCACTACTCATCTGTGCATTTTCATCCCTTCCCATCTGCCCTGCTTTAATTTGACTCCTCTCACCGTATGAACAATAATTTTCAGATCGCATCATGTACTTTCAGAGCTGTTTGGTGCTGGGCTTTTTTTCTGAGGTGAACTAAATCTTGCATACGGTCATCTTCTGTGTTGCATCAATTGAGCCTACATGCTTGTTGTGTAAGGCTGTGCTTGAAGCTTATGTGTTGGCAGAAACTGTTACTCATCGAGATGGCTTTAGCATATGACTCAATGTGTGAGACGGCCGAGGTCACACAACCGTGTGCTTAAAATATGGCACATGCATATTCAGTAAAATTTGCATCTTGATAAGACTGAATGACTGCAGGGAATATTCATGTTTTAATTGCAACATTAAATTAAGGAACACAAGCAAAAACCTTCTTTACAATAATGCTTAAAAAAGTTAATAGAACTTTAAAAGAGGGGTTTGTAAAGTATTCTCTCCTTAATGATTTAGTTTAAAAAAAAGCATAATCTTAAAGGCTGATCTAATAGACTCATACTAGATGTCATCCATCATGACATTTAATCTTATGTTTTGCGATATCAGAAAAATGTATATTATATATTATACTTGGTGTATTTATAACACTGATAAGACTAGGGCTGCAACTAACGATTATTTTGATAATCAATTAATCGGTCGATTATTTTTTCGATGAATCGGATGAAAAATAATCCATGTCTTTACCTTTACATTTAATCATTTAGCAGACACTTTTTCCAAAGATGGATGTTTTTCAGTAAAATGATCCTATAGTATTATATATATAGTATTATAGTATAGTATATATAGTATTTTATTCGAAATGTTCAAGTTAACATTTCCTGTAATGAATGAAAAGCACAATGAAAGAAATAATGTATCATCTAAACATCGCTCACTTAACAACAAAAGTCAACTCCAAATAACACATGATACTCAGTTGCCCTCAATAATGAACCAAATATTGTCTGTTCTGTAGCCTATTGGAAAAAAATAAATTAACAAATAAACAAATTAACAATCAGCTATTGAAGAAAATAAATTTACAAATTAGCCATTTAACAAAAAAAAAACCTCTTGTGTGAAATGTCAGTTGGACACCGGGCCATATGTGTCTGCTTTGCACACCGTGCACAAGGCTTCCCGATTGTCTCGATGCGGTCTGAAAGCGGGGGGGGGGGGGGACTCTTTTGTAAACACACACTTGCGCTTCGGCATGTTGTTTGCGGACTGACACGCAGCACCGTGCGCAGTGTCCCAGTGCCAGGACATTTAATGATCCAATGAAGGTCTTTTAAATGGCTGCATGCCGTGCGTGTTTGTGCGTCAATCCCCTGCTCCCCTGAGGCGTGCTGCTATTGATACGCTAACAACCAGGACATTTTCTCACTTTAAAAAATAAACCGGGACGCCCGGGACAAGACGTGACATACGGACATGTCCCGGGAAATACGGACGTATTCGTATAACGGACGTTTAGACACGGACGTTAAGACACGGACGTTAAGACACGTTCTCTATCACTGTCATTATCCAATTAACAACCAAATACAGCATGAAGCTGCTCTGCCGGTCTAATAGTGTGACGTTGATTTACTTCAAAACTAAAGAACCTCGGGATGTTGTAGTGAATTACTCTGCTGTTGAGCTTCATCCTCATCAGTGACTCCAACATGTTTAGTTTCATAGTTTCAGGTTGAGGATCATCACTGTGCTGCTCCGTGCAGCTGAATTCATGTTTGCAGAACTGCATGTTCCACTTTCTTTATTTGTGTGAAGATGAAGCTCCCGCAGTTTTGATTTAAACGGAAGCCTGTTTTCTGTGTTTTCTGTGTTTCATTTGTGCGATTTATCAACTTGTTTTGCAGACTCCGCCTCATTCTGTTCACTTCGCTATTTTTTTCCCAGTGTTATTGAAGCGCTGCAGGTGACGTAAGCGGTTACGACATTGCGAGTAACGCGGAAATCCGACCCAACGAATCGATAATGGAAATTCATTATCGATACATTGGATAATTGATTTTTATCGATTTTATCGATTCGTTGTTGCAGCCCTAGATAAGACATTAACTAATAAATTGGGTCATATCATCACTGAATGAACCTGGCTGTAGCAGAATTGTGAATATTATTTATAATACATTTTGTTGTATGTATCAATTTATTAGGTGGTAAAATAATTAAATCCTTATGAGAAAACATATATAATATTTGGTTTATTATGCAGGTTTTTTTTTGCAGTTGTGTAGGTAAAAGGGGTGGTTTTGCTGGATATAGAGTTGGCAACTTGCACAGGTGACTGTCATACTGAACAAAAAGAGCTACCACAGCATTTTAAAGCTCCATGTGTTATGCTCTGGTTTACACCCAGTTAAGCAGGGGTTCATATTACAACAAGACAATGATCCAAAACATAATTCTAGGTTCTTGTGTTCTGTCAGACCAACCTTAGACGACAAGAACAAGACATTAGGCTTTAATGAATGGAATGGCCCACATAGTATCCAGACTTAAACCCAAATTCGGATTGTTTGAGATAAACTTGACGGAAGGGGGATGGCACGGTGGCTTAGTGGTTAGCAAATATGCCTCTCAACACTGGGGATCCAGGTTCAAATCCCAATCTGGGTGGGTTTCCTCTGGGTTCTCTGGTTTCCTCCCACAGTCCAAAAACATGGATTTAAGGTAAATCTAAATTGTCCCATGAAGTTTGTGTTTGTCTGTGTGAGTGAGTGTGTGCCCTGTCCAGGGTGTATCTGCCCAGCGCCCACTGTAAGGGCATGGGGAACCCCTCCATGACCCTAGTAGATGATTAAGCAAAAGATAATGAATGAGGTTTTTTTGTTTTAACAGACAGAAGGGCGAACAGAAATCAACATTTGTGGGAACGTTTACAATGAGAAAACTTCCTACAATTTCTTTTGTAGAAATCATGCATCCATTGTGTTCAGCTGTATATCTGCAAGATATGGTATTTTAAAAGTTTTATTTAATTTTGTGACACTAATTTATTTCATTTTTTAACATAAGATTTTTGTTTGTTTTGTGCTTTTAAAGTTTGTTTGAGACATTGAACTTTGTAAATATCAATAAAAACTGAAAATGTTTTTCAAACCTTTAACTCATGGTGTATAAAACTGATTAATTGATATTACTTTAACATTATTAAACCATTTTATTAAGTGTCAATATTGGTATTTTTAAATACACTTACTAAATCCTAGAAAAGCCTGAAAATACATACATTTATTCATTTAATCATGTGGCAGAATTTTAATGCAGAATATAATGTAGATGAAGGTAATGTTCATATTAACAATCAGAATAAGGAGCATTGTTATTTTAATGATTTTGACTGTGGCCCAATTGTTGGTGCCAGACAGACTTCTTTGAAAATTACTATAAATGGGCTTGTTCTGGAATTTAAATGTGCAACTGTCTCAAACATTTGATGAGAAGAGAAACCCACTATGATCTTGTATGGGCTTTCAGCACAGTAATCCCTCTCATTACAAAAATATTTTAGAAAATTAATCAATAAATGATTCTAGCAGGAAGGAATCAAATACATCAGATAAACAATCTGTATAAATGTAGTAAATCTCAAAATGGCACAAAACATTAAGCTATTTTTACCCAGTATTAGTATAGTAATCTATAGAAAGTGCTCAGTTGGGGTATACTGTTTTGAATATGACTCTAATGCTGTAACAAGCTGTATGTGAACATTACAAATGTGACTGCATACATGTTTACTCAATTATATATTATTGAACTGCACCCTCAGATATTGCAATTTAGATTATTTAGTATTTGTGTGATTAAGAATTGGTGCACATATGTGCATTTTTGTTTCATAGGTGGAATATTAAATTCTGTCAAGATTTACAGCTAGACTTTTTGATTCATTCATTCATTCATTATCTCCCGCTTTATCCTCTATTTGGGTCGCGGTGGGGTTCCCCATGCCCATCCAGGGGAGACGTCTCGGGCGCTGGGCAGATAGACCCAGGACAGGACGCCAATCCATCGCTGGGTACACACTCACACACTCAAACACACTCTATATGGGGCAATTTAGAGAACTCAATTAACTTGATCCATGTTTTTGGACTGTGGGAGGAAACCGGAGAACCCGGAGGAAACCCACGCGGACACGGGGAGAACATGGAAACTCCACCCAGATGGGGATTCGAACCGGGAATCCCTAGCGCTGAGAGGCGAACGTGCTAACCACTAAGCCACCGTGCCGCCCTTTTTTTGATTCAACCATTTGATATTGATGTGTCTGTGGCCCAATTCAAGAAGAACTTGAATGTCGAATATTATTAATATTATATTTGTGCAATAATCTTATAATAAATCTAGCTTGCCACTGCCACTTTACTTATTTCTTTATTTTTTAGAATTTTGTATTTTAATGTTATTACAAGTAGTACTTAAATTTAATAAATTTGCAGCTTATTCTTCTGCCTTTTAATTTCCGATGCTCTTATTATTGCTTATACTAGAACTTGCTTTTATTCTTTAGTCTTCTTCTGTCTATTATAACACAATAAATGGGGTATATGTGATAAATTCAATTTTCCTGGGAATTAATGAAGTATTAATTCTGATTCTGATTCTGAACTAAACTTATCATTATGCCAAATGAATTGTCACTGTAACTACAAGTCATTATAATTACACTGTTAAAAAAATTCCAGATTTTTTTTCTTGGCTTTTCTGTAAGTCTCTTCAAAATATTTTAAACAGTTTAAACATGGTTAATAGTTGTTTACTGGTAAGAAAGTTCAGTGTGGCAAAATCAGCTAGATTTTCATCTTGTATATATAGCTTTCTAACTCTATTTAAATTTTTTCCTAATTTAAATCTCTTCTAATGACTGGATACCTTTTCACCCTCCTCTGTATCTGCTGCTGAGAATGTGAATTTCCCCATTGTGGGACAAATATAGGTTTATCTAATCTTATCTTATCAAAAGTTTTTTTTCTTGATTTAAATACATTTTCTGCCCCCTTTATTAAATGATACATTTGCATTGTTGGGTAACCAGTTAAATATAATATTAATCTTACACACAATTTAAACAATCACAATCACATGCCCCCTAACAATGGGATTCAGTCTCACTGCTGTCCATTTTCTAATCATCATTTTTAGTCATCTAATCATACCTTTTCTATATTGATAAGCAATTAATTTAAAGCTCTGATATTATCAGCTATACAGTTAATACCACCCAAGCAGCCCTTTAGTCATTTGAGTGAAATGTTCACAGTCTTAATGTGTAAGGTTAATCTTTTGTGTTTGGTGCCACACAACCATTTGTGCAAAAACCTGGGTTTAACCTGAGGTCTTTCGTCCCTATGTCTTATTTAGGAATATAATACATTCTTCACTGTAACTTTATTGAGCTCAATAAATCATTCTAAGGAACAATTGAAAATGAAACCCAGTTCAATAAAAACAACCATTTAATGAAAGTAGAATATAGGCAAGTAATAGCAATAAAAAATACAATCACATTGAATTATGTGACTAACACGGATTGGTCCTTGAGCAAAATCCTTCATCCTCACAGTTGTATGTTTAGATTGTATTCTGCCTCAATGTCACCTTAAATTAAGAATTTAATAAGTGTTACATGATTTGGATGTCTTTCTATAGATCAAATTATTGTTTAAATAGTTTATAATTATTGTGCTTTAATTTAAATTCCTTTATTTCCTTCACATCACTTACTGTAATAACAAATGTATCTACATACACTTAGGGGATTTGTAGATAGTGTATTTATTTTGCAAAAAAACATTGTGGTTAATATTGTTGTTCCTAGTTATAGTAGTTTTAATGATAGTACTTAAACTTAGAAATAAAATATAAACTGACTGATTCTAAGTGATGTGCACTATATATAATGTGGCATGCTTCATTCATGAGTCAGAAACTGCACTGTTGAAGACAGAGCTAGAAGTCTTTTATCACAGATGTCAGGAAGTGAGTTATTTTGTTGATAAACAATTGAAGAGACCAATACAATTTCATTTACTTAGGCAGAATGGTGGTGTAGTGGTTTGCACGTACCTCTCTTGGAACTGGATTTCCTTAATCGAATCCCAATCAGGGTGGAGTTTTCATGTTCTCCCCGTGTCTGGGTTCTCCAGTTTCCTCTCACAGTCGAAAAACATAGCTTCAAGGTGAATTAGCTGCCCTAAATTGCACCCATATAGTGTGTGTGTCTATGTAATTGAGTGTGTGCCCAGCAATGAATTGTGGCTCTGTTCGGAGTGTTTTTGCCCAGTGCCCGAATCTTTCTCCCGTGGATAAGCATAGGCAACGTGGGAGGGTGTAAGATAATGATTTGAGTTATTTAACTCAACTTTGCTATTTTGTAACAAATTAAACTATTTTGTCACTGTGCAATAATACACATTGAATCAGGACTCGGTATTAGGAGTACTCCTGATAATTAGGAGATACTTAGCGTTGTCATAAATTTTCAATGACTGAACAAAATTTATACAAAAAAAACAAATGCCTCATTTTGGAGAAATGATCAGAAAATATTTTTATTCTTTAGAGTGCTGAAAGTATTTTAATAATGTGATTTCTAACATTTTCTTAAGTCTCATGTGTTTGTTTTTTTTAGTGTCTCATGAACTTTCTTTTTCTTTCAGTGAGAAGTCAAGAATAATCGGGTCACATAGATGAGAAGGAGAGTTATCTGAATGACAACAGTGTGGATGAGGATGACTGAAGTACCAGCCTGGAAGAAAAGTCTTTCTTTTTTAAGGAGGCTGAAACATCATTTGAAACATCACTTGATGAGCCAGGGGCTGGGGGATGTTTAGTTGCACATATTAAAGTATTGTCCTCTTGTTGTAACTTTTTGTTGTTTAATTCTAGCTTACCCAAAAACAGTGCCAAACATCAATTGTGCCAAGCAGAAGCAAAAAAATTCAATTTAGTTAAGCTGTTTAGTTATTCTATCATCATTTTTCATTTCTGAATTTTAATGTTCAGTGCATTCAACCATGTACTTTCTGTTCCCTTTTCAACACTCTGCATTATTCTACCAGAAAAGCACAGATTTGTAATTGAGGAGTACATTGGCTGATGTGTGGAGTAAGTCAAAACAATTGCTGCTCCATCAGTTACAGAGACTCGTGCATTACTGGTTCAAAGTGCTTTATTTTTGAGTGGCTGCTAACTGTGCATGTAAGTTACCTGCTAGCGCACTCACACTCATTAGGAGAAGTTGGGCCCTGGCTTTACCGATCGATAAATAGCCAATACAAGCCTCTTTAAACTCTCCAAAGTGACCTGCTGCTACAATTTTCTCATTGCAGTTCCTCAAGTCTCGATGTTTTCATACAGCCACTGAGCCATTCTATGCTTTATGCTATGATTACATTTTTTTGCCTTGGAAAAACAAGACTCTGAAGCCATAGTCCTCATAGCCATGTCAATGTCAAAATCCCTGTTATTGTTACTGAAATTATGACTGCAAGGAGCCTGAACTGGATTTAAAGGCACAGGTTTAATGTATATTCAGGGATACTTTACAGACCATAATTGGCATGGGTACATTCTGCCATATTCACCAGCACTTTCTCTGAGCCATTAATTTGGTTTACAAATGTTTTCCATTGGTTTCCACAATTTGGGAACTGCACTTTAAATGTAATTTCTCTAATACTAAAAATAGATTTCTTTGGTTTTGGAGGGTAATTTTCTATTTGTTTCTTGTGCCAAATGTGTTCCATATTGACAAACGACTCCTTTTTTTTCATACGTGTTCAGTGCCAATTGTGTTGTCCTGCCAAAACTGACCATAAGGCCCCATTTTTTAGATCATGTTTGTTTAATTTAAATTCAGAGCTGAGACACTTATTCAAAGAATCCAATACACTTAGATGCTCAAACCTCTCAAGACGCTCCGTTTTCTGAGATGGCTTTAGCACACATGAAATGATACTCGCCTTTATCATCATAGTTCTTTGCCAGCAAATGTCACGTGCTGCTTGGTAGCTTATACCCTGTCTAACTGGGCTTATCTAAAGCCTTGTTGTGTCGCCTTTATAAAAAAAAAGATCAGCTCTTCCTCAATTTTGAAATTCTTTGTTTGCAAAAAAAATCTAAACCCAGCTTAGTTCAAAATGTTTATACTAAACTGTCTGACTGTGTAGCCTCAATAACTTCCTAAACACAGAAGACAGAAGTATTTTTATGCACATATATTGCAGTGTGGTTGTGTTTAGCCTAAATGTGGCCATCAAGCCTTGAAATCCTGTTATGAATTCAATTGATTTTAATTTGATAATTGTTATTGTTGCAGTCATGCCAGCAAGCATTAATCTGTTTCTTGGTTATCCATTCTGATAGCCACTTGCAGTTTACAAAACAGAAAAGAGCTAAACAGTTAAAGTAACAGAATTGTTACCAAAAAAAATAGTAAAGTAGACACATCATTTGAGCTTACTATTGTTTTTAGTTTAAGTAGTTAGACAGTAGTAGATTAACTGTTTAAAACTTCATCAACCAACAGAAATACAGTTAAACAAAAACAACAGACTTAAAGATATAAGGTTTACACTCTGTAAGAAATGTTTACATGTTTTCTTAGAGGTGGGCTAATATTAAGTATATAAAATTATTACTGTGATAGGTCAGTCAATTAATGTAACCGATTACCTAGATATATTTCAGTAAAGTTTCAGTAAAGTTTACATTGTTTAAATATTATGTTTAAAGCATTCAACAGTAAATTGCAAAAATTTGTTTTACAAAACAATATTGCAAATATTTACATTTAAAATCAGTATTGAGTTAGACCTATACAGCACCATACGGCATAAAGGCCATGTCTATATCTTTAATGTCTGATTTTACTATTTTCTGCTGTATCATGTTTACATAAGGATGCCATGATTTTTTTCAGCCTTGGCCAATTTAAGAATTGCCAAAAGGTGGAGTGTATTGTGGAATTGCATACCAGTTCATGCACATTTGCCTAAAATATATTTATCATCACCGTGAGTTATAACCTTTCGGCAATATAGAAGTCTTTTTTTTATGTGTAAGAACTCTTTTATAAAGCTCCAACATATTCTTCGTTTTTATTTCATTTTGAAAAAAAAGCCCCTGACATAAAAATGGCATCTGCTGCCATCTTGTTTTTTGTCCTTTTACTGGATCATGTGATTTCCACAGTGGCAATTACCTCAGATCGTCGGTCAGCCAACAGCAGGCCACTGTTGCTTCTGTTGCGACGTGGGGGCAAAGAGACCACACCTTCTTCATGGGAAGGATGGCAAAAGAAAGAGGCATCTATCCCAGCTGTGCCAGAGGTGGCCGAGATTCCACCTATGCCTCTACCCCAGATTATGCTCCCGCGTAATGTGACAGACAATGCACTCAAACCCCCGTTAAGGGCTGCACAGGTAGAGATGCCGCCACATAGGCTGGTGGACGTTGATGTTTGCCGAGGCTACTATGACGTCATGGGCCAATTTGACAACACCTTTAACTGCACCAAGGACACTTACATCTACTGCTGTGGCACCTGCCACTTCCGCTTCTGCTGTGAACACCAACGCAACCGGCTGGATCAGAACTCCTGCAACAATTATAACACACCCATTTGGGCTAACACACAGGTGAATGGCACCCAGGCACCCAGCCGTTCAGACCCCGACTTTGACCTGCTGCAGCAGCAGAACAACAACACAGCTTATGTCATTGGTGGGGTCATCTCCTTCACATTGGTTGTGGCCATTGGGGTCAAAGTGGCTTTCCGCAAGGTCTCACGAAGACCAAGGAACAGAGACATCAACATGCCCAGGTTTGTGAAACCACCAACTAAGCCGAGACAGTAGTTTCTTATAAACAATCAATCTTTTATATAGATTGCTAGTGGTTTTGACATATACTTTATTTATTTAATATGGTAATGTTGATTTAATGTTAAAGTTTTCAAATTAAAATAATGTTAGTCTTTTGTATTTTGTATTTGCCACCTGCTAAGTTGTTTCACCTTTATTTATCTGTGTCCTTTTTCAGAGCATTGGTTGATATCCTACGGCATCAGTCCAGCCCAGTACAGCAAGGAGAGAGGAACACCACCACTATCCTAACCACAGCAACCAGTAGCAGGGGTGCTATGAGTCGGCAATCTAAAAATCAGTACTCCTCCATCCTCCAGAACAAAGACAACCGGAGTGAGTTTTACTAAAACTAAAAACTATAGTTTGGGCTTTAATTACTAAGTTACCAGAGGAAAAATGTAAATATTCAGTTTTAAAGTGATTTTGAAATTTTTACAATGTGTGCACAATCATACAGTAACTGATGTTTACTTTAGCATGGTGTAAAAGTAAGTAGCAACATTCTGTGAATTTTATAATTCAAAATTTAGGACACATCTAATAAACACTTTAAACTGTAAATTTTAGAACACCAGACAAAATGGAAAGAAAGGATTTTTATTATTTTTCGCAACAAACTGTTTAATTTATTAAATGTAATAATACATTTATGCTTGCTACACAATGAAATAATACATATAAAAAGTTAACCGTAGTATTATTGTTCTGGAAGGTTTCACATATAGCAGTTTAACTGGTAATAGGTGAGGTCATCACATGAGGTCATAATAAAGCAATAAGGCACGAGACTGCGTGCATTATGTGAATAAATTACAGCAATAAGTTGGTATTCCTTTGATTTATTTCCAATAATGTACAACCTTGTGTGCCTTATTGCTTTTATAAAATGGTTACAAACACACTATAATGAAAAAGGTTTTATTCATTCATTCATTCATTATCTTCCGCTTTATCCTATATTAGGGTTGTGGTGGGGTTCCCCATGCCCATCCAGGGGAGAATGTTCCGGGCGTTGGGCAGATACACCCAGGACAGGGCGCCAATCTATCGCTGGGCACACACTCACTCACACAGACACGCATGCATACACACTCTATATGGGGCAATTTGGAGAACTCAATTGACTTGATCCATGTTTTTGGACTGTGGGAGGGAACCGAGAACACGGAAGAAACCCACGCAGACACGGGGAGAACATGGAAACTCCACCCAGATGGGAATTCGAGCTGGGAATCCCTAGCGCTGAGAGGCGAACGTGCTAACCACTAAGCCACCGTGCCGCCGGTTTTATTTATAAATGTGTTTATTAAAAGCAAAATCGTTAATAAACTAGTCTTCTGCAATGTGATCTAGTCTGGTTCATAAAGTGAACAGGTGAGTAACAGGATTCCTGTTTCATTAGCAATCAAAATTCACCATCTATGGTTAAATTACGGAACGCAATTTATAAAAAATGGACACGACAGGCTTATTGCCCCTCGAGAATCGACAGGTGTGCATTACTGTCAATAATGTCACGGCTGGAAAAATGGCTCAGCCTATCATATTTTAGGACCAGAAATACCTGTTTCTTAATCAAGATTATAAAATATAAGTAAGTACTCAAGTAAAATGGTGCATTTACTAAAGGTTTAGACTTTGCAACCAAGAAAGGATACTGGTTTTAAGTTTTGTGCCAAACTTTATGTACATTTAAAACAAGAACTGGGGTCTATTATCAGCTATGGTTCATAATATAACAAAAAATAATAATAATAAAGACTGAGTGCATAAATGTTACAGGCAGAAACTGCTGCTGAATTTTCATGACCATTAAGCCCTCATATAGTATTATCCTGGGCAACCATGATTGACAAATGGCTACATTGGTTCAGGATTACTTTACAAAATCAGTGTATCTTAACACACTTTGCTGCTGAATCAAGAAATCCAACATAAAACTGTACCATTCAAAGAAGAAACAATCCTAAATTATGCAAGCAGTTTTCTGGGCCTGAAGGCATTTGAGATCGACTGAAAGATGGACTTAGAAAAGGCTATAATTCAGTTTGTTTGGGAGGGAATGGAGTCAGATGCTGTGCACTACAGAAAATAATGAATATTTTTACCAACGAAAATTTCAAAATGTTGTAGCTGTGATGGCAAAGGGGTGCAACAGTGTTCACACCATAGTTTACTCTATTTTATTTAATTACCAAACACTAAATAAGTGTACTGTATTTAAAAGTATTGGTGATGTGATCCAGTGGTAATTTTGGGAGTTTGACCTTTAATAATTAAGTTAATTAAAAACACTAAAATATCTTATTTTCCCATTTGGCTGTTAATAATAATAATAATACATTTTATTTCATAGGCGCCTTTCTGACACTCAAGGACACCTTACAGTTTACAGGTGTCCTTACTAAAGATTAAAGATTTAAATAAAGATTTAAGTAAATAAACTGAATTTTACAACTGACTCTAGTTGTATATAAAAGCCGTCATGTTTTAATTGTTGTTAGACTCCAATGTACCTGTAGTCACCAAACACTATTAGAAATTAGCATTTTTGATCAGCTAATTGTTTGGCTGCAAAGCAATACCTAAAGTCCTGGATCGGCTACAGTCATATGCAAAAGTTTGGGTACCCCTATTAATCTTAATCATTTTTAGTTCTAAATATTTGGGTGTTTGCAACAGCCATTTTAGTTTGATATATCTAATAACTGATGTACACTAATATTTCAGGATTGAAATGGGGTTTATTGTACTAACAGAAAATGTGCAATATGCATTAAACCAAAATTTGACAAAAGTGCAAAAGGTGCAACCAAAGGTGCAAAAGTATGGACACCTCAACAAAAAAGTGACATTAATATTTAGTAGATCCTCCTTTTGCAAAAATAACAGCCTCTAGTCGCTTCCTGTAGCTTTTATTCAGTTCCTGGATCCTGGATGAACGTATTTTGACCATTCCTCTTTACAAAACAATTCCAGTTCATTTAAGTTTGATGGTCGCCGAGCATGGACAGCCTGCTTCAAATCATCCCACAGATGTTCAATGATATTCAGGTCTGAGTACTGGGATGGCCATTCCAGAACATTGTAATTGTTCCTCTGCATGAATGCCTGAGTAGATTTGGAGCAGTGTTTTGGATCATTGTCTTGCTGAAATATACATCCCCGGCATAACTTCAACTTCGTCACTGATTCTTGAACATTATTCTCAAGAATCTGCTGATACTGAGTGGAATCCATGTGACCTTCAACTTTAACAAGATTTCCGGTGCCTACATTGGCCACACAGCCCCAAAGCATGATAGAACCTCCACCAAATTTTACAGTGGGTAGCAAGTGTTTTTCTTGGAATGCTGTGTTTTCTTGACGCCATGCATAAAGCCTTTTTGTATGACCAAACAACTCAATCTTTGTTTCATCAGTCCACAGGACCTTCTTCCAAAATGAAGCTGGCTTGTCCAAATGTGCTTTTGCATACCTCAGGCGACTCTGTTTGTGGCGTGCTTGCAGAAACGGCTTCTCTCGCATCACCCTCCCATACAGCTTCTCCTTGTGCAAAGTGCGCTATATTGTTGACCGATGCACAGTGACACCATCTGCAGCAAGATGATGCTGCAGCTCTTTGGAGGTGGTCTGTGGATTGTCCTTGACTGTTCTCACCATTCTTCTCCTCGGACTTTCTGATATTTTTCTTGGCCTGCCACTTCTGGGCTTAACAAGAACTGTCCCTGTGGTCTTCCATTTCCTTACAATGTTCCTCACAGTGGAAACTGACAGGTTAAATCTCTGAGACAACTTTTTGTATCCTTCCCCTGAACAACTATGTTGAACAATCTTTGTTTTCAGATCATTTGAGAGTTGTTTTGAGAAGCCCATGATGCCGCTCTTCAGAAGAGATTCAAATAGGAGAACAACTTGCAATTAGCCACCTTAAATACCTTTACTCATGATTGGATACACCTGGCTATGGAGTTCAAAGCTCAATGAGGTTACCAAACCAATTTTGTGCTTCAGTAAGTCAGTAAAAAGTAGTTAGGAGTATTCAAATCAATAAAATGATAAGGGTACCCATACTTTTGCACCTGTCAAATTTTGGTTTAATGCATATTGCACATTTTCTGTTAGTACAATAAACCTCATTTCAATCCTGAAATATTAGTGTCCATCAGTTATTAGATATATCAAACTGAAATGGCTGTTGCAAACACCCAAATATTTAGAACTAAAAATGATTAATATTAATAGGGGTGTCCAAACTTTTGCATATGACTGTATTAGAATTAGGATACAAATATCATCACATTTATTCTTACATGATTGTTGATGCCAGATAGGCAGGCTTTTTTTTCACTGCTTATCACAGATTTTTTTAAAGATTATTTTAGTCTCTAAAGTTTACTTAGAATGATTAAATAAAGAAAATAAACTTCAGTCAGCAGCATACAGTGACAGATGTGACATATTTTAAGAAAATCAATATGCAAAAGGTTAATGAGTCGAAAATCTTATTAAAATGCATAATACATTAAACCTTAAGGTGGATAGGCTATAAATGTAGAAACCCTACACAATATTATTATGGAGATTCTAATGGTATATTCTATAATAAAGTGCTTGTGGGGCAGCACGGTGATTTAGGGTTTAGCAAGTTCGCCTCTTAGCATTAGGGTTTCCCGGTTCAAATCCCCATCTGGGTGGAGTTATCATGTTCTCCCCTTGTCTGCGTGGGTTTCCTCCAGGTTCTCCGGTTTCCTCCCACAGTCCAAAAACATGGATCAATCAATTGAGTTCTCCAAATTGCCCCATATAGAGTGTGCATGCATGAGTGAGTGAGTGTGTGCCCAGCGATGGATTGGCGCCCTGTCCTGGGTGTATCTGGCCAGCGCCCAAAACGTTCTCCGCTGGATGGGCATGGGGAACCCCACCGTGAACCTAATATAGGATAAAGCGGAAGATAATGAATGAATGAATGAAAACTGCTTGTGGGTGTATTCTCATACAATTTGCAAACCAAAAATAAATTGTAAAGTAAAAGTCAAAAGCCTAATTATGTCCACAGTATTCAGCAAATACTGTTTGCGGACCTGGACATATTGAGGACCTGATTATGCTTTATATATGACTATACTTGATTGATTGAATGGAAAAAGAAAGGAAAAAAGTAAATTTAAAAAAAGGGGAAAAAGAAAAAAAAAAAAGAAGAAAAAAAATACGGTAGGAAAGAAAAAAAGAGGTGAAGGTGAGAAACAAACAAGAGCTTAATAATTGAATGATATTACCAATCACTCTCACAAACAAGTACATGTTTGTGGCGGGTCTCCGTCAGTGTTGCTCTGCTCTCTTACAGTTGGAAAACACAATTTAATCCAGTCTGGGTCCAGCCCCAAACACACAGCTACTATCGGTAAGCCAAATACCACAGACAGCTTGTGAGTAACTGGCTTGAACGTACATGTATGTGTCCGTGTGTGTAATTTTCAGATATAAATGGCACCTTACAGTGATGTTAGTAAGCTTCTTGAATTGGCTTTATGTGTTACTCATGTGTATGAGACACGTGTTCCTTTAAGTGCGATTGACTTTTTAGTGATAGCCCTCCACGTTAGCATGTGGGTGTTCACCTGCTCCTGCTTTACTCACCTCACGCTCACGCACATACCCTCACTGTCATATCGTATTCACATTTGCCTGTCAGTGTGGGCACCAAGTGCTTGTTTGTGGAGTTGGTTGAGCTTCAGAAGTTGACAATGCTTGTGAACCTGTTATATATATTTAGAATGCTTAAGCATGGCATTGTGGGAGTCTCTACCTCAAGTGTACACAGTTTTGCATACTGTTACCTCATTTAATGATCAGGTCTTGGCTTAAGGAGGAAATTGACTAATCCTGAATAGGAAATTAAAATCTGAAGCACCAAAATGCGTGTTTCTATTTTGTTTATTTTTATTCACCTTGACATCTAAAATACTTTTGTTAATATATACATGTGTGATGAATGAACATGGATGTGTACTGGGTTGCCTTACATGTCTCCCTTTACACAGAACATCAAAAGATCTTCCTTATTCATTATCTCTTGTAACCATATCCTGTTAATTAGCCTTTTCTTATAATTGTGCTTAGTATTTTCCAACATTGGCCACAGCTACATGTAACAATCAGACATGCTTGATGGCTCAAGGAGTGGATCAAAAGGCATCTAAGCTACTCGCTCTTAATTAACATTGGTGGCAAGCACAAGCTGGATGAAGCCTGCCAACATGTCCTTTTAGACTGTCTACTATACAACCCTGTTTCAGCTCACATAGAAGAAAGCCCCTGCCAATGGGAATACAGCCAGTCGCATCCAAAAAGCATCTTGATCCATCGTGATCCTGGCTGTTGAAATGCATACTGTCAAGCCCCCAAGTTTATTTCAGATCCTTAAGCCATGTTTTGATCAAGATGCCAGAAATTGAATTCAGGTGGTAATGTTTTTACTTTATTTTATCAGAGCGTGTGCCACGGATGAACAATACGCAGCTGTCCACAGCAGGAAATATGTTCTCCAACAAAACCAACAACACAGGCTCCCATCCAACTTTTTCTCACTCCTTTCACGACCTGGCCCAGCTCCCACCAACATATGAAGCTGTTATGAAACCTGAGATTAATCGTTATTCTTCCCTCAAAAGACTAGGTAAGAGTTTGAGTGTATGTTTTTGCCTTTATGAGTGTAGGAGTCAGAAATGTTGAAACATAGATAAAACTTGACTTTATCAAATTAACCAAACATGTTCTTCTTCTTCTTTTATTATTATTTTCCTCTGACCAAATGCAGAGAGAGATTTAGACGATTACACCAGTAGCTATACCTCGAAAAGACGACCCAACAATGCTCCACCATCCTTTCACTCCTCCCAGCATCAACTACACTGGGCAGGTGACTTCACTTTAGGGGTCAGGGGTACGCTGCCTTTGCATTCTTCCCGACCCCGAATATATGTACCTTCTTCTACCTCCACACCAAACCCTTACCCTTTACCACAAACATCATACAGTTCCGCCCTCGAGACAGCTAGCCAACCTCCACGGCGTGTGATGTCCCAAGATCAGCTGCTGGCCCTGGGTGAGGGAAACACCCTCTCCTACCTCTCCAAGAATCAGCAGCACCAGTACTACAAAGCCATGACTACCTGCAAGAGTTCCAATTCCCAGACACTACGAAAGTCCCATGATCGTCTCCTTGTGTCACCAGATTACTTAGAGGAGAGAGTGAGAGGAGGGGGCATGACTGACTATGGGGGTTTGATGTCCCCCATGTCTCATCTCAGCCACCATAAGAAAGCGCAGTCTCAGCAGAATGTGTGTGTGACCCCCTCACTTGACCGTCACCACATGATCAAGATGAATTCCCACCCAACCTCTGGCTGTGAGCAGGAACGCAGTGGTCCGTCCATGTCAGCTGGCCTTGGAACTAGCACTATGATTTGGGGGGAAGGTCAAAGCTCTGGTGGTGGAGTCGGAGCGATGGCCCACAATGCCCGGAGGATGGCATTTGCCACAAAGCGGCAAAACACCATCGAACAGCTGCACTTCCTCCCTGGAGGTGGTGGGGGTGGGGGAGGGGGAGGCGGCCAGGCTTTGTGGACGGGAAGTAAGAATGAAGTCACTGTGTGAGGGTGAACTACAGCAGAAGAAGACTGACAAAGAATCAATAGAAAGAAACAGGAATATTACTATAAAAGAAAGGAGGTCCAACTAAAGGCTAGAATGAGGGAGGAAATGAAAACCTCCATAGTAAGATATTGGGTCTTGGATACATGACATGAGCTTGGTGTATTGCAAGGACCTGAAAGTGAGAATTCTAGAGAAGCATTGTTGCCCCCTGCTGCTTGTTGCCTAGAAACAGGGATGGGTAAACCTTGGAGATGTAAAGGTTTATTAAAGATAGATTCAAACTGAAAAAGGTTTCAAACTACCAGTTTTGGAGGCATGTACATCTACAACATTAGAGCCATACGTGAATATGATTAAAATACTAAATAACAGAGTAACTATATGGAAGCTTTGTTCAACAAGCAACTTCTCTTGCACATATATTCTGAGTTGGGTTGGTACCTTATTTTGTTGGACATAAGAACAAGTATGTGGTGATGGTTCGCATTCTACTATGGCCTGACTGTAAATTTGTGAGCTTTCTCACTCCAGTTCAAACTATGCATCACAACTAAGGTGTTGCATCATTTAAGCTGTGATCTTAAGTGGATTATGAGAAATTTGCAATGGTTATTCAAAACAATTGCGACAACCCACTTTATACATTGATTGTCCATCAGATAACAGGTATAATGGTACTAAGAGAAACCAGGGGCAAGGGTTTGTTAAATATGACCTTGGAAATCTTGAATTATCAGACTGTATAGGCTTTTTTCAAAGGCTTTTACAATGTGACAAATATTTGTCACTATTTAGAAGTTTTTTCATAAATACATTTTGGTAAGTTCATGATAATTCAGATTAAAATGTGCCTCTGAGAGCAATACTTAGTGGTGTAAATATTAAACCTTAAATTTATTTGCTAATAAAGCGATGTTGGTTAATAGTTCAAGCATCAAGTCTAAAAATCTAAAAGACCCTTTTAGTAGAAAATCCAGTTCTTAGAACCTGGTAGTCATTAGTCAGAAGGCACTATGCCTGTTTTTGCATGTTAGACCAAAAGATTTCTACATGTGACCTTCCGAATTTTAGACTCCAGTTGATCTGTTTTGATGGACGTATTAAAGTACACTTTTGATAATGAGCATGTGTTGCAATCCACAAATCTACAAAACAGCAGCCTCTCGACACAAACTAGATTACTTCACCGTACGGCATTGCTGGTTAGAGAAAATGGAATTGGCATTTTATGGACACTTTATCACAAGGGCTACTCTGAACATTTTCTCTGTATGTTCATGCATATGTGTCTAGTCAACATTTTTTAATTATCCTCGTGTCAGTGTAATGACACGGCTGTAAAAAGGGAAAAAAAAATACTCAAGAGAAAGAAACAGACAGCATTCTGCCATAGTTAATTAAGTAGTCTGTAAAGATGAAGATTTTTGTAATATACTAAAGAAATGTACATTTACCGAAAACTAGCAAGCTGTTGTTTGTATATGCTGAAATGCCCGAATTATTTTATTGTAAATCTCATATTTCACCACTGTGTACTCACTAAATGGACTGTTGGACTGTGGGTGCCTGACACTGGACTGATGTAAAAATAACTTTTAAATGAACAAATCCTTAGACAGCCAAGTTACAGGCTTTAGTCATAACCTGATAATCTAATTAAACTCTGTATGCTTTTATATATGGTATAAAATGTCTGACAATTGCATTTTTTGTTTCTTTTTACAATATAAAACTAATTGAAACATCGCCCTGTACTCAGATCAAATTGTTAGTGTTCAGATCATTATTTATTCAGCTTTAATTTTTGTGACTTTTCCTTTATTTATTTTTTTACTTATTAAGGTTTTAATGTATCCTATACTTTTGTTATTACTGACAAAAAAGTAGATGCAATCAAAGTGAAAAGACAAAAAGCATGAAGATGTCAAGACAGTGTTGATGTCATTATAGCTGATTATTGATGTCAAGGTGTGTGTGTCCTGTTTGTGTGTCTGTGTTTCTGTGCTTGTTTGTATTTCAGTGTCTTTTTTTTGGAATGCTGAATCTCACATTTTATCTGACTTTGATCTGACCTGTCAGACAATGTGCATTTTCAGAAAATAAAATCTCAGTTATTAATTTGTTTTATTTATTTTTGTTAATTATAATGTGTTTTAATACACAGTTACTCAGCATAAATATGAAACAATTAAAAACATGATTCTTCAAACTATTCAACTTTGATATGTTGTTGTTATTGTCCTTATTACCATGTGCTGGATGAGAGGAGAAATGAGACTAAAAGAAGAGTAGATTATTAATGTGATGAAATGTTAAGAACTGATGGAGTGTTACTGAACTTTCAGTTCAGTGGGTTGCACGATAGAGGAGTAAACAGTTTTCAAGAGTGAATTTGATGAAGTTTTCGTGGTTACCGAAAGAGGAAAGAATTGTGATTGCTGCTGACTTCAGTGAACATGTTTTTGAAGTGTACAGATGTAATGAGAAGGTGTTGGGTTAATATGGGGTTAGGGACAGGAACGTGGAACTGCATTTGGTAGATTTTGCAGAAAGGATGAAAATGTGAACACATATTTTAAGAAGAAGGTGGAACACAAAGCTGACATAGGAGTGGGAGAAAAGCCACAGGTGCATTATATCTTATTTAGGAGGGGAAATTTGAAAGAGACATCATTAGATAGTGGTTTGTAGAATTCCTTTGCTCTCGAAGAAGAGGAAAAGTAAAAGCAAAATCAAGTATCAGACAGTGATGATTAAATAAAAATGTGGTGTGAAATTCAAAGAACAGATGAAACAGACACTGAGTGGTTGTGAGAAAGTTTGACAACTGGACAGCAACAGTAAAAATGATGATGGTATCAGCTAAGGAAGGATTCTTGGTGTGAAATCTGAACAGAAGAAGGATTTATTAAAAGCACTCCAGCAAATAGCATGGAGAGAACTTGGTTTTAATACAGCCTTTGGCTCAAGGACATGACACATATTTCCACTAAATGGCAACCCCCCAACCGAATGAGCAAACATACAGCATACAACACAAAAGCACGACAATCCCACACGCATTTACATAAACAGAACATGAACATTAATACAAGAATAAAACAGAACACAAATACACCAATATTAAATTGGTAATAATAATTGGTCGTAGTTATGTTAACAGTATGCCAGTCAATTAAATTGACCCGCCCACCTTTATAAGCAGTTTGAATGTAATGTACATTTAAATAAGACATGATTGAGGCAGAGCGGCATAGCCGCACGCCAGTTTTGGGAATAGAGAGAGAGAGAGAGACAGGGAAGAGCAGAGGTCGCTCACATGGGGATAGAGATTGCGATTCAGAATGATTCATAGTGTGTGTGTGTGCATGTGTGTATAAGTGGTCCCAATACTGCTTTTTTTCCCTTTTTTCTCAAACGTGTGGAGTAAGGCAATCTACCAACATGCACTGTGTGATCGACTGGTCGATCATGATCGACGTATTGAGCACGCCCGTACTAGAGGTTCAATAAGGAAAGTGAAAATTACTTGTATTGATTGGCCAGGTTTTGAATAATTTGTAAGCAGCATTTTCGTTTCATAGCAGCAAAATCCACCAACACACTGTTTGCTTTGAGAATGTTAATGGGGAAGTGCAGGGATGGTCAGAAGTAGTTGTGTGTTCCAGATCTAGTGAAAGCATTTAATAGATGCTAAGAAAAAAATTGTGATAATGCATGAGCTTATTGTGAGTAACAGAGAAGTATGGAAGTGTGGTGCAGGATATGTATAAGGACATTGTAACAGTGGTGAAATGTGAAGTAGGACTGACAGATGTGTTAAATTATAGATGGAGCTGCATTATAAGTCAGTTCTGGATGAGATTACGCTGGAGTTGCCAAGGATTAGGAGGTTTGCAGGTAAGAGTAAGTTGATAAGAGCATAAAGAGGTGGAAAGATGTAGACTGAGAAGGAGAAAAAGGATTAGCAGTAGTTAAAATGAAGTAAATGTTGAATAAGAGGGAGAATGCAGAAGGGTTATGTTGTATGAGGTGAAAGAAGTGGATGAGTTGGGTACTTGGGTTCGAGTATACAAACTGATGGAGAATGTGGTAGAGGGTGAAGAAGTGAGTGTATAGAGTTGTAGGAGAGATTTGTGATCTAAGTTTTCATTATAAATTGATCTTTAAAACCATTGGACTGAAGACTTGCGATTCGATACAGTGCAGTTCCCAAACCAGGCGGTGATGCAGCTGCATAGGATTGTCTCGATGCTATATCTGGAGAATGTGATGAGGATGGAAGGTGGGAGATGTGCCTTCCTCAGTCATCGCAGGATGTAGAGGTGCTGCTGGGCCTTCTTGGCTGTGATGCTGGTGTTAAGGGATCAAGTGGGATCCTCTGTCAGGTGAACTCCAAGAAACTTGGTGCTCTTGACGAGCTCCACAGAAAAGCCATCGATGTTCAGTGGAGAGTGATCACGCTTTATCTTACTGAGGTCAATAACAATCTCTTTGGTCTTGTCGACATTAAGAGACAGGTTGTTGGTTCTACACCAGTCTGTTAACAGCTGATCTTCCTCTCTGTATGCTGACTTGTCATTCTTGGTGATGAGACCCACCACAGTTATGTCATCTGCAAACTTGATCATTTGAGCTTTGAATTGCTGCACAATTGTGAGCTGCATTTCCCCCCAGAATCACTATGCTCCTGTCACAATATACTTTCTTTATTAGATGCATAAAAATCAAATAATGCATAATAATCAAAGCTCAAGAATAGATAATAGTAATTCAGCATGTTTCAATACCTCATTACATAAACTCCCACTGATCCAATATGCGGCAGCTGGTGTTTTGACTAGAACTAAAAGGGGGTATCACAAGCCGGGTCCATGTCCATGTGAATATATGTATGAAAAGAAGGTCTGCAACAGCTTTTCTATCAAATTTACCTGGGTCCACCTAGTTTATGGTGTCTATTCACCATAGTTAATGGTGAATCAGAAACTATTGAAAAATAACTTCAGATATACTGTACATAACCTATTGCTCCACCTTGTAAAGTCAAAGATTGTAGCTCATTTGTTGCTGTATAGTTTGTAAATCGTTCTCTAATCTTTATCATTGTTCACAGAAACCAGGCTGCAAGATGCTGACAAGATACACACACACACACACACACAAAAGAAAAAATAAAGCTGTAGTTTATTTCATTTAGGCATGGTTAACCCCACATTTCTTAACCATACCGCATAATAAGGCTGCAGACCGATCATTAGCAGAGCCTCCGGCAGATGCGTTAATTATCTCTAATTAACATCCATTGCTGTCGGCTTCGCATTTCCCACAGCATCACTATTCTCCTGCCATAAAAACCTTTTTTAAATGCATAATAACTTATTCACAACTCAAAGCTTAAGATAAATAATAGTAATGCAGCATGTTTCTATAATTCATTACATAAGCTTCAACTGATTCAAAACACAGCAGTTTGTGTTTTGACTAGAACTGAATTTTTTTTGTTAAACTTTCACTACGTGACTGCTGTGTAGGTTTCTTACTGAACACAATATTATTTAACATTATTTATTAATAACTTATAATGTACAAAATGATCAGGTGACATAGTATCTAAGTGAACAGATACTAATCAATTTTATAATTCAACACTTGAGCTTCACTAGTAAGGTGCAGTTTTTGAATCCGTAGAAATATCAAAATCACTCCTGTCTGAAAACATTTTCTTACAATGTTAATTCTCCTCAACTTTTTAATAGAATTTCTACTGCTGTGTGGGACTGAAAAGAAAACATGACATCTTCATTTATTGAACTTTTGCAATAACACTGCCAAAATGTTTATTTTATATTTTTTATTCAAGGATTATAACTCTGAGATAGCTCTTTGTTTGTTCTATTTTCCTAATATATTTGTACTCTTCATTTGAAGTGTTTGTAAGATGTGTTTGTTTTGTCTAACATCATGTCTAACGTCATAAATGATTCCAAAATGCACACCAAATATATTGCTCATTGGCACATTTTACAATTATATATATATATATATATATATATATATATATATATATATATATATATATATATATATATATATATATGAAGTGCAAATGTAAAAAATATAAAACATAAAAGTGCAATATTACACATTTACAATTAAGTAATTAAGTATCTCTTTTATCAAGGCCCATGCAGTTGTTTAAAAATGTCACCAGAATTTAATGATTAAAAGTTCTTGCCATATTTTGATACCCAATATAACTTTTATAGTAACCAAAAAAAATGAATAAGCCCCTTTTATGTCTGATCAAACAAACTAATCAGACTCTACAGATTAAAACTTGTTAAATGATTACAATGTTTAAGGTACGATGTATAGTCTTAAAACATAGTTGCCATCATTATCTCTTGAATGATTCATGGCCTCTGCATTAAAAGTGTGATTTGTAGATAAATCAGCCAAGCTGCACTTTTTTCTGAAGTAGTCCGTAAGAAATTCTATACGATGTAGTTAGTTAGTTGTTCGAGCCTTAACTGTGACAAGGGAAGAGATGAAGCGTTGCAGCGCGCGCCATTTTGAGGGGCAGGGTCGAGTGAGCCCTGATGAAAAGGAGGGGGGAGAAAAACTAGTGGCTAAAATGGCTTCGGTATGCCGTCGTTAAGCTTTGATTTGTATGAATACAAAATGTTGTCCAACAAAAGTGTTTTCGCTTCACTGTTGTCCCTTATTTTCATTTCGTTCCACTCAGAAGCAAAGCACTCGGCCAAATCCTGCGCGCGCTTTCGGCGTTGTGAAGAGTCGATAAACAAAACCAGCCCGGTGTTCCGACTTTAACACTCCCGCACTGCCCGAGCTGCTGAACTTTGAAAATGTTCGCACTATAAAAGTTAAATGCCGAGAACAAAAAAGTTCCAGAATGTGCAACACATTGGCCTAATTGCGTGCCGGCTTGGGTTTGTGTTTAAATATTTAATTTCGTAATTTGCGCTGACCAAAAATCAACTGGACTCGCACTCCGACCTGCTGTCCACACTGTCAGGGCGATATATATAGCAATGTAAAAAAAACAAAAAAACAATAACCCGTGTGGGCGCTCTAAAACGATTTAAATGCAAGTGTAAACGCACGCGGGGTTTATTCTTCAAACTTTTAACTGCACACACGAGCCAATTTAGTTTAATGGAGAGTGAAAGCAGACGGACGGTTTATCGCGCGACACTGTCCGGAACTGTAACTCTGCCCGGAAACGACCACTGTGAAGCGAACATAAGCGCCCATAGGAAGACAGGGACAGCAAAAAAAAAATGACACGGAGAGAAAAAAAGATCATGTTATTAACGATGGTTTGCAAGTGAAGCTTCGCCTAAGACCGAGTCGATTGCTGAGATGATAGATGAGGAGAAGTAGACGGCTGTAGCGCCCTATCACTTTGCATTACGCGGCTAAAAGCGAGCGGAAATCGGACTCGGGTTTAACCGGGGAACAACACGGAGCGTTCGGGCCAATGGAGAGGCCTGCGAAACTGTTTTTCAACGGGATGAGGAGGAAAGACGAGCCGCGAAGCTGAAATCGGAAACCTCTTTTGTGCACTTGTACATTTAGGCGCCAGTTTTTGCATACGAGTGTTTAGTTTGGAAGCGGGCGCGATCGAACGGCAATAAGAAGCGCGGCGGGTTTAATACTCTGCTGGAAACGGAACACGGGCTTTATTGAGCTTAGCAACTCTGCTAACAGGCTAACGGACGAACGCACCAAGAGCATTAGACACATTTAAAGATTTGGATCCTCCGTGGGCTGAAGGAAAAGAAACCGCCTTTAATACTGTAAATAAGTTTGAAAAAGTTGTTTTCGACTCTTTTAGCGTTCTTTTGGTGAATTAACAAAATTTTGAGTAACCCATCGCCTCCTTCACACTTGAATTAATACTGAACGTTTTATCCGATTATTTTGTGCATTTAAATGACGGAATTATAAAAAAAAGTAACTCTGGCCTCCCTGGAAAAGTACAAGATCCGAGACTCCATCACACGGAGACGTTTTGGTGAGTTTTAACAATGTTGCAAAGTAAACGTGCGTGGTATTTATTGTGTCATTTCCAACGTGACGATTAGCCAACTCTTTCGTTTTAACTTTTAAACATACCAACATGCTGGCAACATATTTATTTTTGTGTTTACGCTCATAAAATGGCTTAATGTTTTCATACGATTTTAAGGTGCACTATTTTGTTACATATATAACTTGGGTAAAACCGTACACACGTCAGTCCCTTAACAAGCTTGCAGGTCATATTCCATAGGCATGTCATTAATACCCTACCACCCAAATGTTATCCGAGGTATAGCAGCCCCGTAAATTTATCAGTAAAAATTTTACGGGGTCACTATTTTAATATTTTAAGTAAAAAGTGTATTCGTGATTTGGAATGTTTTTTGACAGCCTATTTCATCCACAAGTTGTTCACTGTGGTTGAGTTCAGACTTCAGGGATTTCTTTAACGCCAAATGGTCAAAAATAGTTTTACCTTGTCTTGTGAACAAAGTAGATTCATTCTACGATAGTAGTCTTTCCTAGATTGTTGCCACACAAATGGAAGCATCGATGTGACTGGACTACATTTCTGTGTTGTCATTATCATTTATTATTACACAAACTTAAACCCTAATGACCCTGCATGTATTTAGCATATGGTGTTGGGTGACAACACAAACCCAATCAAAAGTATTTATTTTCTAAAATACTAGTCAATTATGTTACCCAAATCAATACTTTGACATAATTGCTTAGTATTTTATAACTAAATACTTTTTATTGGGTTTGTTTTGTCACCCAATCATATTTCATATACTACTGTATATTTGCTACATATGTACTATATTTCTTATGTTTTTTTTATTATTATTATTATCTCTAAGTGCTAAAGGGAGACAGAAGACTGTTTGATCATATCACTGTTGCGTTCTTGGGACCTGCATATGTTCAGTAATCCAGTGGACGTTTGGACCATTTGCCTCTTCACTGTGATTTAGACTGAGCGGGAAAAACAGTATTTGTAACAGGCACACAAATGGGGACCATTTTACTGCATGTCTGCAAGATAAATCAATAAGAGACACCTTTCTGGTAAGATTTTAGAGACCTATGATTTCCAATTTTTACAAATGTAGCAACTATGGTTGATTATAGTTTGTAGGTGGTAAACTATAAATTTAAATTGTTTTATGTAAAATAAAGTATTGAGAGAAGTTTATTAATGGCCTTATTTTGGTTGAGTTTAATTATCAATTGCTACTGTTATCCTTGTGTATTACTAATAATCAAATCTGTCTTTTTAACAGCAGCAGCAAGGAAACCGGAAAAAAACAGACGGGTTCCTCAACAGTGAGGGAAATGTTCCAGTTTGGAAAGTACCCAATGGACATTTTAGAAATGCTTAGTGGGCACCAGGCACACCAGTTCAAAGGCCTGGGTCTTGAAAGACAGCTGCAACACCAACAGCAGGTTCAGCTTCAGCACCAGCAGCAGCTTCAACAGCAGCAACAGCAGGGTGAGGCCTCTGGGACGCTACTCTCTGGACTTGGCTTGGGTTCCCTTCAAGGATCTAGAAGTAATGCCTTTTCAGATTCCTCTTCCATCTTTGCCAAAATGAGTGCCCCACCTCCACCCATCCCACAACAGACCCAGTCCTCTTCCTCGCAGAATTCCCGGAAATCTAGTAAGATGAGCAGCAGCAGTGGAAGTGCAAGTTCAGCATCTGGTTACCCACAATTCCTGCGGCCCTTTCACCCCGCTGAGGCTGCTCTAGCGCAGGAGCAACTCCACTCAGGAATGGGTCGTTTTGATTTTGCAGGTGGAAGTAGCAGTGGTGGTTCTGGAGTTATTGGAGGAGTTGTAACATCTGCTCCACCGCCACCTCCACCGCTGCACCCTGGTCTTTCTGTGCCTCAGCCATCACCTGGCCCATCCTCATCATCGCCGTCTCCCTCCAGTTCTACCACCACTTCCAACAACCCTGTTAATAGCAGCAGTACAGTAGCTGGACTGGTTGGAGCACAGTCTGATGCTAGAAGTTTACACCAGCAATTTAGTTGCATGCTTGCAGCCAACCAGTACTTCCTTTCGGGAATGCCTGCCAATGCCAGCCTAGAACAGTTTCTAGTTCAGCAGGGCTCTCATAATCACCTTGGCCTTGCGGAGTCTAACACAGGCTTGGCTCCACCGCCAGCACTTCATCCCTCTCACACACATGGTCATGCTGCCCCTCAACCTCAGCAGCAACAGCAGCAGCTACCACCCCATGCCTTATCCCACCCTCACAGCCATGCCCATCCACATCACCCTCTTCACCCAGCACCTCAGCCATCACCCATCGGTGGATTTGATTTTCAGGGTATTCCAGTGCTTTCCTCCAACCAGTTGGCTTCTCTCATGCAACAGGAAGCTGGTCTTCCTCTTCCTCTACCACTTCATCTCTCTGCACCAAAAGATGATGGCAAAGGTGATGGCTCATCGGGGGCTGGAGGAAGTGGAGGTAGTGGCAGCAGAAGAAAGAAAGCAATGGCTGGATACCTGCCCCAGAGGAAAACAGATGGCAGCACTAGTGGTGGTAGTGGTAGCAGTACTAATTGCCACAGTAGCTCAGTGTCCCATGCCCATGATGGGGCAGCTGGTCTTGTTGGAGGAGGTGCGGGGGTTGGCATGAGGGGTCTTACTGGTGATCCCTCCTCAATTCTTTCCCCTTCAACACCATCCTCCTCATCTTCCTCAACTGTTTCTTCCTCCTCTTCCTCGGCCCCTTCCTCAAATTCAGCATCCGTTTTAGTATCAAATGTTTCGCAAATGCCCAAAACTGATAATCAGCCTGGTATGACCCCTACAGTTACTCAGCCTGAGTCAGAGCCTGTGTTTCACTGTGGACAATGTGGAAAATCATTCACACACCTCCCTAGTTTTCGTAGACACATACGAAGCCATGAGGAAGATGGGAACAATCCCAACAATGCAGCTAACACAAACCCTAATACAGTGCATCAGCGACAGGCAGATACGAGTCTTCCTCATTCAACCCAAGATGGCTTATCTCAACAGAATGCTCATCACCAACATGAGGTGAATCAGTCTAATCCTGACCCATCTTCCTCATGTCCCAGTCCAGATAAGTCATACTGCTGCAGTGAGTGTGGAAAAGGTTTCAAGAAAAAAGGACATCTCCTTCAACATGGTGTCATTCATTCTGGTGCACGTCCCTATGCCTGTTCTACCTGTGAAAGGTCATTTAACCGCAGGGAATCTCTTACGCGACATGAGAAAATTCACGAGGATAAACCCTACCGTTGTCCCGCTTGTGATCGTTGTTTCAGAGAGAGTACATCCTTGCTTAATCATGCTGCTTCAGGGTCATGTGGCAAGCCAGGGAGTTCAAGAAGCAGCAATGGCAGCAGCCCAGATGACAAGGTGGAGGTCAGTGAGTATCAAGGCGGACAGTTGGGAGATGAAAAAGGATTGGGATATGAAAAGACTGAGGGTGGTACAACAGAATTGTCATGTGAGGGCTTGTATTCACAGGCAAGAGGAGGTATTCCAAGTACTACAATTAAAACAGAGGGGAAATATAATTCGCCATTTTCAAGGGACCCTTACCAAACATCCTACAGAGTTGATGATTATCGTCGCTCACAGGGTAACCTTACGTACTCTGGAGACAATTCATGTGGAAACAGCATGTCAAGCCCTGCCCTCAGGAAAGCTCCCTTAGCTCCTACGCTTCACCCACATCCTCCAAATCAGCAGCAGCAGCAGCATCACCACCACCAACAGCAGCCCCATCTTCCACTTTCATCTCTGCTGGATGACTCAGAAGATGAAGTCACAAGCAGCGCTATGTCTGCAATTGCTGCAGCTGCTGCTGCCTCTGTTTTGCCTCCCGAAATGAATAGCAATGGTGGAAGGGAGGAACGAAGAGACATAATTGGGGGTCTGTTAGGGGGCCTGGGCTTCGGTCCTATGGGTGGCCCGTCTTCTACATCGACAGGAAATGGAAATGATGAGTGCCTAAATGGATCCATGATGCCCTTGTCCCATCCCAATCAGCAACAGCCTAATTCACAAAATGCCACACCTAATGCCAAACCAAAACGCCCACGGAAACCTAGACAAAAGCGAGAACCTAGGCCAGGTGGTGCTGTCTCTGGGGAGGGTGTGAAACGCAGGCGCAATAGTCAAAATGGAGCTCGCGGAGATGGTTCAGAAAGGCCTTACTTATGCACGGTTTGTGGGCGTGGCTTTGGCAGACGGGAGACCCTTCGTAGGCATGAGCGTGTTCATACAGGAGAAAAGCCATTCCATTGTGATGTTTGTGGCAAAGATTTTCGAGAACCCTTCCATCTTACTAAGCATCAGACTGTTCATTCAGGAGAGAAGAACTACAAGTGCTCACTGTGTGGAAAAGATTTTGGCTACGCTCAGAGTTTAAAGAGACATGAGAAACTGCACCTCAGAGGCGATTTCAAGCCACGGCGAAGTAAAACCAAGTCACCATCCAATCAAGCTGGTCCAGTCGATCAAGCTGGCAGCCAAACCAACTCTGGCTCATATTACTCCTTTCCTCAGGACAAAGCTCAAGGCTCTACTGCAGGCACGTCAAATCAGCCCCCTCCCAAACTGTATACTTGTGAAATTTGTTGGAAGTCCTTTCGTCACCACTTCCATTTGACAGCTCATCACCAAGCTATCCATGAACATGGAGGGGAGAAACTTTTCTCGTGTGAGGTGTGTGGAAAGGCCTTTGCATACTCCAACAGCCTAACAAGGCATCGATTATCTCAGCACGGATTAACGCGCAGCGGAGCGACTACCCAGCCAGCGGGGACTGAAACGGGTGGAAATACTTCTGCCTTATCTGAAAGTGAAGCCGCCACCAATGCTCTTCTCAATCTTGCTTCAGACAACGGTGTACAGCAGACCCACTCGACCATTGCCCATACACCACACCTTCACTCTCAGTCTGCTGGCTATTCCCCACTGTTTTACACACCAGAGTCAGGGACTCATAGTTCAAATAACAATGCCCAGTCACACCCCCAGCATTCTCACTACTCGCACTCCACTGTGGTGCCCCTGTCTCATCAACAGTCAGTCACTGGAAAAGGGCAACAGATTTATTCAGGGGTTACTGGCAACCCCATGCATTCTGCTCCCCCACTTATCCACATTACATCCTCTCCCACTGTCCCATTACCACCACCAGCAGCCACAGCCCTTTCAGATGCATCAGCAGCATCTGCAACATCAAGTCGATCAGGTGCATGGAGATGCTGGACAAAAGAGGAAAAAAAAAGAGAAAAAAAATAGATTTCTCGGAACAAGCCAGTTGATGGGCGGAGTCACTGAGTTTCAGACAACACAGTGGCGTCGGTTTTTGATGAGGAAGAAATGCAGGCTCCAGCAACAACTGAAAAGAAAACGGTGGCTTACCCGTCTGAATTGGGCGAAGTATGCCGGAGGAATGGGCGTTCACGTGGGCTGTGGTACGTGGCGAACGGGTCGACTAAAATTCCGAGGGCTGAGCTCACTAATGGTGCCCTTTAGGTTTTTCCCCTGCCCTATCTGTCCTTCAACCACGTTCACACGAAGGATAACCCTAGCCGTTCACCGCGTGATAAGGCATCCGCCGAGGAAACACGGCTGCCGAGCTCGTCTTAGGTGCGTGGTTTGTGGCAAACGTTCCAGAAGGCTTCTGTCAGCTCTTCGCCATCGGGCTCGGCACCTTTCCCAGGGCTGTTTCTCCTGTCCCAAGTGCTCCTCGCGATTTTGGAATGGTACCCTATTACAACGGCACAAGTTTGCTTGCCGGCGTGTCCAAGGAGGACGAAAAACACCAAGGGGGACAGTACCTAAGACATTAGAGTATTATATACAGAGAGCATGATGGAATACAGGCACTAAGTATTTTTCATTCTAAAGATAACATGACAATTAAAACTGACATTAAACGGCACACGGATGATGCATAGTGGAAGATATGCTTATAATCCACTACATATTTACACACTTGTTATGCAGATGGTCTCTGGTTCACGCCATGAGAGTGCCTCTTCTAACTAATGATTTGGTTTTAGTGAACAATAAGCCTGTATCTAAAATAAGAGATAAACATCCATTACAAACATGGATCTCTAACATGGTTTCTCCAAAGGGGAAGAATATTTTAGATTATGGGACTGTTTTGGTAGCACCTTTGTTGTTATAGTAGCATCTCTATCCTCTAAAAACACATTCATTATGTATTTTCATATTTTTTCTTGCTGAATGATGGATACAAAAAAGTAAGAATGAACTTTATTGATAACAATCCTTTTTTTTTTTTTTTAATTAGTTTCCCCTTATTATTTCAAGTTCGGCAGTATAGTATTTCTTTTTTCTCAAGGATATGTAGCGTTCTGTTCTTCGTGGTCTGTTTTTAATGCCCCCTTCTTTGTCTTCTGTTATGTTTATACACCTGCCTGCTTTTGGGCTTAATGTTGCTGTTTTGAAAGCTTTTAAAGATGAGTGTTCTCTTAGGGAAACTGACTTAAGAGTCTTAAAAGTTTTCAAACCTTAACCTAGTGAAAAACCAATTCTCAACAGTATATTCAAAGAAATTGTGAGTAAAAAAAGATATGGTGTAACTGACGTAAGGGGGTTGGAGGGGCAATGAAAGTGTAATGCAATAGATGCCATGTTCCATCTGTTTCTGTCATCTGTTTTTTAAGAAATGTGTAATTTTGTAGGTATTTCTATGACAAGTGTTATCTTTGGTTGAAGCGGACTGGCGTTAGGAAGCGTGGAAACACCAGTCCTTACTGTAAAATGCGTATTATATTTTATTATGTTGTTTTTATTATTCTTCAAAGTTTTTAAGTCATTTGTACTATTTGAGGGTGGGTTGTCTGTATGTTTTAAGATGAGTGGGATATATGTATCAGTGTGTTTCCCCCCACCCCCTGGTCTGTCTTAACCTGAACCAGATTAGCACAGTTCCCCAACACTATTGTATGCATTTCAGTCCTTTCTTAGTGCCTCTCTGTCCCAATGTAATCTCAGTAAACTAAAATATTACATATAAATACTAATCTAGCCTGTTCTCTTCCTGCGTCAACAATAGTAAATCCACCCAAAACTCAATAAAATGTAAAAGTCACTAACTTTACTTGGACATCATTTGTGAGGGGATATTACCAGTTTGTTAAGATAATGAGAAATCGGAGAGCTGGATCTATCACTTGGCTCATGTGTGTATTGCTTTAATTCAGCTGGCTTCATTCCCTCCTCAATATGCTTTTGAGGAGAGATAGCCAGGTGGCAGCCACCTGGCACTGCAGCGCTGGTTCTCACTCACATGTTTTGGCACATGCCCTCTGCAGTGCCATATTCCATTAGAGAAAGGGAGAATGCCTGCAGGGTTGCTGCATCAAAGCCACAGAATCATTTGTCCTTTGAGATTTTAACTTTGAGCAAGCAGAGAGTTAAGTGGTACGTGTACAAAAGCAATTGTATTTTTACATTAGGTATTTGAATATGCGTTTAGTAAATCTAATGAAATGGTTGGTGTAGAACAGCTTGTTTAACGCTGTTAATCTTTAAGTCAAAATTAATTAGTGTAGAAACCGTAATGCATAAAGTTGTCCACTAGATGGAGTGAACCCGTTGTGGATGTGGAACATAAAAATAATTCTGTACAATGTAGAGAGCTACTATATTCATGCCATGTATTCTTATTATACACATGTATTTCAGTATACTGTAGCTGTCAAAAGTTTTTACACATTGCCATCTTGCTCTATTCTTTATTTTCTCCACTTAACACATAGATAAACTTTGCAGACTAGTACATCTGTTGTTTTTGTTAGTCCCGTTTGTCCTCGCTTCTCTATTGGTTGGGACCATCACAGAACAGGTATATTTTGGGTGGCGTAATTTTTTTTTATTGTCGGTTCTGAAGTAACACTGATGTGTGGGGGCTTTAGTGCAATAATGCTGCTGTTGTTTTGTTTAAACAACTTGGTGACACTGCTGAAATAAGAGTAATGCACCAACCAAATAGTATCTGCTCTGCGGTGGTACTATTGGGGTCCTGACCCTTAAAGAACAGAGTAAAGGGGACTAACACCATATGTACTGTAGTCCACAAACAGATGGACTACAATCTATAATTGTAGAACTACAAAGTTGTTTTTTTACAGTAAGTGAAACTGATAACATGGACAGAATTTTGACTGGTACTATCAAAAATGTATGTGGATACCTTACCATTACAGCCATTTCCTTACCACAGGTATTAATTAACAGATATGTGCTATCTCACGACTTCCATCCAACCTGGAAGCTGTTAGTTTTAAGTGCATCTGTTTTAATCTCTCATATGTTTATCAGCGGGCGGCACGGTGGCTTAGTGGTTAGCACGTTCGCTTCTCAGCGCTAGGGATTCCCGGTCCGAATCCCCATCTGGGTGGAGTTTCCATGTTCTCCCCATGTCCGCGTGGGTTTCCTCCGGGTTCTCCGGTTTCTTCCCACAGTCCAAAAACATGGATCAAGTCAATTGAATTCTCCAAACTGTCCCATATAGAGTGTGTGTGTGAGTGAGTGTGTGCCCAGCGATGGATTGGTGCCCTGTCCTGGGTCTATCTGCCCAGCGCCTGAAACGTTCTCCCCTGGATGGGCATGGGGAACCCCGCCGCGACCCTACTAGAGGATAAAAGCGGGAGATGATAAATGAATGAATGTTTATCAGCAAAAGACAATTGCAGGGTATACTTGTATTGCGTTTGCTATTCTGATTCATCCCAAAGCTGCTCATTGAGTGATCATGGCTTTGCAGGATTTTCTTTGAATTTTTGCACATGAGCTGGAAAAAAAGATTACCGAACTTGTATACTTACGTTATGTCCACATACTTTGGCTGCCTTGTGCACAGACCAAATATTGTCTTTATTCGTAAAAACATAATGCACGCGAAAAACAAATTGAAATGACACACTTAGTGTAGTTCCATCTATTATTTTACTTTAAGACGACTCAGCTTCCTCACAGCGGCCAGCTCTCACGCAACAGCACACGAGCTCGGCGTGAACAAAGTGCGCCTGTGAGCAAGTTTGCCTTTGCATTTTATTGAATCATAAGCGAGGACAGGTCGCTTTGATGTGTGAAACTGACAGGAGCTGCTGCCGCTGCCTTCGTCGTTAATCCGCTGGATCTCGCCAGGCCGCCTGCGCGTGCCGTTCGGCGTCTCACGCGGCCTCAACATGGGAGGCGGAGCGAGTGTCCTAGATTAGTCCAATAGCGTGCAGCGGAGGGCAACACTGACCTACTTTGCACCAATGGCAGCGCGGCAAGCTTCAAGAAGCCAGCAACCACGCGTGCCTGGGCCATGTGCGCGCTCGAGTTCTATTGGCGGATTTACGGCGGTGGGCAGAGTATCGGTGGCCAAACCGAAACGCTTATATTAATATGGCTATTATTTTCGAAAACAAGTCTCCTAATACGCCATAATACTATTTTTTTGGAAAAACACTTTATTCAGTATTTCTACACCAGTCTTATGGCAATTCGGCCAAAATCAACGTCATAAACCGTGTGTAAAGGAGCGAGGCGATAAGGTTAAGGCCTTTGAAACAAATCCAGGAGACACCTGTAAATATAAGGGTGTGGATTATAATGGGATGTGTCCAATGTCATTGCATGCGAAAAATATGACAGCACGAGCTCGTGCAACAACAAAAAAAACGCGTTAAACCGCGTGAGCGCGGCCTGTCAACAATATTGGATCGTGACGTTGCGGCTGTGTGCTGGAAGCTCCCGGCGGTAAACAGGCAGACCGCTTCATATTCATAAGCCCCGCCTCCGCTCTGATTATTCATGAACACTGGCTCTCAGCGCTTTTCCATCCCCGTGAGAGGTGACGTCACGAGAGCTCGCCCGTGTTCGTTCCAGCTGACCGTAGCCGCGATTCCAGGCGGCCGCTTCACCGAACAGAAAGCGAAGGTTAACGCGCAGATCAGCGACGCACCGAGACAGTTCAACCGTCGAACGCAGCCTGTTCGCTTTTCAGTTTGCATCCTCTCCTTTTCGCAACTGACAGTAGGAAACGTTCGCGCAGCGGCGCTGTTACAACCGGATTAAGCTTTCATTATGGACATTTGTCGCTTGCGCCTCTAAAATCGTTGCACCGCTGGTTCTCATGGACCTCAGTCGCTCTTATTTGATCCTCTGTTTTTGGGGGGCTCAACTGCCACTGATGCCAGAAGTCAGCTAGTGAACGCACGGACTGGGTGAGCACGTCCAGAGTGCGAGCGAGCGTTAGGTTGCCTTCTGCAACTTCTCCTGAAGCGAGCAGCCGAACGAACGGACGGACGGACGGACGGACGACGGCGCCAGGTTTAAACTTTAAAAGAAGGTAGATATGGATTGTGTGAGGAGACTGTACCGCTGATAAACACGCCCTTGCGAGTAGAAATGGATTAAAGTGCGCGCTTGGATGCATTCTGTGGACGAAATTCTCTGCCCTGCTTTTTTGTCTGCTCGACTGAGGCGATTTATAATAACTGTTAATAGCTAGATTTATTTTACAATCGAAAACCTTAATTGAAAAAGCGTCTGCATCATTCTAAAGCCAAGAATAATCAGGCTATGTCCAGGCCTCTCTCGCAGCTCCTACCTCCTCCAGATCTGCCTTCTGGAGGTAGTGCACATTTTGTCCCTGCAGCACAGAATGGCCACCTAAACTCCGTGGCCAGTTTGAAGTCTCTACTCCAGCTTCCTATTAAAGGCGACGGCCGAGTTAAAGACTGTTGTGAGATGATAGGTGAGTCTCTCTTTCTCCCTCTTTCTCTCCCTCTTTCTCTATCTCAGTAGCCTAAGAAACACAATTCCAGCTATCCAAGTTAATATGCATGTTAATTTTACTCTAACGGTGCTTATGTTAGGCACAAGAATTCTGCAAACATACATACACATAGGCTTTTAAAAGTTAAAACATTAATACCCTGGAATTACTTACTAAGGCTTTGGCTGCTTGTTGACATTTATGTTTGGATTGGAAAGCATGCTTTAATGTAAAGGCTATTAACCCCACGTAGGATTTTACACATTTTAATGTGCAAATAAAGAGGAATTTAGGTCTATTAAATATACATCATGCCATACACAGCTTATCAGCAATTGAGAGCCTCTGCATCTGTCAGTGAGAGCTCCCAGTAACTCATTCTAGTAGTAAACACAAAGGATATTGGCATCAACAATCATTTTGTAAGTCATTTTAAATCTGCTTCCAGAAGGATTTACTCAGTTGTTGGGAGAAAAAGAATACATTAGTGAGCTCTCTGTGGTGTCAGTCATATAATGATTACAGTAGATTTTTGTCCTTTGTTGTACTAAATGCATAAAAGGATACAGTTATGATTGTGATGGTAACAATGTGTTCCAAACAGTTTATGAACAGAAATACCCTGATTTAAGCCTATTTTAAGGCTGTTAACTGCAGCAGTCTGATTTCTATGTGTGAAGGCAACTTGTTCATTGGCTTCTGAGCTTCTGCTCTTAAGCTTTGTTCAACACCCTCAAAAACACCCACGCTTTTTCTTTTCCTGCATCTCTTCCCACTCTCTCCCCTCCTTCCATAAGTGTGCTTCCATCTATTTATCATCCCCTCATCCTTTTCTCTTCTCAGCTCTTCACTCTCTGAGCTCTGCCACTACACACTTTTCTGCTTGAAGCCAGTCATTTAGAGTCAGTGTCCCCCCCATCCTCTGTCAAGCTCTTTCATCCCAGCATCCAGAGGTCTAAAGCACTTCACAACACTGTTCCTGGTGTTGCCTGTTTGAGTGTGTGGTTCCAAGCTGACAGTGGACACTTCACACTTTCGTCTGTGCTTGATTGGCCCATTCTGTTAAAAAGCTTCACAAATGAATTCAAAATCTGTTGTTACTTGCAGGTTGGATCATTCTGAGTTTGTGTCTATTTTAAATGAACAATGTTTGTTAAAATTGACAGAAATCAGAAGTCACAAATTTCAGAATTTTCAGTGTGATTGAAAGAAAGTGGTCACACGACCCTTTTTAGTTCCAGTATAACATTTATAAAAGATACAGTACATGCTGTCACTACAGTATGTGGGAGTGTGTTTGATACCCTTTCCACTTCCAGATTGACTGCCTTTCAAGTGCAAGTTAAATGATGAATTTCATGAATTATTTAAATTCCTACATATAAATGCCAGAATATACTGGAAAACCTTTACTGAAAGTTGGAAACTGTTAGTATAGATGCCCATGGTTTTATGTCATGTGCAGCGTGTTAAACGCGATCTGGAGGTCAGGTGCCAACATATCTTATTTGAGTATTTTGAAGTTTTTAGTCTGCTTTTAATATAATTTTTTTTTAATGTTCCTGGACCAATTAGAACCAAAATAAATAAAATAATAAACACAAATAAATAATAAATACAATAAAAATATTTAATTTATGTAGACACATGCTAGATAATCTGTATTTTTTGCATGCCATTTATAATGAGTTTATTGTTAATGTTAAACATTAAAAACACATTGCATTGCTAATTAGGAGATTTGTAGTCTGATTTGTTTGGGTAGAAGTATGTAATTTTAATAGTGCATTAAGTTTACTAATAGACCTTATGCTGATTAGCCTTACTTAATCTAGCTAGATATTTAAATTTTATTCAAGTACTCTTTGTGTAGTAACAAAAAGCAGTAAACTCCACACAAAATAAAACAACATAATTAACTAATTAGTTGAAACACTGCATAATATTGGAAACCAATCTGCAAAAATGAGCTGATGAAAATTTACCTGCAATGAAAGAACCCCAGGGTGGCACGGTGGCTTAGTGGTTAGCACTTTCGCCTCTCAGCACTAGGGATTCCCAGTTCGAATCCCCATCTGGGTGGAGTTTCCATGTTCTCCCTGTGTCTGCGTGGGTTTTCTTTCGGGTTCTCCAGTTTCCTCCCACAGTCCAAAAGAAACATGGATCAAGTCAATTGAATTCTCCAAAAATTGCCCCATAAAGAGTGTGTTTGTGTATGTGAGTGAGCGTGTGCCCAGCGATGGATTGGCGCCCTGTCCTGGGTGTATCTGCCCAGCGCCCGCGACCCCCCCCGCAACCCTAATAGAGGATAAAGCGGAAGATAATGAATGAATGAAAGAACCCCATAGAGGTTTAATATGGACAAAATATGTAACCAATGTCCAGTTACAATTATTTTGAATTGGTGTTTTTGTTTTTGAACCAACAAAAATAGAAAGTTCTGTATTTATTTTTTACTTAATTGCAATATTGAATGTGTTTTGGCTTTTTGTTCCATGAAAATATTTGTAGCAATAATACAATAATATAATATAATGATATAACGAATGGACTGCTAATAGAGTGATTGTGTCTTGATACATAACCCAAATGCATCCTTTTGTTGTAGATAAAGACAAGCCATTGGACTCTGATGAGGATTCTCTAGGCGGCGTTGGCAACGGCTCCATGCGTAACTCTTCACAGACCACATTTTTGGGGCCACTACTGTGGGAACGAACACTACCATGTGACAATGGCCTGTTTCAGCGGCAGTTCATGGACCTGGAGGAGTTCCTGACTGAAAATGGCATGGGCTGCATGCCACTGAGTAACTCCTCCAGTGCCCAGGCCATCATCCCCTCACAAAACACACAGTCGGCTATGCCAAGCCAAAGCTCCTCGCCATCTCCTGGCTCCTCCTCTGCATCCTCTATCTCTTCCCTCTCCTCTTCATCCTCTTCCTCCTCCCTACTGGGCCTTGACCTGCCACAGGGCCCAACCCCTGGAATGCTTGGAGGTCCTGAGTGTCTACATGGTAAGAAATTTTGATGTACATACTGTATTTAAACAGTTTTTTTAAGGATTAATTTAGTTGCTGTGTAGAATTGTGTCCTTACTGAGGGTGGTGAAGCATGAAATTGAACGCTGCGTATACTTGTCTACATTTTTCTTGTTTTGAACTTGCAATATACAATATATCAATGGTGTAGAAAGAGATGAAGATGCATTTCATTACCTGACCAAAGTACAAAAGATTTTGGATTTCTTTTTGCAGCTGTCAGTGAGTTAGTGGAAGTATTTAGTCAAAAAATATTTGCAACAAGGGTTACATATCAATTCATCAGTTGTTCAATGTGGTTAAGGTTAAGGTTCTGTGGAGGCAATTTACTATACTTCCTCCACGTTAAACATTTCATAAAGTACATTATGTGTATTGTACATGTATTTGTGCACAGTCAAATTCATACTGTCTTATCATAAAATCACATTACATTGCATTTAGTAATGCTCTTTTCCAGGAGCTAAGGGCTAGTACCACAATACTCAGTTGATTATGTCAGGATCTAGTTTCAGTCTAGTAATTTTCAAGCTGGCTTCATATTAAAAACAATACCTGTAGTGGTACTCACCCCATGTACTGGTGGCCATACTGATCTGTATATTATTACCATTTTTTGTTACCATTACAACCCATCACTAAGTTAAAATGGATGTGTAAAGCAGGGTACAAAATAGATTCTACCTTTTCACCTGTTAATCAATAATCAAGTGAATTCAACGTATGTGTGTGTATATATATGTATATATATATATATATAATTTTTTTTTTGCAGTGCATTCATTAGGAATGTTTGAACATAAATGACAGGGTCCTAAAGATGCTAAATATGTGTCTATAAACACAGACAATACATTGTGCGCCACCCATAGACAACAGTAGAAACAGTATAATTTATTTATTGACTAGGTTGATGGATAAAGAAAATTTGGATGTAAATGAACCGTGTCAGTTGGTATTGTGGAGTAATATTCCTGGATAAAGATAACCTTGCATGTTAAATTGGTGTAGGGAAGAGCAGTTAGTTGATACTCATGGGAGATCATACCAGGGTTCCATAGTGCTAGACCCAGCATACAGTTGTAATGACTGGGGTGCCATTCCCTTTATGTATCATTAAAATCATTTTGAAGATGTTGCTTTAAAGTGTAATTTTTGCAGTGTTGCATCAATGCAAGTTATATTTATTTGCTTCATTTGGTCTGTATAAAGGTATGGTTTTCTTGCTTTTAATAAAATAAACTGTTAAATTCTGCAAATAAAACTAATGAAAAGCTCAATGGTACATCTACAGAGTCTACAAAACATGTCATTTAAACGGGGTTGTCTAAACATATGAAGATAAATAAAGTCAGTGAGAACTGAGCTACTAAATGACTGAAGATTGTACAGTGATGGTGGCATTAATCGGTCATACTGTGCTAATGGCACAACCATGTGATTTTAAAAGCTCTGACAGCCAAAGGGCCATTATTAGGTTTTTAAGCTTGGCTTTAAAACAGTGGTTGGCTCATTGGAACATTGAATTCTGTCATGTTTAGATGATCTAAAGATTTTTTAATTGTAACTGCATATGTGCTTAAAGGAATGCAATGTAAATAAAAGCCTCAGTCCAATAAGATCCTGTAGAAAATGAAGAAAAGGAAAACAGCTGAGGAATAAGCAGGGAAACAGAAAAGAAAAGGGAGACAGGGAGAAATGGGAAGGGGAGGGGAGTATTCAGGCAGTGTGTGTTTTCTTTGCATGTTTTCGAAGCTTGTTCCCTGGTCCTCCCTCTAGCTCTCAGTCTCACACGTTGAGGCCATGTGCAGGAGACTTGTCACGTGCTGATGCAGCGCGCAATGACGGGGGAAAGCCGGGGAAGGGAGGAGCTCAGCGAAAAAGGGGAGGGCTAAGAGAGGAAGGCAGAGAGCAAATCCCTCACAACTGTGACTTTGAGAGATATCTTTGTCATCTTCAAGTCCTAACTGCCTGACAATGACAGATGGTGTGATTAGACCCCATAGAAAGAAACAGCTTGAGCTTGATATAAGAAACAACTTAACTTGCATTTGTGTTCATGTCTCTGTGTATGTCCCGGATCCTATCTGAAAGCTGGGAGGTGTTCATGCTGATTTCAAGCTGAATTTGCATGTCACATGCATATACATACATCTAAGTTGGATTTAAGCTTCTGCATTTGTCACAGTAAAATTTGACAGCAGGCTCTTGCAAAATGGAGTTAGGAATCAGTTTTATGCTGCCTGGTTAAATAAAAGACACTGTGTACACTCAGCAATGCTATGTGTCAATGATATGAAGTAAGCCGAGTACCAGCATGTTCTCAAAAAAACAAGTTTTTCCGTTACTCTTTTTTTTATTCTTTGATATATGAATGTATACCAGAATAATAACATCAGAATTCAATAAGCTTTAAACAGTTGTTTAGAGAGCACGAGGAGTCACAGTAACACATGAGTAGTCCACCACAGTGTTCTGACTTTTTAAAAGTTTTTTAATTGTTCTGGAAAAGATGTGTAGTACAACTCTTAATTTGTCAAGACAAGAACTTAGACCCTGTATTGAAGTAAATTTCATGTTAAGTTGTAAAGAACTACATCACAACAATGCATGACATAGTCAACCTGAATACAGCTTTTTTTTAACCAGATATTATATTTAGTAATTATATCTACAGGATTAAATAAGCGATTGTTAATTAGTACAGGTGACGTTATAAGTGTAATTTGGATGTTTTTAATCTCTCCACATTGTGAATTGTGACCAAAAGACAGTCTTGCAGACTATGTACAGTACTTGGCTTGACTCAACTATCTGTGTGTAGTAATTAATTGTTGAGTGGATGGAAGTGCAACCTGCACGTTTCTCAGACACAGGGCTGCACATCATCACAATGAAAAAGGAACTGCTATGATTCACTATAACAAAAGCAAATGCATGTTGATTACACTAGTTTAATCAGGAAAACTTGTGTTTTTATTTGCAGTATAATTTTTTTTAATGACTCCTCCTGTTTTTTTTTCTGTTTAACTGACACATTCAAAAGGAACAGCTATGGATAATATAGTGTATTTACACCTATTAAAGAAAATATTTTTTATAAAATATTTTCATTGTCTTTGGACTAAAAATGGTCTAAAATTTTGAGGGTCATGTCAACTGCTGTCAAAGTGATGATAGCAGCATGTTTGTGCATTTATTTACAAACTTTTAGGAGCATTTAAGGATAAGGTGTGTGTTATTTTTGAAAAAAATGAATGTTAACTTTTTATGTTGTAAAGCTCTGTGTTGATAAAATGATAAATGACAACATAAAGGTAAAAAAAAAAAATCAATCAGGCGCTTATAAAGTTATAGTTAAACCCAATTGTAAATACTTCTGCATGCTTCACGACTAAATCCATATTGGTTTAGACATCTTAAAAACGTTTCAAGTTAACTTTTTAAATTTTACTAAATGTCATTTTGGGCTAAATGCATGTTTAGTAGTAATGAGAGGAGTTTGATTTAAATACAGTACAGCAATGCAATGCCTGTGAGAAGTTACTTGGCATTTGAGGGACCTCTGGTGGCTGCAGCGTGCAACTACTAGAAGCCCAGTAATATAGAATGAATTCGATAAAAAAAAGTTCAGTGTATGCATATTTTCAAAATGAAATAAAGACATATCTAAATATGCGGAATAGGACAGTGATGTATTAAACGTAACAGTAAATTTAAGAAAATATTTAATTAATTTATTTTTTGGTAATATTTGACACCATTTGATCACTTGGCGGCAATAGACCACCCATAAGCCTATCCTCTGGTAATCAGTAACGTGCAGCAGCAAATATGTCTGCAAATGGGTGCAAAGTAATACCCTGAGCAGTAACCTACTGTCACACCATAAGAAAAAAAGATAAGATAATGATAACATAAATGCACTTTAACTCTTTGTGGTTATGAGCCTGGAAATGGGTTCTTAAAGCGTTGAAATGTTGTTTGTGCATTAAAACCATTTTACTGTAACAATGTTTAGTTTGTTGTACAGTTGGAAAGAGTAAATCCCATAGATTCAAACTCTACAAACTGAATGTAGTTTATTCCCTTTACACTATTTAGTAGTTAAGCAAAAAGTTAACCTAAAATGTACACAAATTAACTGGCTGTTTAAAGGTTAAAACAAAGTCAGTTATAATGTTTTTGATCACCACTGTTTGCAGTAACTGCAAAATCATCAACCCACCACAACAAGGCTATGTTTTATTTATTTTCTTTCTTTGGCATTTTCAGGTGGACAGGCCATACAGCAGGACCCATCTCTCAGCTCCTCCTGCCAGCCTCCACCTGTACCCAGCACTGGGGCTCCGGCAGCTGATGTCATGGTAAATTTTGATCCTGACCCTGCTGACTTGGCTTTGTCCAGTGTTCCGGGCCAGGAGGCCTTCGATCCACGGCGGCATCGCTTCTCCGAGGAGGAACTCAAGCCTCAGCCAATGATCAAGAAAGCCCGCAAAATGTTGGTGCCTGATGATCAGAAGGTACTTCGGCACATACGGTTTAACACATATTTTAAATATATTTCTGTCTATGATACATAATTATTAATATAAATGATCTTTAAAAAAATAAGATAAAAAAAATTCAAAATGCAGGTAAAGAAATAAAGAAAGTCATTGTAATCTTATGCAGCAGACAGCGCAGTGATATTAAACAACTCGAAGCTTTTAAAATTTGGTGACAATTTACTGAAATAAGCTAAATGTCTGCAATTTAAATTCAAGTGTAACATATACTGATTTGCTCTTAATAGATTAAAGTACACACAAAGGGATTTGGAAACATGACAGACCTAGTGATATAATCATATACATAACACAAGTATGTATAGATTTAATCATTAAATTTTTTACTTGTTTTTTATTTGAAAAAAAAAAGAGAGGCACGTGTCAGACCCACAGCATTCTTGTTGCCATGGTAACCCCATTTGTTTACCGGTTATCCTTCTCTTTAAATTTGTGATTTTTAGGGGCAAAATGGCAAAGCATAAATATAACCCAGAGTATTTAAAATGTGGTTCTTTGTTCATAGAAGACAAGTTTCTCAGCTTAAAGTGATTGATGTGTTTTTCGAAAGTGAATTTGTTTGGTTTGTATCCTATAAAAGTGGGTCGCGACTTAAAGACCATGAGAAAATGTGGGTTCAGTGCTAAGACCAGCATTTAAGTACCATCCTCAATATATTTTTTAAAAAGTTACCATTGCTTTAGAGAATTCATAATAATTAATATGTTAAATTACATTACAATACATTACATTAGGTCCTTAAGCAAATGCTTTATTGCGAAGCAACTTACTAGTATCCCATGTTGAATGGTTGATTGAACATCTGATTGGCCATGATAGAGCAACCCTTGAGCAGTCAGGCTTAAGGTTCTTGGTCAAGGACCCACATTGTAAACATCAGTGGACCTGGTACACTGAGCTACCACACCCTAGGGCATGTTTTCATATTATATTTTTGGGTCTGTCTGAAATATACAGTTGCAACCAGATCCTGACCTTTTCTCCTTAAACAGGATGAAAAATACTGGAGTCGTCGTGTGAAGAACAATGAGGCAGCCAAACGTTCGCGCGATGCCCGGCGCCTAAAGGAGAACCAGATATCGGTCCGGGCTGCCTTCCTGGAGCGAGAAAATGCCGCACTCCGTCAAGAGGTGGCCGACATGCGCAAAGAGCTCGGCCGCTGCCGAAACATCATCAACAAATACGAGAACCGTCATGGAGACTTATGAAGAGAAACTTTATTGAAAGGCGTTAGGTCCTTTGATGAAAAAAAGCAGTTTAAAGACAGGGCTGTTGAACCAGACTCAGCAGGCTAGTTTTGGAACGTACATTGCAACAATCGCAGGTGATGTCATGTAGGCATTGCCACAGCAGGCACCTGCTATACAAACTGTAATAGAACAGTAGTTCTAGTAAAAAAACAAAACAAAAAAAACAATCAAAACGAGTGCTCACAAAGTCTAGAAGAAACACTGTTCGTAGCACAGTGTGTTAATGGTCCCCACAAGCCCCTCACTTCTGCTGGACAAATCAAACTTGTATACATTTTTATGGTCAGTTGTGAACTTGTGTGCAGTGTTGCTCAGACTTTATGAACATTCCTTTATTATTCCTGATGATTTTCTATAAAGAGAGGGTTATACAGATGAAACAGGTGTAATATTTTCTAAGACATTGTATATTTTTGAACTGGCTAGAGACCGTTTAGGTAGAACTGAGAGGGATGACAGCACAGCAAATTGTATATTTTTATACTTCCAGATGCAGACAGGCAAAGCTATTGTTATTGGAGACAGTTTGTTTCCTTTATATTTTATATAAGGGTGGGTAAGGGGTAGTAATAGAGAAAGGTGGCAATATGAAGATGTTTTTGACATCAGGTTGAATAATTACTTATTTTTATTGTACGGAGTGCTGAGAATGATCAACAGAGTGGTGCAATGAAAGACAGCAAGAACCAGTAAAATTGACTTCAAGCTACACACGATAAGGGTAAAGTGAACGGTGGACAAATAAAAAAGGAGCTGAAATGAGCAGACAAATGAGCGAAGTGGGTTTCTTTAAACATGTACTTTTACTCCTGATTCCTTTTCTTAAACTTATGTGTTTTGTCAGAACTGAAAGAAGAGAATGCGAAAGCAGGAGATCTCTGGACACTACATTATTTCACTACATTATAGGAATTCATGTACAGAAAGTTTTTTTTTTCATGTATTTAATTGTTCAAACTGAGATTCCATGTATACAAGCACATACTGAAATATGCGAAATGGACCTTCGTTTGCATGTGCACCAACCAGATTGGTTGTAGAAAGTTAATGCAGTCACCCAGCTGATGCTATTTTCACTCGGTGGTCCTTCATCCTTTACTCTTGTTTCCACAAATCATTCATTCTGCTATTCTAATACAAAGACGCTTTCATTTTTTCCTTCACGTTTAGTCGACAGTGCGTTGCATGGTGGCTAGTTCTTTGCATATTGTATAATCAGCACGAGGAAGATCATTTATTGTCTTTTTATTCATCACCCAATCCTTGCACTAACCTGGTTTCTCTTGATGTTTTTTAAAGAAAATTTCTTACTTTTAGTGAATGAAAAAGCCTATATTTACAGACATTGTGTTTATGAAAAATCCCCAAACTACTTTTTGACAAATGAAATGCACGATGACACTATTGTAAACAAAACAAAAGGAATATATATTTAATATATAAAAAATATAATATATATAACATCTACCTGTTTCTACACTCAGATAGATATACATATAGAAGCACTTGCTCCACAAAAAATACATTTAAGTCCATCTGTTTCTCTACATAGTCCTCTTTACAATGTTCTCTAATAATCAGGACCCCCTTAGCTGGTGGATCCAGCATTGCAATGACTTTGCACAAGAACAGTGTATTAATTTGTTTCATTGGTATGGATGCACCACTCATTGTGTACTCCTGGAATATCTGAGACAGTGCCTCGTTTGTTGTTTGTTATCTTTTAAACCTACATCAGCAATCACAGGATGCTGGCGGATAGTGACACTCTACGGTGTTTAATAACTTCAGAAGCATTGCTTTGTCTATTGCTTTGATCTATCTCATATTTGCACAACACACACTAAAACAGGACCGTCACAGCAGTCATGAGAATGATTGATCACACTAACGATGGCTGACCATAAGAGAACAAAGTAAAATAGACTGGCAAACATTTAGATAAACAGATTGACTATTGATAATATGAACACTAAGTGCAGAAACAGAGAGGTGTACTGAATAAAGTGGCTGGTGTAAGTTTTCCTTTCAGGTATGTGGGTGTAAATAAAAGTGAATATGTGATAGAACACATCAGTTACTTAATTTGTATTATGCCATTTTAAATATCAAATTTGTTAAATTAACAAGTTAGATGTAAAAAGGGATTTAGTCAACATATTTTATTTGCACATAATTTGGAGAAGTAAAGTCCCAATAAATTTGACAACATAAGCACTGGCTGTATAAGGATGAAATTTCGTTGTGTTTAAATTTTGATTTAAACATGGTTTTTATTTTCCTTCTTGTTGGTCCCTTTTTAAAATATTATTGCTAATATTAATAATGTTGCTACTATTATGGTAATTATTCTATATGTTTTCTGATATATTTTCTTGCAATGTCCTTTTTAAATAAAATGCGAATGCTGTCGTTACTTTTACAGTCCAAACTACACCTAGAGAAATGTTATTTTCACAAGACTTTTAATGTTTGCTTCATCCACTAAAACTGTCCATGCTCCTAAATGAATTCAGGGGCTATTGTCTAATCCTGGTGTGTGTGACTTTATATAAGCTGATCAAACAAAGAAAAAAGTTTCCTTTGGAATAGTTCGATTGACCCTTTCTCCCAGCATTGACTTGGTGCTGCCTGTGGTGCAGGGGGCTATTTTGTGACATCAACACTATTACTAGAGGTTTTGACTGAACTTTTGACAGTGCTATTTTTCTATGTAATCTTGTGTACATGTTTAAGAGGTTGGTGTTGCTAGCCTGTCCTCTTTATCCGGTAACACAAACCAACCAAATGTCATTGCGGGTATTGTAATTATTCTTGTTTTTCTTCTTTCCACATGAAATATTATAATAAATCCCCGGTTGTGACTGTTATAAACTACAAATATAAGAGCATACCACTATCAAATATAACAATAATGTCCACTCTTTGTACCTTTAGGGATGCTGGAATATATAGTTTGACTTTATCCTGACACCAATAAATGATTATCTTTATTCACTGATAAAAACTTTTGAATGTTGTCATTGTGATATTTTATAGTTTCATTACATGTTATTAGATATAATAATTTTCCATTATTTTAATTAGTGTGATTCAGTTTCGTATAAAACAGGTTTAATAAAGCAATAAGGCACGAGAGGGCGTTAATTGTTGTGAATAAATCTCGCGAAGTGCTGTTACATCTCGTTCCCATGATTTATTTACAATAATACACAACCTCGAATGCCTTATTGCTTTTATAGAAGCAATATAAAAAAGAAGTTTTGATACATAAATTATTTATAAAAAAAACTGGTCTTCCTTGACGTAATATAGTCCAGTTTTTGAACTGAACGCTGATCACTGTTTGACAGGTTTCCGGTTTCTGTAACAATCAAAGAGGAGTGTGTCTGAGGAGTGTGTTATTGTCAGTGAAGTCAAGGCTGGACAAACGGCTCAGCCAATCAGATTTAAGGACCGGAACTACCCGTTTTTTAATCAATAATATACTCACAAGGTCAATAGATATTTAAGTCATGTTTTGTTTCCATTTTGTTACATACAGTGTGGAGCACTGTGTTTTTTGTTTGAGCTGCCAAGAGTATTATTACTATTAAGCAGTTTTGAGTAAAGATAGCTAATCAATTTAAAACATTTTAATTGGTGATGGAGAACCTGCAAATGACATTAAGCAAGCACCTGTATCAGCGACATAAAGTTTTCATACTGAACTGTGGCTGCAGTAGTCATGCTTTCAGATTATTAATGCCTTTTTTACTAGACATGTTTGATAAAATATTTACAAATGAACAGGATGAAGAATGAACACAAGGATATTATCTTTCTTTGTGTGTTCATTTGTGTCTGCACACATGCACATCACTATGCATATTTTTGAATAACTGGGTGAGAGGTCCAGTTCTGTAAAGCCCTCTGATGTGCAGGGCCTCAATGAACAACATGTTCCAGACTGTTCATCCTCTCAAACCCTACTAAATATCCCCCCCCACACACACACACACATACATACTCACTTCTGCACATTCACAACTGGAGATTTGCCACATTCACTCTCCCCTCTGTTTCAAATTCCTGTCTCCTTGGCAACCAGCTGGTAACTTCACTATTCTGAGGGCCTACACTCACACAAAAGAAGTAAACTTCGATAACCTGTCAGTCAAAACTACAAAACGTACATCATGATGGTTTAACACAAATAAACATGGATACTGACATGGAAAACATGTACACCCCTCTTTTTTGGCAGCAGTAGTGGTTCTGTGATTAGGTCTGCCAATTTCTCACTAAATGTCTTGGGCAAGACCCTTAACCCTCTCTTAGCTAATGACAATTGTATCATGGTTAAACCTGTGCTTTGACCCCAGCTTGACCAAAAACACAAAAAGAACCATGTTCTTGCACCATATAATGTGCAGAATTGTTACATAAATATAATAGATCTAGTTCGAAGTAGCATAATTATTGATTGATGTATTGATTTTGTAAAAAGCTTGTGAGAGTAAATTGATTTTATTTTAATGTGATGTACAAGGATATGCTTTTTCACATAAGGTGGAATTTAATAATAGTGATGGTTGAACACCAGTTTCCTGTTGCCAGTGATGAGATGTAGTTGCTTGATGTAGTGGCAGAATTACAGACTAATTTGAGATTTTTGTTGTATATGAACATTATCTCTCACATAAGTTCTTAGTCATAAGAAGTATTATGGAGTTCTCTTCACTTTCAATTAAAATGAAAACATAAGTTATGCATTAGTGTTAATCTGTCACTAACTTTATGCATGGCAATTTTTAGTTCAAACTAGCCACTTGGCCCAGCTCTGCCCGGGCTGGATGTTTCATGCAAATGGTGTAAATGTTTATTTACATGTGATTAGTCGCTTCTCTGTAGTTTTTCTTTTAGAAATAAAAATTACCTACCTGAAAAAAAACATTTCCATGTTACCTAAATACAAGTTTTCCATGTGCCCACTAATCACTCTTGGTCACCAATCACTGGTGTTGCTGCTTGAATCATGTAGAGGTAGTGAAACATTTTCTGCTGTTTCTTGGTGGCTGTAAAGAGTATATAAACCTGTGCAGGTTCCTGATTTGTGTGGATTTGTATAGGAAACACCAAAAAATTTCAAACATATTATAAATTATGGGTTTTTTGGGACACTTCCAGGAGTCATCATGACTTTCCATTCTAAGCTGGTTATGCCTCTATAGCTACAGTTTTTGTGTTCAAACAGCATACTATATTTTATACTTTACTTTAAGTCTTGAGGTGAAATTGCAGAAATGGTTATTATAATAATTTTTCTTCCACACCAAACTTAACCCCAGCATGTGGACCTTGCTTTGTGCGCTGGCACACAGTAATGCCAAAATGGAAAAGGGCCTTCCCCAAACTGCTGCTAAAAAGATTAAGCATACAACTTTGACTAAAATAAATGGCCTGATTTTATACATCTGTAGCAAAGGGACTGAATTTTAATTTAATAATTAGGAGGTTTGTCTTAATAATTATACCCATAAACTGTATTGTATCATGTTAATATTGAATTTATTTATTTAATGCATTATCCATTTAATTGATACTTTATATTAAGTAGTTCTATTCTCTGACCACCAAAAATGCTACTTTTATTCTACAGTAGGAATGCAGTTTAGAAAATAGCAAATTGCATGAATACAAATACTAAAAACGATCAAGGAACTTAAACTTTTAAGTTAAAATGTAACTTGAATTTACAAAGTAAGTACAAAAAATGCCACCAGAGCATTTTTTATTTTCAGACACGTTCCTAAACAAAAGATCAAAATCCTCTTAATACATAGTCTTTTTACAGTCTAAAGCTTAACACAATTGCAAAGCCTATTGGTAGTGCTGGCTGAGTGCCTTGTCCCTTCTGCATCAAGGCTTATAAGGTCATACAGATGGGGCCATTTCGGTGAATCCAGAGTTGGCAACTTGCAGGGCAACTGGCACACTGGATAAAATGGGCAACCACAGAATTTTAAAGCTCCATGCATTTGCTCTATGCCTAGTTGGCCAGGGTTTCACATTGCAGCATGATAATAATTTCGATGTCTGAACCAACTTTAAAGACAAGAACAAGGCAATAGTCTTCTAAGAATGAAATGACCAGCACAGTCTCCAGACCTGAACTACATGGAGCTAGTTTGGGATGAACTGGACAGAATGGTGAATGTAAAACAAACTACAAGGGCAGGATATTTGTAGGAGCCTCTGGAACAATGTTGGGAATAATTGTAATAATATCTGCACTCCATTGTAGAAAAAGGTGGACACTTTGGGTCCAAAATATATTTAATTTTATCATACACATTTAGGCGGCATGGTGGCTTAGTGGTTAGCATGTTCGCCTCTCAGCGCTAGGGATTCCCGGTTCGAATCCCCATCTGGGTGGAGTTTCCATGTTCTCCCTGTGTCTGCGTGGGTTTCCTCCGGGTTCTCCGGTTTCCTCCCACAGTCCAAAAACATGGATCAAGTCAATTGAATTCTCAAAATTGCCCTATATAGAGTGTGTGTGTGTGTGAGTGAGTGTGTGCCCAGCGATGGATTGGCGCCCTGTCCTGGGTCTATCTGCCCAGCGCCCGAGATGTTCTCCCCTGGATGGGCATGGGGAACCCCACCGCGACCCTAATAGAGGATAAAGCGGGAGATAATGAATGAATGAATACACATTTATTCAATATTTTGTAATGCTTCTTTTGTTCAGTGCACTAATTGTGATGATGAAGGAAACACAACTTTTTAAAGTCAATAAAATAAAATATTTGGCCAGTAGCACATTTAAATATATGTACAGTGCTATATTGAGTTAAACTTCCTCATTTTTCACTACTAGCCTTTTCTCAACTCAAATAAGCTCTTTGTACTTCAAAAGTTGAAAACGCAGTGTAAAGGGAAAGCTTCCCACCATCTCTTCCACTCCTAATTTGTGACTTGTGACTGCTGTATCCATCTCTTAGGGTACCTTTATAAACAGTATTAATAGATACTCTAGTGAATAAACAAAAATGTATTTTTTTTTAATTTAATGAAATCTGAAAAATGTTAATAAAGTAAGTTTTCAAGAAGCACAAAAGATGACTGGCTGGGTGCTAATTAAATTAATCATTTAAATGAAGTTAACTTAAAACTTTTAGGTGGCACATTTAGGTGGATGACACATTTGTATTTTATGACCTGAAGGTTCCCCGTTCCATTCCCGGTCCCACCAAGTAACATGGCTAAAGTCCCATTGAGCAAGACACCCAATTGCACCCAGGGTGCCGTATACAAGGCTGGCCACCGCTCCACCCACCAAGTGTGGGTTAAATGTGGAGGACAAATTCCATTGTGTGTAAAGCACAGTAGCCAAAACAAATCACTTTATCTTCATCACTAAATTTTTTTTTTTTTTTACCTCTTAATGCACTTTAAGTAAAAAAAAAAACATTTATTGTGATGTGCACTTAATTACCAAGATTTCACACAGATTCTTGTACTTTTAAAGAACATTATTTTGCATGGTTTATACTGCAATAGATGCTGGGAATTGTAGTCATCTTGTAAATAGCCAGTGCTAATAGAAAATGAAAATAATTAGAAATTCTAAATTAAGAAAGCAACCAAGTTAACAAAGTACTCAGCCAAACATCAATTAAGAACCAAATATTTACATTTACGTTTAGTCATTTAGCAGATGCTTTTATCCAAAGCAATATACAATTGAAAGATCAACACAAGTCAGTAGTTAAGGAAAAAAAACAGTCACACTGTAGTATACAACAAAATAAATCTGCTCATTATCCAATCTGGCTTCTTTTTTTGGCTTCTACCGAGTTTTTGTGGTGTTTCTTAAAAATGGTAAATGACTAAAGTGTTCCACGAGAGCAGGAGGATCGTTCCATCATTTAGCAGTGGTGAACGATACTGTATATGGATGAGAATTAGCACCACGGTGAGGTTGAAGAACCAGGTGACATTCATCACTAGAGCGCAGTGACTATTTAAATATATAAAGGTACATAAACAGACAGAAGACTATTAAGCTTCTTACCAGTAAAACAGCTTTAATATCAAAATCTTAAATAATGTCTTTTAGCATTTACTAACAGTTCAGAGACAGTATTTTATTTACTCTTGTGTTGTTTTTTTCTCACTTCCCATATTAATGTCCTATGGCATAATGTTTAAACTGAGAATACCAAATGCATTTTTCTAGCAGCTGTTGTGGAAGGTAAATGAGATGGTCTTGGTAAGTCATGGTAAGTGCCATAATGCTTTACTGTGTGGATGATGTAGAGTTACACACATCTTATGAGAAATCCTACACCTCTATATACTGTACATAGAGCTAGAACAGGTGCTCAGGATACCCATTGGCAATGTACTGTATTATGCAAGACATTTATGGTTTGTTTACCACAGTTTTTTTACATGATATTTTACAAAACATTTTGATTTTAATACTTATTACCTGTACCTCTTACCTGTACCTTTATATATTTAATTTATATATCAATTATTTTTGCAGCGGCACGGTGGCTTAGTGGTAGCACGTTCGCCTCTCAGCGCTAGGGATTCCCGGTTCGAATCCCCACCTGGGTGGAGTTTCCATGTTCTCCCCGTGTCCGTGTGGGTTTCCTCCGCGTTCTCCGGTTTCCTCCCACAGTCCAAAAACATGGATCAAGTCAATTGAGTTCTCTAAATTGCCCCTTGTAGAGTGTGTGTGTGTGTGTGTGTGTGTGTGTGTGTGCCCAGTGATAGGTTGGCACCCTGTCCTGGGTGTGTCTGCCCAGCACCCGAAACCTTCTCCCTTGGATGGGCATGGGGAACCCCACCGCGACCTTAATAGAGGATAAAGCGGAAGATAATGAATGAATGAATGAATGAATGAATTATTTCTGCATTGCTGTCTTTGATATTTGACCACTTAGTAGTTAGTAGTTACCACTACTAACCACCACTAAAATCTCAAAATATTTTATATGTCAATGAGAAAATTAAACAAAAATGTTTTTTCTAACAACTAACAAGCATGTGTCTAGAATTAGAATTTTTAGATACTGTATTGTATGAGGATAAAATTTTATTTTATTTTATTTATCCTTTATTTTTTTTAAAACAGGGTAATTGTTAACAGTTAGACAGTTTTATGCAATATGGTAGTTCACATTAAACACAACGACTCATTTTTTTACTTATCAGAAGTAACAGTATATGGAAATATTGTTTTATGTAGAGATAGTTTAGTGACAGGTTCACTCACATTGCTCTCCTGTTTGCTTTTGACCCTTGACACAAATCTAGGCCATTTCATCCCTTTTTCTTCTCTCTGTGTCTCAATATTTCTTGCTCAGCTCATGCTGTGTTCCTGGTATTTTGCTGGCAGGCCTGTTAAGAGACTGTTCACTCCTTTCAATTGGCTGGCTGTTGCCATGGAGACCAGAACTGTAACAGACAGGGCCTGTTTCCCCCTGCAGAGGTGGATGAGGTGAAGAGCCAAATGAGTAGTGAGTGCGTGTGTGCACACATGTAAGACAGAATGAGAGAGATGCATTTCTTTCTCTCTTTCTCATTCTCTCACTCCAGCTCTATGTTTGTCAGCTGAATGTGTGTGTGTGTGTGTGTGTGTGTGTGTGTGTGTTTATTGGAGGGTTTGTTAGCTTAGGAACTGACACATTATTATTGCTGAAAATGTATGTAGCATAATGTATTTGAAAATGGCCCTGGAATCTGAATGCATTAGAATCTGAATGCATTTAATCTATCACTATTATTTTCACTCTGAACTTTTTGTGCAGTCTATGAGAGCATGTGGCTTTTGTGCCCCTGAATGATGGAGTGTGCATATGCTCCAGCACGTGACCGCGTGTGTGTGTGCCTGTGTGGGTGGCAGATGTAGCCTGAGAGATTTTGCGCCCGATTGCTCCTTTAATGTATCCAGTAGCAGATTCTCTCTCACTCACACACACTGCTCATCAAGCTCATCAGAAATGATTTTTAGCTGGATCAATTTGTCATAAATAAATATTTTTTTTTATTTAATAACCACTTTGGTCAGGAGTATAGTTAGTTTAAAATTTTTTCAAAAACCCAGTATATGATAGGAACTTATTCTCAAGGTAACATCACATCTTTCCCACTATTTACACATCTAATAGCCTGATATTTAGCAATTGGTTAATTATGTGTTTCTGTGAATGTACTTAACATAAATTACATCAATCTAACCTCCATAAGGACAATAACAAAGCAGACAATATTCCAGATACAAAGGGATATTTAATACACTGTACTGTACTTTTTTTTTTTACTGTATTTGTATTATCCTATATAGAAAATAGATTTCTATTTAATAATTTCCAGGTAGCTTAATGGATTAATGGCTAAAATTATTTGGAAAATCAGCATTTATCTGTTATGTGGATTGATGTAGTTAACCAGGAACCAACATAACAATAAATCCAAATAAGTATATGGTTCAACTTACTGTACAACCTTTATCATTTTACATAGCCTCAACAGATTTTCTTTGTTAGCTATAATTCAGTTATTGTTAACATTGTCTATATATTGATTGTAAAATGAAGATTATCCATCCATCCATTATCTTCCACTTTATCCTCTACTAGGGTTGTGGTGGTGGGGGGGGGTTTCCCATGCCCATCCATGGGAGAACATTTTGGGTGCTGGGACACCCGGGACAGGGCGCTAATCTATCACTGGGCGTACACACTTACACACACACACAAACACACTTTATATGGGGTAATTTGGAGGTGGGGTAATTGGGGTAATATGGGGTAATTTCAGTTGACCTTGATCCATTCTGGGTGGTACCCAGGGGTCAGGCTGACTACAGTGCCCAACTTCTCAAAGAATGCCTGCCAGACACAGGAGGTGAACTGGGGTGCTCGATCGGACATGAAATATTTTTGGGGATACCAAAGGTGGGAAAAAAGAATTTAAATAAAAGCTCTGCTGTCTGGAATGCAGATGGACTATCTTGCATGCCGCACAGACAGAACAGGATGACACGAAACGGTTAAAGTCTGCGCTCAGCGTTTCCCACCAGTACTTACATCGACGCAGCAAGAGGGTGCATGCGACTGGGTGTCCAGAACATAGCGAAGTATGCACCCAAGTGATAAGGCAAGAACGAAAGATGGGCAGTACATAAATTAGATTAGTAAGGCAAACTGCAGGCACTGGAAGCTGGGTACAAGCCTGTTTGATCTCCTGATCCAAATTCCACTGAATTACATTAACAATGCAGCATGGAAGGAGGATAAGTTCATCTCTGCAGGCATCTGGTTCTAGATCTGAGTGCATGCATAACAAAGTGTCGGCCCTGTTAAACATTCCGGGTTTATAAGAGATGAAGTATTGAAAACTATTAAAAAATAGAGAACAACGAGCCAGACAAGTTCTTATGGTCGGTCAATACAACGAATGGCACCTTGGCCCCCATTAACCAATGGTGAATGGAATAATAATAATAACTGATGGAATAATTCCCTCAGCGCAGACTTTAACCGGGCAAAAAGGGCACAGAGCTACAGTAACACAGACAATTCTCAAATCTGGTGAGTATATGAGGATATTGTCGATATAAACCAACACAAATAACTGTTAGTGATAAAAGATTGGAAGACTGCTGGGGCATGACACAAACCAAAGGGAATCACGAAGTCCTGAAGATGTGATGAATGCGGTCTTCCATTCGTCTCCCTCCTGGATATGCATTTTAATTTATCTGCGTTACGAAGATCTATCTTAGTAAATAAATGTGGTTGCCTCCCTAAGATGCTTTAGTGCCGATTGGACCAGAGGCAAGGGGTAGGCGAATTTAAAAGTCACCTTTTTGAGGGCATGATATCGATGCAAGGGCATAAACTGGAATCCTTCATGGGGACGAATCCCCCCCCCCCGAATCTACAGGTGACCGCCCCTCTCTAGAGACTCAGTAATGTAATTGTGCATAGCCACACTCTCAGCTAAGGTTAAGGGGCAAGTACTAATTGTGGAAGCTTGGCACCCTTGAGAAGAGTAATCGCACAATCGTAAAGGCAAAGGGGAGGTAACGAGCCTACAGAGTAGGTACCAAACACCCTTACAAACCTGCCATACTTCACTGGAACTCCTGCTGGCAGGATACAGGATGCCAAGGTGGTGGCAATGGAGGTGGCGTTATGATCGGGAAAGGTTAGACAAGCCGGTCAAAAGGAGGACCATTGAAGAATCTCACCCTTAGACCAAGAGATGATGGGGTCATGCCGCCTCAGCCAAGGTAAACCTAAAATTTTCGGTCTGAATGGTAATAGTCACAGGTAAAATAAGTTGCTTGCATGATGCATATGAATGTCTGTGGATTCTTACCGAATCCAGTTTCGACGTAGTGTCCTTTATTTAACCAGGAGAAGACTGGTTGTGATTAAAACCTCTTTTCCCAGAGTGACCTGGCCAAGACAGCAGCATAAAACATACAACCAATTAAAACACATTACCAAATACACAATAAACACATGACCAACAGACGTCACATATTTAAATAGTAGGGCATTTACAGTGATCTTTTTTCTCTGTCTTTTAAAATTCATTCATTCATTCATTATCTCCCGCTTTATCCTCTATTAGGGTCACGGTGGGGTTCCCCATGCCCATTCAGGGGAGAACGTTTCGGGCGCTGGGCAGATAGACCCAGGACAGGGCGCCAATCCATCGCTGGGCTCCTTTAAAATTGATTTCAATTTTACCAAGGTAACAAGAGATGATAACTTTAAATCCTTCTGTAAGGTGTTTCAAGCAGCAGGGGCAAAACTTTTAAAAGTCTTCTTACACAGTTCAGTTCTAAACATTGGGACCTGCATTAAAATGAATTGAGCATAAATATGTAGGAAGGTGCCCTACTGTAGAATGCATTTGTAGATAAAAACCAACCAGTGACACAATCTGCGATCAAAGACGCACTTTTTGTTGTAGTATACAAAGTACAATGATGTACTTTGTACATGAAATTTAAATAATAATAAATAAATAATAGTAAAAGTAATACAAGTAAATAATATTTTTCCCTAGAAGACTCTGTGATTATATCCTTTCATCGCGGGGGGGTTCCCCATGCCCATTCAGGGGAGAACGTTTCGGGCGCTGGGCAGATACACCCAGGACAGGGCGCCAATCTATCGCTGGTCTGTGATTATATATATTTTTTATTTAAACCTTTGTGAAAACCATTTATTTGACATTGTTGGGTTTGTTGCTTTATTATTATTATTATTATTATTATTATTATTATCATGTCACAAAGTCTGTTCTTTCCCCCGAGATGAGCGGCTACGTGGAGCAATCGCGTACGCCGCTCGCGCATAGTGAGCGTTTCCCGGGCACCGGCTACGCGTGAGCCACTGCGTACGCCGGTCCAAACAGAGGGAACACGCTCCCACGAGTGCGACTGCGCGGAACAAGTGCGCAGCAACGCACCGTGGCAGAAATGCGGAAGGAGAAACTAGAAACATCGGGATAAAAACCAAAACTGAATTTATTAAAACATGGTGCCGGAGCACCAACAAAAAGGGGGGTAAGTAAAAAGTAAAGGGTAAGAAACCAAAACCAAAGACGTAACAACCGTGCAAACTAAACCCAACTAACGTGCACAAACCCAACCAATCACCCAACTGAGCTAATAAAGAACCAAATGAGGGACAGGTGCCGCAGGCATCTGTTACATATTATCATTATTATTATTATTATTATTATTATTATTATTATTATTTAAAAAAAAAAAACATAACATTATCAAATATCTCTTTCCAAAAATATGTGTGATGGAACTTGCCAGCTGCCAGTTTCTTTCTTTAAGGTAAATTTTTTAATGAAAAGTGAATTTTGGACTCAAATTTTGGTGCTATTTTGGATCAAATTATACCTTCTTCAGATATAGAAGCTGAACACAACCGAGACATTATATCTGTAATGGATCAGATATGTTTAAAAAGTTCTTCCCAATATTGTAGAAGTTTCCACAAAGGTGCTGCACTTGTAGGTTGCTGCGCTTTCACGTATCTGAATTTATAACCACCTTGTTCTTATCTTCTAAGGTGATTCTGACAGACAAAACTTAGAAAAAAAGGTTTTGGGTCATTATCTTACTGTAATACGAACCCCTGACCAACTAGGCATAGACCAGAGGGTATTGCATGGAGCTAACTTGGTAGTGCATAAAGCAAAACGTTCTGGTGATCCATTTTATCCAGTGTAATATTCATGCTGGCGGCACAGTGGCCTTAGTGAGCTACTCTCAGCGCTAGGGATTCCCGGTTCAAATCCCAATCTGGGTGGAGTTTCCATGTTCTCCCCGTGTCCGCGTGGGTTTCCTCAGGGTTCTGCGGTTTCCTCCCACAGTCCAGAAACATGGATTAAGTCAATTGAGTTCTCCAAATTGCCCCATATAGAGTGTGTCTGTGTGTGTGCCCAGCGATAGATTGGCGCTTTGTCCTGGGTGTTTCTGCTCAGCGCCCGAAACGTTCTCCCCTGGATGGGCATGGGGAACCCCCCTGCGATTCTAATATAGGATAAAGCAGAAGATAATGAATGAATGAATGAATGAATGAATGAATGAATGAATATTCATGCTTCCTTCACCATGTGTTGTAGTTGTAGTCACACAAGAAAACCATCCTTTTTTGCTACTCAGTAGTACTATACCACTGCGCAGTACCACTGCGCAATATACCAAATATTTCAAATTCTAATTCCATAAGACCTTTGTTGCTTTGTACCGATTCAAGTTGTTCACTGGACTTTAACTGTGGAAATGTGTAATGTATACTTTGTATACTGTATATCTGCAATATTTGTTTTACTTGTAGCTACACTTTATATTTGTGCACTGAATATTTTTTGCAAAATCTTGTTACAGCTCCACTGTTGCAGTGAGTGCAGGTTTTTCATAAAGGAGACCAGTGAATATTAGTGAAACTTAGAGGCAATAATAACTAAATATACAGTAACAGTGTTATTTGTCAGCAAGTCATGTTTAATTTCTTTTTCTGTATTTTTTTTTCTATATTACTTTTATTCTGTATTCTTTTCTACTTTTCTGTCACTATACTAACATTTAATTGTTATGTAGGGTGGCACAGTGGCACAGCTTTTAAAGATTTCTCAGATCCCAAGCTCCAATCTCTGTTGGCACGGTTAGGGATTCTTTCTGCGTGGAGTCTGACTGACTGTGCCTGTTTTGATTTCCTCCTGGAGACACTGGTTTTCCTCCCACATTCCAAAGACATGCCAATAAATAATAACTTAATTGCCAAAACTCTATCACTGCTTGCCTTGTAATTGTTCCTCTCAGGAAAGAATCATTGATGCGGTGTACACTTTGAATCTCTAAACTCCTAATTCTTATGTTTATTTCATAAGTGATGCATTTATTTTACTTACCTCATATCATTTTTTAAAGTCACCTGCCAACACTGTGCTGTAAAAATCTAAATATGATATAATAATGCAACAAGACGTGTTACTACATCTCATCTCATTATCTTCTGCTTAATCCTTTGCATGGGTCATGGGGGATTCCCCATGCCCATCCAAGGGAAAACATTTTGGGCGCTTGGCGCCAATCCATCGCTGGTAGTGTACTTTGTTTTGTTAATTTGGAGGGATAGGAACTAAAATTCTCACTGTTAACATAGCATTTAGACAACAAATGTTCTTTGAATCTGTCATTTTTACTTTTTCCTTGATTTCACAGAGGTTTCTGTTAAAAGCTATCTAATCATGACTGCATAGCAGCATGAGTCAGAAAAACAAAAAAAGACCCTAAAGGTAGGAAAAGTTCCATAAATAGCCAATGACAATATTACAAACTGTAGTACAGATAGAAATTATATTTTTACATGCAATTAAATAAAAAAAAATCATATTGTCAGGGTTGGGAGTGCGAGGCCACTCCCCCCTGTTTTCGTATGTCGGTTGTGGCAGTTCGGGGTTCCCGTAGGTAGGGCCCATCCCCTTGAGCTGGGATTGGGTCCTACCTGATCACATGTGGCCAGCATTGTATATATATTTTTGTGTCACGTTGGGTTGGTTTGCTAGTTCTTCGTTTAGTTTTCGGTGCTTAGTTGTGTTTGTTTGTTATATTTTGCTCCCGGCACGTTCCTCTGTGCCTTCGGTGGCGCTCCCGCTGATTTCTCAATTAAAGATCCTCTTTGTGGCTTACCTGGTCGCCTGGCTCGCTTCTTGCACCACACAGCATCGCGCAGCGTCGTATGTGACACATATTATAAGTACTTTGTTTTAGGAATTAGGTCAGGCTGGACATTGACCAAAGTAGTTATGTTAGGTAAATCAGCCTGGTTAGTCTTAGAAAATATTTTAATTCTATCATGTTATTGAAATGTGCTGTTGATGGATAATTACAGTATGTTATAGTATTATCTATTACTATTATTATAATGTTATAGACCTCTATGGTTAAACATTAAAATATATATATTATTGCTTATCCTTTGAAACATATGTGTGTTTATATATCTGAAATTATGTCTCATACTGTCACACAAACAAGTCTTTTTGTTAGTACATACACAACATACACGAAACAATGGTACTTTTTTTCACATGAATATTATCTGACCAGAAAAATGTTGCCAAACTCTATTTTTAAAACCCTCCCATTACAAGATCTAGTACAATCCATTTCGGGCGGTGGTTAGGGAAATGTTCTGTTCCTGAGACTTTACTAATGCTTGCAGTTGTTATTTTCCTTTGGAGATTTTTTTGGCCATTCAAACCATCCTTCTCAGTATGCGTGGGTTATAGACACTCTCTATGCCTTGGCCACTTAAACCATCCCTCTCAATATGCGTGGGTCATAGACCTTCTTTATGTTTTTTTCTCACCAGATTAGAATCACTTTTGGTTACATGCTGTACTGATAATGGTAAAAGAATTATTCATATCCCTTATATAAATATAAATATAAATATACTAATGCAGCAAAATAAAAATCCTCTTGTACAGCGGGATTTTATCAGGATTGATAATACTACACAGTAGCTGGTTCCTTCTACAACAACTGACTTGTTCTGTTCTCTTATTTGTAAGTCACTTTGAATCAAAGTGTCTGCTAAATGACTAAATGAAAATGTATATTTAAAGATCTCTGATAATGATTTACGTAACAATAGGCAAATATTCCCCAATACAGCAGTTTAAAGCTGGTAATGATATAACCAAATAGTTTGATGACTGTATTTAAAGCAAACGGCAGCTCTACAATGTATTAAATCTAGGGAATAATCACTTCTGTATCCATATCCTCCAAACATTATTTTGGCCAAACAATCTATTAAAATTCAGAATAATTTTAACAGCAAAATAATAACTATAGAAAAATGAGGACAAAATGTGACTATTTCAAATGTGTATATTTGAATTGTGTATAAATATTTTCTACATGCACTCTGAAACATTGATTAGATTGATTAGTCTTGATGTCCATTAAATTCTGACATTTTACACAAAAGCAAATTACATTACACTTCAAATTGTAAAATTATTAGACAATCTGATCTTTTTCACTGAATCTTGCATATTAATCTCTCTCTGTCTTTCACACTCTTTCTCTAAATAACACTGGCTATTCTCTAGGGAAGGAAATCTGGTTGTGGCTCATCCCATCTGTCAAAACAATAGAGTAAGGCAGAGAATGTGTATGTGTGCTTGTGTGTAAACTAAGTGGTTGAGATCTATGCGCATCTGTGTGGGCAGGCACACTTCGGATGCAAATGATTTGTATGGCTGAAAATATAAAAGATGCCCAACTACAATGCATTTACTTTATGTAATCATAAAGAGCCATCCATTTAATAGCTAAGAATGTCATTTGCACTCACTGGACAGTTTATTAGGTACATCTTGTTGATAAAGCACTTAATGCCTTTTTCATTTCCACCTACTATATAAATGAACCATGTATTCTATAAATACAGACTGTGGTCATTCTGTTTCTATACAAAATTTGTTAGTTTTTTTAAGGATAAGTGCTGACATTAGTCCACAGAGCAGGTATTGTTTGGGTGGTAGATTTTCAGCACTGCAGTTACTGTGGATCTCACACTAGTGCTGTTGGGATCCTGGTAGGTTAGAAATCAGAGACATAAGCTAATTTGTTGCTGGAAAGGTTGAGATATAAAATTGCAAACAAAAATATTTAAATGACATTGTTTTTTTATTTTGTATAATTTAATATTAATATTTTTTATTTTATACACACACACACAGTGTGTGTGTTAACGTGATGTATGAAGCTCTTGTTTTAATAAAAATCTATTTTTATGATTTTTTTTCAGATCTTTATTGCATTATGAAAATTTTTTGGACATTGTCAGAACATGGAAACTTTACACAGAGTGGGATTAAATTAGTTTGGTACAATTGTTATTGCTAGCAAAGACAAGCCGTTGATCAATGCACCAGCTATTCATGTTTATGGTACCCTTATATGTTTATAATATTGTGGAATATTTTAAAACATTGCAATGCAAATATAATTGCCCTTAAATATTTTTCAGAAATGATATTTTTATACAAAAGCATTGGTTAGTGTGAACACTAGAAAGCTATATACATACTGTATATAAACATTGTTGACTTAAGGTAAGCGGTACAATAGAAAGTGCGTAAATGAAGAAAACTTTGAGAATGAGAGGTACCAACAAAGGACAGGGAATTGTAACAGGATTTTTATTCAGGACATAAAGTGCTGCTGTTATATCCTTTTGTTATTCAATGCTTCCACCCTGTGGATAATCAGTGTAAGTGTTGCAACATTGCTTTTGTATAGGACCCTTTATTATTTATGAAGTCAGACTTCTTAGGCTGATCTCTGCAGAGAGACTAAAAAAGGGAAACAAGTAAAAGAAAACATTTTATTATGTATGAGCTAACAGAGATTTAGTCTGGGACTTAAACTTGAACACTAGTTCCTTTTAGTAGTGATTCATAAAGGGTAACCAAGAAATAATAGTGAATCTGTATTTGTATTGGTGTGCTATGAGATCCTCTACTATGCTATACTCTACTAGGATTACAGGGTCGTGTGTGTGTGTGGGGGGGGGCTGCCATTATGGTTTGATTATTTCAGTTTCTGTTTGCTGCCCATCCAGGGGAGAATGTTTTGGCCGTCAGGAAGATACACCGAGGACAGGGTGCCAAATCACTGCTGGGCACACACTCACTCAGACACATACACACTATATTCGTGAAATTTAGTGCAATATGGATTCACCTTGAATCGATATTTTGAACTGTGGGAGGAAACCGAAGAACTCATGCGGAAATGGCGAGAACATGGAAACTTTACACATGGTGGGATTTGAACCTGGATCACCAGCACTGAGAGTCAGATGTGCAAGCCACTACTCCACCGTGCCTATAAAACACCGTAACTATAAAAAATTTTACATATAAAAATAAATGTTTACCAAAAAACTTTGGACTGGATCCCTGTCTGCTTCAGGGCAGGCACACAGATAAGCACATTAAAATCCAGGGGCTATTTTTTATTTCATTCATTCACTATCTTCCGCTTTATCCTATATTAGGGTCGCGGTGGGGTTCCCCATGCCCATCCAGGGGAGAAAGTTTCGGGCGCTGGGCAGATACACCCAGGACAGGGCGCCAATCTATTGCTGGGCACACACTCACTCACACAGAAACGCACACATACATACTCTATATGGGGCAATTTGGAGAACTCAATTGACTTGATCCATGTTTTTGGACTGTGGGAGGAAACCGGAGAACCCGGAGGAAAATGAAGACTTTATTGTAATGTTGCATTAAAGTGAACACCCAGACTGGCAAACAGCAACAAGTGCTGTCCATCAGTTAGCACGGGAGCACCAGAGCTCCCACAAGATTGTGGTAGTTCACTGGTTAGGGTGTTAGGCAATTAATCTGAAGGCTGTAGGTTCAAATCTCAGGTCCACTGATGTTGCCGAGTAGGTCTTTGTGCAAGACCCTCTGCTCCAGGAATGTTGTATGTAACCCTGTGTTATCACGCCGACCATCAAGTTGGGAAACCTTTCACCATCAACTTGGGAAAGTCGCTTTGGATAAATACATCTGAAGTGTAATTAATGTTTATGCTGCTGCATTGTCTACCCAAACACCTAGCACCATTCAACACTCATGAGCCTAAGGGTTAGTAAAAACCAGAGAGGTCGAAGACTCATTACCACACTACTGCCATGTCAGTATTACTGCAGTACTGAGAATCACTCTCCTCAGTGGGGGGTCTGCATCATTGAAGAACATATTAAAGCAACTATGATATATAAAACATATAACATATAAAAGACAAACTATGTGGAAAAACAAATGGAATACAATCTGCAATTGTAGAACAAGTTTGTAGAACAAAAAAGTTGGGACACTAAACAAATTGTGAATAAAAACTGAATGCAATGATGTGGAGATGTCAATATTTTATTCTTAATAGAACATAGATGACAGATCAAAAATTGAATCTGAGTAAAGTTAAAATTTTAAAGGAAAATATGTTGAATCAAAATTTCATTGTCAACAAATCCCAAAAAAGTTGGGACAAGTAGCAATAAAGGCAGCTCAGTGGTTAGCACGTTCGCCTCCCAGCACTAGGGATTCTTGGTTCGAATCCCCATCTGGGTGGAGTTTCCATGTTCTCCCCGTGTCTGCGTGGGTTTCCTCCGGGTTCTCCGGTTTCCTCCCACAGTCCAAAAACATGGATCAAGTCAATTGAGTTCTCCAAATTGCCCATATAGAGTGTGTAAGCATGCGTGTCTGTGTGAGTGAGTGTGTGCCCAGCAATAGATTGGCGCCCTGTCCTGGGTGTATCTGCCCAGCGCCTGAAACGTTCTCCCCTGGATGGGCATGGGGAACCCCCCCGCGACCCTAATATAGGATAAAAGCGGAAAATAATGAATGAATGAATGAAGTAGCAATAAGAGGCTGAAAAAAGGAAATTGATCATATAACGAACAGCTGGAAGACCAATTAACACTAATTAGGTCAATTGACAACATGATTGGGTATAAAAAGAGCTATAAAAAGAGATCCGTGTGGATTTTCTCCGGGTTGTCCAGTTTCCTCCCACAGTCCAAAAACATGGATCAAGGTCAATTGAATTCTCAAAAATTGCCCCATACAGAGTGTGTGCGTGTGAGTGAGTGTGTGCCCAGCGATGGATTGGCGCCCTGTCCTGGGTGTACCTGCCCAGCGCCCGAAAACTTTCTGCACTGGATGGGCATGGGGAACCCCCTGCGACCCTAGTAGAGGATAAAGTGGAAGATAATGGATGGATAGATGGATGAAATACAGGTTAACTGTTATGAACCCATGTGTGTAGCAATAAATGAACGTACTCCAATGTTCGATGCAAAAAAGTTGTTTAATAAACCAAAGTAGACCCGCAAAATATGTTGTGACATTAACACTAATACACCTACAATTTGAAAATGGAATTAACTGGTATTACATGATATTACACTTATTTTCTAAAAAAATATATATGTAAATGTTTGGACCCCTGCCTTAATTTTATATTCACAGTAATTTCTTACAGGCGGCACGGTGGCTTAGTGGTTAGCACGTTCGCCTCTCAGCACTAGGGATTCCCGGTTCGAATCCCCATCTGGGTGGAGTTTCCATGTTCTCCCCGTGTCTGCGTGGGTTTCCTCCTTGTTCTCTGATTTCCTCCCACAGTCCAAAAACATGGATCAAGTCAATTGAGTTCTCCAAATTGCCCCATATAGAGTGATATAGTGTGTATGCGTGCGTGTCTGTGTGAGTGAGTGTGTGCCCAGCGATAGATTCTGTCCTGGGTGTATCTGCCCAGCGCCCAAAACCTTCTCCCCTGGATGGGCATGGGGAACCCCACCGCGACCCTAATATAGGAAAAAGCAGAAGATAATGAATGAATGAATGATTAATTTCTTACCTCTCTCACATACTAATTCTCCCTTGCTTTCTGTCCATTTTTGCATTAGATTAAGGTTGCTCTCTTACTACACTGTGCATACTGCTCTGTTCATTTAATTTTTGTCCTGCATTAATGTGTCTTTTCTTTTTTCTTTTTTAGAATCCTGACTCTCCAGCCTCGCTTTGAGCTTTTCGAACTAGATGCTACGTCGCTGCTGTTTAGTTAAAACCGGGAGTGTTTGTGGGCTCTGCCTTAACAGCCTAGGGGCACTTCTACTACATGTGGCACCATTCACATCCCCCTGCCTGGCAAAATAAAGAGCTCCTCTCACTCACCTCCAACCATTGTTTTACCAACATCAAAATGGAGCAATTACGGAAGCAAACTTCAATTTCATGTTTAATTTATGTAAATAGTGTTTTTACTATAGTATTTTGTTTAAAAGCAGCCTTATGATGTTCTAAGACGCAATTCTCAACTAGTGCATTTCTCTTTTTTTCTTCCTGTAAATATTACAACCCTCCTCTCACCTGTCTGTCTCCATTCCCTGGTTCTTCCAGGGGGGTGCTTGTTCTGTTTATCATGAGTTTTAGTTCACCTGTTCCTAATTTTTGGTCTATATCAGCGCTCTAAAATTTCTATTTTATGTTGAGATTTTTTTCCTTGCTAAGTCTAGATGTTTTTTTTTTTTTTTTTTTGCAGAGCAGAGATTCCTGTTCAGGTTATTTGTGGCTGCCATTATGGTTTGATGGTATTATTTCAGTTTCTATTTGTTGCCAACATCTAAGCCATATCTAACTTGCTTTTGATTCTGTGCGGTGTTCTGGCTGAACTTAGTTCTTTGTCTGAACTGTGGCATTACCTGATTTTGGTTTATAAATCTGTGGAAGGACTTACAGTACATGAGTTTCTGTGTTTTGAGCCTCTTTCCACATTTACCACAACCATTTACAATATGCATGTATATTCATGTAATTGATCACCCTACAGAGACAAACAAATAGTCATTTTAAACTATTTTCTATGTGGAAAGACTAGATATTGGGTAACAGTCATATAGAATTACAAGTTTTCAGAATCTGGGGATCATTAATGGTGGTAATTAAAATATATATTTTTTAACAAAGGTAAAATCACCTTTGCAGAGGACACACCTGGGAAATTGCTTCTTGAACAGTGTCAGGTTTTTTGTTCTGCCACAAAGTATATTTCAAAATTCAGGTTTAACTGCACATTGTAGCTGGAATGAACCTGTTCTCCCAAAGCTTTTATGCACTGGTCTCTGGAGGGTTCATGACATATCTCTATAGTCACTTAGCTGCCTCTGTCATTGAACTGTATGAGCTCCTTACCTGTCATATCTCTTCACCAGATTTTTTATTTTAAAATAAATGCTTTTTGGAAGCAATCCCTTCTCTCTGGAAGAATTTGAAAATGCAGATATGCAGGTAAAATGTGTTTCGCTTTGCCTGCAAAGGGAGCCATCACATTCAGATTGGCCTTTGCCTTCTCATAGATTCCATTCATGTATCAAGAAACCATTTTCACTTCCTGTTATCTCCTTTCACACTGAATTACTCACCTTGTTTCTGCTTTTATTTTCTCCCTCTTCTTCCATCATTCTAGGCTGCAGTTATTATCCTGGCTGCAGTGCACACTACCCCAACCAAGAGATTTTGAGTTTGACTTAATCATCCCAAATTCAAATTACATACCATTTTATGAATATGATCCACTAATTGGGGTACCTATCAAATGTGCTGCCTAGTCAGAGTTATTTGATGTTATGAACACTTTTGCTTCCTCTTATTACATGCATGGATGTGCAATCGACTTGGTAAACAATGCTAAACTTTCCTGACCTTATTTTTTGTCCATGACTAAAATCAAGGCCATGCATCATATCATATATTGGGCAAAGGCATCAGTCAACTTTTGAAATCACATTAAGATTTTTCATAGTCCCCTAAATAAATCCGGTTTATGACCTTGTATTGAAGTCCAGGAGCTTAATAAAATCACTCAACGCTTTTCGTATCTATACTCCTAGTATAATAAGCTTGATTTGTGGAATGCCCTTTAAACTAGTGCACATCTATGAGGGTGTTATGTGCAAAACAGGTTTTGTTACTGCTACAGGTCATTATGAATATCTAGAGATGCATTCCATCCCTTCAAATGGCTGTCCTCTTCTACACTAATTTTATCTGTTAAGCATGACTGTGAATATTATTTTGAATTGCAGTCAGCATCTGTTTTTTTTTAAATTGCATATTCATTAGCTCCATGTCTAGGGGTCAGTTTTAAAGCAACAGCCAATGTGAATATGCTATCATGAACTGGGCAAATGAACATTTTTAGACAATCCCAAAGACACTTTAAGAACTACTTTATTTTCTTTGCTATTTTATTGGATTTACATTGAATTAATTGGGCTAATTTCAACCTTAAACTTTCAAATTTCACCTTGATTAGCAGACAATTCACATTTTATTATATTATTTTATTAGCACGGTCGCCTCTCAGCACTAGGGATTCCCAGTTCGAATCCCCATCTGGGTGGAGTTTCCATGTTCTCCCCGTGTCCGCGTGGGTTTCCTCTGGGTTCTCCGGTTTCCTCCCACAGTCCAAAAACATGGATCAAGTCAATTGAGTTCTCCAAATTGCCCCATGTAGAGTGTGTTTGTGTGAGTGAGTGTGTGCCCAGCGATAGGTTGGCGCCCTGACCTGGGTGTATCTGCCCGGCGCCCGAGACGTTCTCCCCTGGATGGGCATAGGGAACCCCACCGTGACCCTAATAGAGGATAAAGCAGAAGATAATGAATGGATGAATATATATTAGTGTTTACACTATACATGTTGGCTGATGTCCTCGCCAAATCTTTCACTTATCTTGGTCCATGAATTCTCTCTCCGCAGCATGTGGTGTCACAGCTCATAAAGGCTGCACACAGTAATGAGGCGAAGCATCTTCAGGTGCGTTAATTAATCTCCATGTACAAAGCAGTCTGCTCCGCCTCCCGTCAAGACACCACAGTGCTACCATCACAATAAGTGTATAAAATAATTATATGTTCTAATACAACAGGGAAATGTCAATTTAATTGTCTAGAGTAACAGTTACAAGCTGGGATGAGATTCAAAAGGCCTGTGGGACTAATCTAAATCTAAGTCTGTGGAGCAGGACTGGTACGAAAGTCTGTGCAAAGTGTAATCCACATTTGGTCGATGGTCAGCAGTTTACTTAAGGCCCACCACTCTGCCACTGATGTGAAATTGTCTCTATCTTCCTTCCTAGCTCAGAACCAGCTTTCCTTACCAGCCAGTTTTTTTTTGCAGATTCTGATGAACCCAAGCCTCCTTAGGAAGTAAAGCTTCCTCTGTCCCTTCCTGTAGATGGGGTCAGTATTCCCTTCCAGATGTGTTTCCAGAAATTTGTAGGTCCTGATCACCTCCACATCAACTCCCTCAATCGAGATCAGCTGCAGAGAAGGCCTGGATCTTGTGAATTCCGTTACAATTTCTTTTGTTTTTGAGAGGTTCAGCTGCAAGTAGTTGGATTCAGATTTAGATTTAGATTTAGTCATTTAGCAGATGCTTTTATCCAAAGCGACTTACAAATGAGAACACCACAAGTCAGAAGCCATGGAGAAAACCAACTATACTGTAAATTCATCAAACCTGATTGTTATTCGAAGCTGCGCCACCCCCCTTTTTTTTATATATATATTTTTTTATAACAGGTATTTGTTAAAGAGATGCATCTTAAGTAGTTTCTTAAAACTGTTTAGTGATTCTGCCTTACGGACAGAGTTGGGAAGATAGTTTCACCATTTTGCAGTAGTGAACGCCACAGAGTGAGAATTAGCTCCTCGGTGAGGTGGAATCGCCAGGCGGCAATCATCACTGGAGCGAAGTGAACGAGTCGGAGTGTATTTTGAAAAGATAGAGTAAAGGTAGGAGGGGGAAGATCCAGAAATGGTTCTGTATGCCAGAGTCAGTGACTTGTACTGAATGCGAGCAGCTACAGGAAGCCAATGGAGGGAAGTGAGTAATGGAGTGACATGAGTTCGCTTGGGCTGGTTAAACACGAGTCGGGCTGCAGAGTTTTGAATTAGTTGAAGAGGTCTGATTGTGGAAGCTGGGATACCAGCAAGTAGCGCATTACAATAATCAAGCCGGGATAAGACTAGGGCTTGAACAAGCAGTTGGGTAGCATGTTCAGTCAAAAAGGGTCTGATCTTCCTTATGTTGTAAAGAAGGAATCTACAAGAATGGGCGGTTTTGACAATATGATCAGAGAGTTTAAGGTTGTGAACCCAAGGTTCCGGACCGAATCGGTTGGGGAGATTGTGGAGCCATCAATTTGGAAGGTCAGGTTGTGATGGATTGAGGGTTTAGCTGGGATAATGAGAAGCTCTGTTTTTTCTAAGTTTAATTTGAGATGACGGGCCTTCATCCAGACAGATATGTCGGAGAGGCACGCAGATACCTGATTTGAGATGGTGGTGTCATCAGGGGCAAAAGACAGATGAAGTTGAGTGTCATCAGCATAGCAGTGGTAAGAGAAACCATGCGCCTGGATGACTGTGCTCAGTGATGTCATGTAAAGTGAGAAGAGGAGAGGACCAAGTACAGAGCCCTGAGGCACACCAGTGCGTACTTGGTGAGAGTTAGAGATCTCCCCATTCCATGACACTTTGAAGGTCCTTCCTGTGAGATAGGATCGAAACCATTCAAGTGTTGTGCAAGAAAAGCCTAATTCAGCTAGAGTGGACAGTAGAATCTGATGATTTACTGTATCAAAAGCTGCAGAAAGGTCTAACAAAATGAGGACCGAGGATTGAGATTTGGCTTTGGCAGATTTAAGTGAGTTAATTACAGAGAGCAATGCTGTCTCCGTGGAGTGTTTTGTAGGGGTTTGACTATGGCCTGTTTAAAACAATTTGGAAAAGTCCCTTACGTGATAGAGGAGTTAATGATGTGTGTGAGAGCTGGTGTGATGGAGGAGGCAATGATTGAAGAAGGTGGGATGGGATGGAATCAAGGGGGCAAGTAGTTGGGTTACTGTCAAGAAGAATTTTGCAGATGTCAGATTCTGTGACAGGGGAGAAGGAGGAGAGGGTTGGATGGCTGGATGTGTGAGATGTAGTGTTGTGGAAGTGGTGAGTATGAAAGAGTTTGCTGATGCCCTCAATTTTTTCTGTGAAAAAAGTTGCAAAGACATCAGCTGACAGAGAAGTGTTAGGAGGGGGAGAGGGAGGAGTTAGTAGGGAGTTGAAAGTACTGAATAAGGTGCGGGCATTTGAGATGCATGTTACCTTGGACAGGAAGAACAAGGATTTAGCAGCAGTTACATCCTTGGAGAAAGTGGCAAGTGAGGACTGGTATGTTTCTAAGTCTGAAGACAGACCAGACTTACGCCATTTTCTTTCAGCGGAACGAAGAGAAGTACGTTGCTTCCGAAGCGTCTCCGTGAGCCAGGGACTGGACGGAGAACTATGTGTTTTCCTGGTGGATTTTGGACAGACCTGATCAAGACATGAAGCCAAGGTGGAGCAGAATGTGCTTGATGCAGTGTTGGTGTCAAGGGTTAAGAAGTTACTGATGCTAGGAAGGGCATCTGTAACCAAGTCGGCAAAGAGTGTGTTAGAGAGAACACTAAGATTGTGACGTACCTGAGATGTTTTACTGATGATCACGGGAGAAGGTGGAAGAGAGACAGAGAACTGTTTGAAGAAGTGGTCTGATTCATGAAGTGGAGTGATGTGTATGTCTGAAGAGAGACATGAGCGCATCATGATGAGGTCGAGCTGGTTGCCAGCCCGGTGGGTAGCTGAGGTGAAGAGTAGATGGAGGTCCAGGCTGGAGATGAGATCGAGAAACTCAGCGGCGTACGGTCGGTCTAAGTGAATGTTGAAATCGCCGAGGACAACAAGAGGACAACCATCATCTGGGAGAGATGATAATAACATATCAAATTCCTCGACGAAGTTATCTAGTTGACCTGGGGGACGATAGATGACAAGAAAATGACATTTAACCGGTTCAGTGATTGTCAGTGCATGGAATTCGAATGAGACAGTGTTTGATAAAAGTGTAAGAGGAGAGAATTTCCATTTGTGGGTAATAAGCAAACCTGTACCACCTCCTCTTTTGCTAATATGAGGAGAGTGAGAGAAGTGGAAATTAGTTGAAAGGGCAGCTGGTGTCGCGGAATTCTCTGGACGAATCCACGTCTCAGTGAGGGCTAAAACCTGAAGACCAGCATGAGCTGCAAAAGCAGGAATGAAATTGGATTTCTTGGTGGCTGACTGACAATTCCATAGTCCTGCAGAGAAGGTGAAGGGCTCGCTTGTATTCACCTGCTGCAGAGTTCGCAGGTGTGCAAGAGTGCGCCTTCTCCTCTGAGGAAAGGAGCGTCTGTGTGAGGAGGAAATGACAGGGATGAACTGAAAACACATGCTGAAGAGAAGGGTGTGAATGGATAAGAAATGGATTGACTACTTAGAGATGTCCTTAGTTGCCTTGCTTGCTCGGTGGACTCGCACAGGTAGACTCACAGGTCTTTACACGAATAGGTCTTCACACGAGAGGCTGAACACGAGGGGCTGTCACTTCCGCTGTCACGTCAGCGTATCCACGATTCTTAGATAGCCCAGATGAAACTAGGTCACGCCCCCTCCGGAACAATCCCACGTTCAAAGCAAGGTGCAAATAGGTAATAGACCGAAACTAGAACTGAAACCAGTTATTCTAGATACAGTTATATCCTAACTAACCGACAGTAGTTTTAATATCTAGCAACAAGAACGCCCAAACAGACTATTCAATTGAACAACGATTAGGATAATATATGGGTATTACCGTGACCCTAGGGGTGCCGATGCGCAGATCTTGCACTACACTACATGGATTTGCACTACACCATGAAGTCCTGTATCAGGATTTGACAGAGAGGAGCACAGGACGGGTGTTTAAAAAAATTAAAATGCAAGGGGTCATACCAGCATGCTATAAAACAGTCTGTAATTGTTCCTGTACCAAAGACACCACAGCCTGCATGCCTAAATGACTTCCGCCTGATCGTCCTCACGTTGGTCATGATGAAATGCTTCGAGGAGCTGGTCAGCAACTTCAAAAAAATATTTTTTTATTTAATTTTTTTATTAAACAAATAACATTTATGAATTTAACCTTATTTTTTATAGTATTGTTTTCATAATCATTTTATAGAAGCAATAAGGGGATCGAGGTCATGCATTATTGTGAATAAATCACAGGAAAGAGTTCTTACATAACAACAAATTTTTCCAGTGATTTATTCACAATAATGCATTCCCTCTCATGCCTTATTGCTTTATTTATTTCTCATCATCCTTACCTATTTATTTACTATCACTCCCTTCTTGTCATTGCATCGGTTGCCTTGCATTGTTCTATTTTTATGCTGCACATAACAGTCTATTTGTTATTCTTACCCCTGCACTTTGTCTCTCCTCTCTGTGTGTCTTGACACCCTAAACTCACTTTGAGCTAGGTGATATAGACATCACTTCTGCTTGCAGACAAGGGAGTTTCCATTCTTTGTGCTCTGTTCTGACAGTCTTGGAGCACTATTGCTAAAGTCCGCTCCATTCACACCAACCTAAGTTCCACCTACTCATCTTTAGCAACTGTGTTTTTCTTGGTGTCCTGACTACTGTGAACCACTATTATTCACACTAATTGGCTTCATATTTGATTGGTGTTTATTATTGTCTAGTAAGGATCAGGTTGTTGTCTTGTACCAGCTTGCTCCACCTCATTGTATTCAGATATTATAAATTTAAAACTTTATAAAAAAAATAAAAATTATGTACCTTTTAATGTCATTTTAGTTATTGGTCTGTCTATGTTTAAGCTAAAAAAGCTAATCTTTTCTATCGGATTATGTTTTTCAAACAAAATTTGGCTAAAACTATGGCACTGGTATGACAGACCAACCACTGGTATGTTTGTGAGCAGACAGAACACAAACAACCAGTTTACTGCAAGGATCAGTTTTAGACCATTGAGCTTCCTGATTGTGGGACGTGAAACGGTCATAAGGTGGGTAATAGCATCAGGACTATTATTAATGTCATTCTGGTAAGAGTCAGAGTCAGGTTTAACATTTCATAAATCTGGTTCAAATGTCAAAGTGAAATTAAATTCACCAAAAACAGCTTTTACCAAGGTTCAAATGAAAGTTTTTGATGATTGAATGAATTTTTGAATGAAATTTGATTCATCTTTAGGATAAAAAGTTGCTTTGCTTTAGTCAGTGGCATTAAAACTAATATCACAGCTAACAGTGCTCCACTTTTCTCATCAAAAGATACATGGGTGTAGTTATTTGTTACCATAATATTGTGAAACCATCCACTTTGACAAACTGACAAAAAATATTTATTTTATTTTATTTTTATATGTCCATTTGCACATTTGTATTTTTCTAGTTTGTCACATTGCACCATCCCTGTATCCATTCCTGTATATGAAAGTTTCAGTTCTTAGTTTTACTTGAAATTTAATTCTATATTTCTACTTTTTCCTTTTACATTTTCACTTGAATATTTAAATCTATATTTATTGTTTTTTCCTTTTACATCTTGATCTTTGTTTTAGTTTATTTTTAATTTAGATTCAGTTTCAATTGAAAATATTTGCCTTATATTTGTAATTTGTAATATGTGTGACAAGACTGTCCATCAAAGCAAAGAGATTTGAAATGTCTGTCTAAACAACTATGGTGCAGATGAAAACAAGTTAACTGAGAATGGCTGCCCTGCTATAATGGTCCAGCTAAATGTAATAAAGGTGGAGGAAAAATTGGTGAGTAGTGCTGTTTCCTGGAGTCTCAAATGATTGGTAAAAATTTGCAAAACTGAGTAGGTTGTTTACTGAAAATAGGCCACTCCAAAATACAGATGCATCTGTATTCAGGTAGGCATCATGCAGGCATCTCAGTGTCTGTATTCATCTGTCCTTTCTCATTAATGTACCTGAGAAAGCAAACTGTGCTGACATGGAATTTATATATTTTTTGCTTTTCTGAATCAATAATGACACTGAGAGTATTTACAGTCGAACTAGGTATAATTAAAGAGTTATTGAGGTTAACACAGTGTTAGAAACTTTGTTAATTTTTCTAGGATTTTAGAAACAAAAGGAAGATTTGATATTGGTCTATAGTTGGACAGCATTAGAGGATCCAAAATAGGTTTTTTAAATAATGGTTTAATGACGGCAAAATTCTGATTTTTGGGGACATAGCCTATTTTAAGTAATGAATTCATAGTTTATTAAAGGCTGTGTAATATTTGGCAGGAGGTTTTTAAACAGGTTAGTTGTTATGGTTGGACATGGAGGGGCGGTGCCTCCAGGGGTAGCCCCGCCCCTTCATTTAGCACAGTATGTGGGCCTACTATGTATTCTTAGTTATGTTTGTGTGTTGTTAGTGTCATGTTTGCCTGTGTCATTGTCATGGTTGTATTCTTAGTTTTACTTAGTTATTTTCGTGTGTCATGTTTAATATCATGTATGTTGTTAGTGTCCTGTTGTGTGTAGTTCTCAGTTATGTTATGTTTGCGTATTGTCAGGATTTATGTTCCCGTGTTTCGTTTTGAGTATTGTCATGTTGTGTTTAGAATGTTGTTATTGTCATGTGTTGTGTTTAGCCTTGTCTTGCTTTGTTATGGTTCCATGTTATGGTCACGTGTTGTGTTTGTCATGTCATGCTTTGTTATTGTCACATGGTCACAGTTTGTTTTGGTCACATGGTGTGGGTTGGTCTGTGTTCACGCCCCTGTAATTATGCACACCTGGGTTTCCTGAACTGTCCTTATTTAAGCATCTCACGCCCGTCACTCCTGGCTTTGGTCTTGGTTTGCACACCTACCTTGTCACGCCTCGTCCACTCTGGCCCTCACCCCTAGTCACGCCTTGTTCTTTGTCTCGCTTTGTATTTAGTCATGCCATGTTCTTAGTCTCGCCCGTTCCTAGTCTCGTCCTGTGTTCTCGCTACGTCCTGGTCTCGTCTCGTCCTGTCTCGATTGCACCTCGTCCCCGTTTGGTCCTGTGTTTGTGCTCTGTTGCAGTTCTACGTCCCGTCTGTTGTTCCCACGGATATTCAGCCACACTCCACCCTGCTCGACGCTGCGGATTGGAACGCGGCCTCGCTGACGTCGGACGTCGTGACGTCAGGCCCCATCTCCGCAGCCGCCCGTGTAATGTTACGGTTGCCTGTGTGTGGCTGAATAAACTCTTTTGTTTACATCTAATCCCCGCCCCGACCTTGTCGTTTCCGAGTAGCGGATCCACCCACGTCTCCCGGTTTGCCCCGATAGACCGTAACAGTTAGTAGGTATTGGGCCTAACAGACAGGATGTTGTCTTTGAGTGTGTATATTATTTTCTCTACCACTATTTTTCAGTAACCGGTGAGTGTTGATTATTGATTACGCTACACGAAGAATTACATGATTTAAGTCTTATGTTTTCAATTTTATCACTAAAGAAATTTACAAAATCATTGCTGCTGAACTGCGAGTGAATCTGTGAATCTGATTCAGTAGCACTCCGAGTTAGTTTGGCAATGGTACTAAAGAGGAATCTTTGGTTGTTTTTGTTGTTCTCTATTAATTTAGAATAATATTTAGTCTTCACTGCATTGAGTGCATGTTTATACTCAGTCATACTGTCCTTCCATGCAACTCTAAATACCTCTAATTTAGTTTGTTTCCATTTACGCTCCATGGTTCTAGTGGTTTGTTTTAGGGCACAAGTCTCACATGAGCTGACAGGAAGGCTAGCTTGATGAGAAAGGTCTTTACCCAAAAACACCTAGACCCCAAAATGTAGTGTAATGTATTACTCATTGGCTGGTAGTACATACAAAGAGAGTGTGGTGGTATGATCTATTACCTACATTGCTGCTAATATGTATGATCTTTAAGATTAAGCTTTGCATTTAGCCATTATGTTTCCCAGCCACAAAGAATTTAAAGGCACTGCCTGCAACCGTTTTTCTTACGTCAATCATGAATGGCTCAATACCATGGGTTCCTCTGTTGTTGAGGAATCTGTGTAGTCTAGAAGACCCACTGGAAACCTGAAGATGGAGGAAGCACAAGGTCAGCTTCCTTTCTCCTTCCATCATTCATGCGGACAGTTATCCAGTTTGATAGACTGGTTCTTGTAAGTTAGCTGCTTCATTTAGAGAAAGTGGTAAATCTCTGTACTAGTCACTTAAACATTTGAATATCACTTTAAAACCTTGTAAGCCTGGTGCCTTTTTGAGGAGCCAGAGTGGCAATAGGAGGATAAGCAAGTTAACTAAACCACCTGATGAGTTACCAGTTTCTAGTTATGGCTGAAGAGAAATTGCATCATTTTCTCCTCATTATCAGTTTGACAGATCTTGACTAGTGAAATCCTTAGGCCAGTTTATTCATTTGTAAATATTCTTTGGACTCAAAGATCTCAGGTAAAGGTTAAAATGAGCTTTTAAAAGTTTAGGAAAAGGCAAAAGTAAGGATAGTTGGCTTTAATACAAATGGTGGTCCGGAGGTCGAGGGAATCCAGAAAGAAAGAGTGACTTTGCATGCAGATCTGGCTAGAGACAGAGCTGGTAAGAAGCAAACAGCAGGAACTGATATGAGAACAGGCTGACTGGTCAACAGCATAGATTAAGAGTTATTTGAAACCAAGACGTAAAAATAAAAAGAGAAATGACTTAATTTAAAGCTTGAAGACAAGCTTGTTAGAATAGTAAGTGAACAGTTAAACTGGCTATAAATGGCTGTAAGAACCATTTTGTAGCCTCAGTAAGTGATTAGTGGTTTGGTCTTTAAGTGTGTCACATGAGCAGGTGAATATTTAGCAGCCAACTGACTTCAAGACGCAGAAGACAGAACCAAAACACACACACTGGGAGGGAAATTCTGATTCTCTTATCAGTCCTAATTTGTTAAAATATTGTTTTTTTAATGTTCAAATTAAATGTGTTTACAATTGTATGTTTTAATCCTGTCACAACAAAGGTTTAAAAACAAATCGTAGATGCATAGTCTACATATAGAAATGAAAATACAAATCAAGCAAATAAAATCAACAAAAAATGTACATATTAAAAATACAGTTTAGATTAACTGTTAGGAGTGCCAGGTCACTCCTCACATGTCTTTCATTTCAGTTCAGTTAACTATGTTGGCCTATGAGACCTTGTTTGGGTTCCCCTACTGAGTTAATTAACTGTGTTTTCTGAATTGTCACGGTCTGGTCATATGTTTTGTTCTTTTAGTTTAAATACTGCCTCCTTCCTGTGTTCCTCAGACCAACATTTGTTTTATGTTACACGTCATCGCCTCTGTTTTTTGTTCTACTGCTTTAAATAAAGCCACTCTAGCTTACCCAGTTGCCTGTCTCTCTTTAGTGCGTTAAGGCACTTCATGTCAGCGCTTTTATGCGCAGCCCTTTCACTCGAGCCAGTGGCGTTCTTTGTAACATTGCCATTATTTAACAGCAATAGGTAAAACATGGTGTTTGTACTTTATACTTAACTAAAAGGACTGTGTAAACTTATGCTGAGGCTATAATATTCCAAATTCAAGTTGCTGTAGTTCAACATTTGTGCATTGTGCATTAATTAATTAATTGACTTATTAGAATAGTGTAAGACATGACGTTCTTGCATCTACTAGCCCGCGTTCACCACGCCTCTCACCGGAAGGGGGGCGTGGGATGTCGCCGGCGTTCTAATTGACACCTCTATTTAAGGTGCGCAGGTACAGGAGTCGGCACGTTGGATCGTCGCCGTTAGCACGATACTTTGCACGTAAATCCTCTGCTTGTTCCTATTTTCCAGCCTTAAACCGTGTACCGGAGGTCCCGTCCTGCTTCGCTTCCATGGCTGCGTCTGAGACGCACCTGCTGCACCTCCCGGCCCAGCGCCCTGCTGTCCCACGAAGCCTGAGGCCTATTCCTTGGTTTTTCGCCCGGCGTCTCGCGGGTGTTTGCTTTTTCATTCCACGAATTTGGATTTCGTTTTATCTTTTTTGTTTCTAAACGAAACTGCTGAATAAAGCACCGTATTCGCATACTCCAGTTTTGGTCTGATCTCTGGGCTCGGGACGTCATGACAGAATCCAACGCCACACATGCCACTCCCGGCACCCCCGAGGCACTCCTGCTTGAACTAGGACAGAGACTGGGTGAACTCCATCAGGAATTCCTGGGCATGTCGACCACGATGCACAACATTCTTTCACGACAGGATACCCAGGAACGCGCCATGCAGTCACTTCAGCGTCAGGCTCCTGCGAGCGCGCCTGCCCCCTTACCACCGCCGAGCCCCGGATCAGGTGCCCCACCCTCCTTACAACTCACCGAGCCAGAGCGGTACAGGGGTTCTCAGAGACATGCCGCACCTTCCTGTTCCATTGTGATCTGTATCTGGCGAATCGACCTCCGATGTCGGACACGCACAAGATCATCTTCATTATGTCTCGGTTGGTGGGCAGAGCGGGTGAGTGGGCCGCCGCGCTGTGGGACTTGAAGGCGGTCGAGACGCAGGATTACGCTCAGTTCATCGAGCTTTTTAAGAACACTTTTGATCACTCCCACCGCGGACGCCCATGCGGCGAGGTGCTGCATGAACTGCAGCAGGGGGATCGTCCCGTAACGGAGTATGTATTGGAGTTTCGGACACTGGCGGCCCGGAGTGGGTGGAACGAGCTAGCGCTGATCACAACTTTTCGCGCGGGACTGCAGACGGAGATCCGCAAGGACCTGGCTTGCCGTGACGCGATGTCCCTGGAGGCGCTCATCACAACTGCCATCAGCTTGGACCAACTTCGTTCCGTTCATGTGGCTGGCGCCCGGAGCGATCCGCATCATCATCACACGCTTGAGGAGTCACCGATGCAGGTGGACTCACTTCGGCTATCACCCGCAGAACGAGCACGCCGCCGCCGTTTGGGTCTCTGCTTAAATTGTGGCCGCACCGATCACCTGTTGGGATCCTGTGATGCCAAGCCCCGGAGGGGGGAACGCACGGTCAGGGCTCAGTCTGAGAGACGCTCCGTTCCTAAGGCTCCGCCTTCGGTAAGCGCCCACCTTAGTGGACATCCTAGACCTTGGCGTTTGCCCGCGGTGGTTTCCATCAGAGACAGCACACACGTTTCCACGGCGCTCATTGACTCTGGGGCAGAAGGAAACTTTTTGGACCAGGACCTGGCGTTGCGGTGGGGAGTAGAGTGCCGAGTCCTGTCTAAAGCATTACCCATCTGCGGGGTAGATGGGCAGCCTGTTAATCAGGGGGTGGTAACGCACCTTACGGAACCTATTCGTGTACAAATTAGTGCGTTACACAGTGAAATAATAAAATTTTTTATTATTGTTTCTCCTAGCTCTCCCATCATTCTCGGCTTACCCTGGCTACAGCGGCACGACCCTGTGATCTCCTGGTCTGTGCGGGGGATTCTGCGGTGGTCTAAGTTTTGCCACTCCCACTGTTTAAAACGCCCGGTCATAAAGGTACGTGCGCTGGCAGATACCCCGTCCTACCTAGAGGTGGAGGCTCTACCCGCTGGGGTTCCTGCTGAATTCCGTGATCTTGCGGGGGTTTTCTCTTATACACAGGCCAGACAGTTGCCCCCGCACCGAGCGTACGATTGTGCCATCGAGTTAATTCCCGATGCTAAGCTCCCCCGTGTCAGCCCATACCCACTCGCTGTGTCAGAAAGCAGGGCGATGCGAAAGTATATCGCCGAAGCCCTGGAACTGGGTTTCATACGGCCCTCTAAATCGCCCGTGGCCTCGGGATTCTTCTTTGTGCCAAAGAAGGATGGAGAATTACGTCCCTGCATTGACTATAGGGGGCTGAACGAGGTTACGCGCCGCTTTGCCTACCCGTTGCCCCTGGTACCCTCTGCACTTGAGCGCAATAGGTCAAGCCACCATCTTCACTAAGCTTGATCTTCGTAATGCGTACAACCTGGTACACCGTTCTCCGTGATCACGGATCATAAAAACCTCCAGTTTTTAAAGGGGGCGCGTAGGCTAAATGCACGTCAGGCTCGCTGGTCGCTGTTCTTTAACAGTTTCAATTTCACTATTTCGTACAGACCAGGGAGCTCCAATGCAGCTGCGGATGCGCTATCGCGAGTATATGAGGAGGATACACCGGACCCCGATCGCCTCTGCCCCATCCTACCCCCCGCTTGTTTTGTGAACGTGGTACGCTGGAATGTGGACAGGGACATTCGCAGAGCGGCACGCCACATGCGTCGTCCCACCCAATGTCCCAAGGGGCTTTTGTATGTGCCCCCCCCATTCCGCAATCGACTTATTATGTGGGCTCATACTGCGTTGTGCACCGGACATCCTGGGGTCGCACGTACCGTACAAATCCTGCGCAGGAAGTATTGGTGGGAGACCCTTCATAAGGACACACACGCTTTCGTCGTGTCATGTTCAGTATGCGCTGCGTGCAAGACGCCAAAATCCCTCCCCGTGGGCAAGCTGGTTCCGTTGCCCATTCCTAGCCGGCCATGGTCTCACATGGCAGTGGACTTTGTAACAGATCTCCCCTCAGCTGAGGGGTTGCACACCATTTTAACCCTGAGTGATCGTATTTCTCGGTGAAATTTATACCACTCAAGGGACTTCTGTCAGCCTTCTATACGGCCGAACTACTGTTTCACTATATATTCACTGCGTTTGGCATCCCTGAGAACATTTTACCTCCGCGGTGTGGACATCATTTTTTGAAAAGTTGGGCACATCAGTGAGCCTCTCGTCAGGTTCACAACCTGAGACCAACGGGTTGTGCGAACGGTCTCATCAGGAATTAAACAAATTCCTGCGCATGTTCTGCCACAGTAATCCATCAGACTGGCCGCGGTACCTACCCTAGGCTGAGATCGCGCAGAACTCATTACGGCATTCGGCGACGGGCATCACACCGTTCCAGTGCGTGTTTGGGTACCAACCTCCTTTCGCCCCTTGGGACCCTGAGCCGTCATCAGCACCAGCGGTTGATGATTGGTTTCGTCGGAGCGAGGAGGTGTGGGTACAAGTCCATCAGCGCATTCAGGACGCCACGCGCCGGGTCAAGAGGTTCGCGGACCGGCGTCGGTTACAGGCCCCCACGTACATTCCAGGAGACAGAGTGTGGCTCAGCTCTAAGGATTTGCGCTGCCGCACGGGTTCACGTAGACTTCTGCCCAAGCATGTTGGGCCGTACCGTCTTAATGAGGTCACTTACCGTTTAGAGCTTCCCCCGGCTTGGAGAGTACATCCAGCCTTCCATACCTCGCTCCTTAAGCCGTTCGTGTCGGGGCCTCTGGACAGCGGGTGGGCGGAGGTTGCTGGTACCAGTTCTGCCCGAGGGGTGCCCGAGGTCTACAAAGTGGATAAATTACTTAATTCCAGATGGGTGGGGGGCAAATTACAGTATTTAGTGGACTGGGAGGGGTTTGGCCCCGAGGAGCGCAGTTGGATAGGGGCCAATGACATCTTAGACCCCCAGCTCATTGCAGACTTCAACTCAGCTCACCCAGACCGCCCTGCCCGGAGACCAAGGTACAGGAGTCGGCGCGTTGGATCGTCGCCGTTAGCACGATACTTTGCACGTAAATCCTCTGCTTGTTCCTATTTTCCAGCCTTAAACCATTTACCGGAGGTCCCGTCCTGCTTCGCTTCCACGGCTGCGTCTGAGACGCACCTGCTGCACCTCCCGGCCCAGCGCCCTGCTGTCCTACTCCTTGGTTTTTCGCCCGGCGTCTCGCGGGTGTTTGTTTTTTCGTTCCACGAAGTTGGATTTCGTTTTATCTTTTTTGTTTCTAAACGAAACTGCTGAATAAAGCACCGTATTCGCATACTCCAGTTTTGGTCTGATCTCTGGGCTCGGGACGTCATGACAAATAGTATAACTGTAATAATTTATTCATAAAATCATTCTTTGAGTCTTTACATTTACATTACATTTAGTCATTTAGCAGATGCTTTTATCCAAAGCGACTTACAAATGAGAACATTACAAGTCAGAAGTTATGGAGAAAACCAACTATACTGTAAATTCATTAAACCTGATTGTTATTTGATGCTGCCCCCCCCCCCTTTTTTTTCCACTACAGGTATTTGTTAAAGAGATGCATCTTCAGTAGTTTCTTAAAACTGCTTAATGATTCTGTCTTATGGACAGAGTTGGGAAGATCGTTCCACCATTTTGCAGTTGGAGTGAGAATTAACTCCTCGGCGAGGTGGAATCGCCAGGCGACAATCATCACTGGAGCAAAGTGAATGAGTCGGAGTGTATTTTGAAAAGATAGAGTGAAGATAGGAGCGGGAAGATCCAGAAATGGTTCTGTAGGCCAGAGTCAGTGACTTGTACTGATTGCGAGCAGCTACAGGGAGCCAATGGAGGGAAATGAGTAGCGGAGTGACATGAGTTCGCTTGGGCTGGTTAAACACAAGCCGGGCTGCAGAGTTTTGAATTAGTTGAAGAGGTCTGATTAGCAAGTAGCGCATTACAATAATCAAGGCAGGATAGGACTAGGGCTGGAACAAGCAGTTGGGTAGCATGTTCAGTCAAGAAGGATCTGATCTTCCTTATGTTGTAAAGAAGGAATCTGCAGGAACAGGCGGTTTTGATAACATGATCAGAGAGTTTAAGGTGGGAGTCTATTGTGAAACCAAGGTTCCGGACCGAATCGGTTGGGGAGATTGTGGAGCCGTCAATTTGGAAGGTCAGGTCGTGATGGATTGAGTGTTTAGCTGGGATAATGAGAAGCTCTGTTTTTTCTAAATTTAATTTGCGATGACGGGCCTTCATCCAAACAGATATGTCGGTGAGGCATGCAGATAACCGATTTGAGATGGTGGTGTTGTCAGGGGCAGACAGATGAAGCTGAGTGTCATCAGTATAGCAGTGGTAAGAGAAACCATGCTCCTGGATGACTGTGCTGTGTGATGTCATGTATAGTGAGAAGAGGACCAAGTACAAAGCCCTGAGGCACACCAGTGCATACTTGCTGAGAGTTAGAGATCTCCCCATTCCATGACACTTTGAAGGTCCTTCCTGTGAGATAGGATCGAAACCATTCAAGTGTCGTATCAGAAAAGCCTAATTCACATTCAGAGTGGACAGTAGAATCTGATGATTTACTGTATCAAAGGCTGCAGAAAGGTCTAGCAGAATGAGGACAGAGGATTGAGATTTGGCTTTGGCAGATTTAAGTGAGTCAATCACAGAGAGCAATGCTGAGTGACCACATCTAAAACCGGACTGATTGGGATCAAGGAGATTATTCTGATTAAGAAATTTGGAGACCTGTGTGGATACCACCCGTTCAAGTGTTTTAGACAGGAAAGGTAAAAGAGAAACAGGTCTGTAGTTCTCGACCAAATTTGGGTTGACCGTAGGTTTTTTGAGTAGGAGTTTGACTATGGCCTGTTTGAAACAATTTGAAAAAGTACCAGACGGGAGAGAGGAGTTAATGATGTGTGTGAGTGCTGGTATGATGGAGGAGGCGATGGATTGAAGAAGGTGGAACGGGATGGAATCAAGGGGTTAAGTAGTTGGGTTACTGGCAAGAAGTATTTTGCAGATGTCAGATTCTACGACAGGGGAGAAAAAGGAGAGGGTTGGATGGCTGGATGTGTGAGATGTAGTGTTGTGGAAATGGTGAGTATGAAAGAGTTTGCTGATGCCCTCGATCTTTTCTGTAAAAAAGGTTGCAAAGACATCAGCTGACAGAGAAGTGTTAGGAGGGGGAGAGGGAGGAGTTAGTAGTGAGTTGAAGGTACTGAATAAGGTGCGGGCATCTGAGATGCATGTTACCTTGGACTGGAAGTACAAGGATTTAGCAGCAGTTACATCCTTTGAGAAAGTGGCAAGTGAGGACTGGTATGTTTCTAAATCTGAAGACAGACCAGACTTACCCATTTTCTTTCAGTAGAACGAAGAGAAGTACGTTGCTTCCGAAGCGTCTCTGTGAGCCAGGGACTGGACGGAGAACTGTGTGTTTTCCTGGTGGATTTTGGACAGACCTGGTCAAGACATGAAGCCAAGGTGGAACAGAATGTGTTTGATGCAGTGTTAGTATCAAGGGTTAAGAAGTTACTGATACTAGGAAGGGTATCTGTAACCAAGTCAGCAAAGAGTGTGTTAGAGAGAGCGCTAATATTGTGATGTACCTGAGATGTTTTACTGATGATCACGGGAGGTGGTGGAAGAGAGACAGAGAACTGTATGAAGTGTATAAGAAGTGGTCTGATTCATGAAGTGGAGTGATGTGTATGTCTGAAGAGAGACATGAGCGCATCATGATGAGGTCGAGCTGGTTGCCAGCCCAGTGGGTAGCTGAGGTGCGGAGTAGATGGAGGTCCAGGCTGGAGATGAGATCAAGAAACTCAGCAGCGTACGGTCGGTCTAAGTGAATGTTGAAATCGCCGAGGACGACAAGAGGACATCATCTGGGAGAGATGACAATAACATATCGAATTCCTCGACGAAGTTATCTAATTGACCTGGTGGGCGTTAGATGACAGGAAAATGACATTTGACTGGTTCAGTGATTGTCAGTGCATGTAATTCGAATGAGACAGTGTTTGATAAAAGTGTAAGAGGAGAGAATTTCCATTTGTGGGTAATAAGCAAACCTGTACCACCTCCTCTTTTGCTGATACGAGGAGAGTGAGAGAAGTGGAAATTCATTGAAAGGGCAGCTGGTGTCGCGGAATTCTCGGGACGAATACATGTTTCAGTGAGGGCTAAAACTTGAACACCAGCATGAGCCGCAAAAGCAGGAATGAAATCTGATTTCTTGGTGGCTGACTGACAATTCCATAGTCCTGCAGAGAAGGTGAAGGGCTCGCTTGCAGAGTTCGCAGGTATGCAAAAGTGCGCCTTCTCCTCTGAGGAAAGGTGCGTCTGTGTGAGGAGGAAATGACAGGGATGAACTGAAAACAATGAAGAGAAAGGTGTGAATGGCTAAGAAAATGGAACGACTCCTTAGAGACTACTTAGTTGCCTTGTCGTTGTCCATGCTCGGTGGACTCGCGAAGGTAGACTCGAAGGTCTTTACACAAATAGGTCTTCACATGAGAGGCGCAATACGAGAGGCTGTCGCCTCTGCTGTCGCGTCAGCGTATCTACGATTCTTAAATAGCGCGGATGAAACTAGGCCACGCCCCTCCGGAACAATCAGACGTTCAACGCAAGGTGCAAATAGGCAGCAGACCGAAACTAGAACTGAAACCAGTTATTCTATATACAGTTATATCCTAACTAACCGACAGTAGTTTTAATATCTAACAACAAGAACACCCAAACAGACTATTCAATTTAACAATGTAGTAGCTCAGTGGTTAGGGTGTTGGGCTATCAACCTGAAGATTGGCGGTTCAAATCCCAGCTCCACTGAAGTTACCAATGTTGGTCCTTGAGCAAGACCCTTAACCCTCATTGCTCCAGGGATGTTGTGATTAACCCTGTGTTCACCTTGTAAGTCGCTTTGGATAAAAGTGTCTGCTAAATGACCAAATGTAAATGTAAATGTAACAACGATTAGGATAAAATATGGGTATTACCATGACTCTAGGGGTGCCGACGCGCAGATCTACGATGTACAACAGGTTATTCAAAGCTACAGCAGTTACTTCCTACACAAACGCCTGACTTGTTGAAAGCAGTTGATTTTTTTACCGTGATAATTCATTCATTCATTATCTCCCGCTTTATCCTCTATTAGGGTTGCAGTGGGATTCCCCATGCCCATCCAGGGGAGAACGTCTCGGGCGCTGGGCAGATAGACCCAGGACAGGGCACCAATCCATCGCTGGGCACACACTCACTCACACAAACACACTCTATATGGGGCAATTTGAAGAATTCAATTGACTTGATCCATGTTTTTGGACTGTGGGAGGAAACCGGAGAACCTGGAGGAAACCCACGCAGACACGGGGAGAACATGGAAACTCCACCCAGATGGGGATTCGAACCGGGAATCCCTAGCGCTAAGCCACCGCCCTTAGCGTGATAGTATTATACAGAAAAAAAATATTACTAACTCTGCTAATGTGACAGATGTGACACAATAAAGAAAATAAAAATTTTTAGAGACCCTAAATTTTATTACACACACACACACACACACACACACACACACATATATATATATATATATATATATATATATATATATATATATATATATATATATACACATATACATTGTAACAGGTGCCTAGGGCACCTGTCACCTGTGCTGTGTTTCGTTCCTTTCAGTTTAGTTAATTAACGTTCATGTGTTATTAGTTTAGTTAATTAACTCCTTTTTGTCATTGGTTTGGACATTGGTCTTGTGCACGTGGTCGGGTGTCTTTTTGTATTTATGTCCGTTGTTTCTCGTCCTCGGTGCTGGTCGTGTGTTATATGTCACTAATCGTTTGTACCTCATGTTTTTTGGTGCACTGCACCTTTAAATAAACCCGTCCTTCTGCTACCTGCGTGCCTGGCTTCCTTCAGCGCATGTAAACGCGGCGGCTCTGCGCTTCCTATGCGCATCCGCTTTATTCCGAGGTAGACCACCGTGACAGAATGACCAGCCAGGAAATTTGGGGAGTCCAGAGCCCAGGTAAGCGTATTTAAAAATTTTTCTTTGCGGGGGCCGTGTAACCTCGTACTCGCGGCGCGTTCCGCCATGTCTGCAAGTGAGCCGCTATGCGCAGCCCGCCGTCCCGGAGCCGTAAGGATGGCTCTTACTGTGTAATATCGGAGTGTTATGAATCCGATGATGAGTGGCTATGGAGGTACGGGTACGAAGCGCTCTGCGCTGAGGAAGGTCTGGACCTGGTTCAGATTTCCGATGACGAGGCGGGGGAGTCGTACCTGTATGGGCATATTCTGCCCATACGAACCCTCCTCAACTCTGACAGCTTGTTAAACCCCCCGTGGCGAAATCCAGACGCAGAGCGCGCCGGCGCGGTGCCAAGACGCAGCGTGCGCGCTGCGCAGCTGCTGAGCGCGGTACGTGTGCTGCGGGGCAGTCACGTGACACATCCCCGCCGGACCGCGCTGTGTCTGGATCACGCTGCGAGGGGGAGGTACCGGAGCCGACACTCGGGGGGGTACATGTGGATACATGTGGCGTGAGCGTGGTGTGTCCCCCTGTCTCGTGTGTCCAGTCCGTCTTCCCCATGTCAGAGATGTCTTTGTGTTTGGGCATTGCGGTGGGGGTGTACCTCTACTGTGTGCAGGATGGCGTTTCCGAGGTGGAGGTTCACCCAGCGTGCGTGCCCGCCGAGGTCCTGCCAGCATGCGTGCCTGCCAAGGTCCTGCCAGCGTGCGTGCCCGCCGAGGTCCGCCCAGCGTGCGTGCCCGCCAACGTCCTGCCAGCATGCGTGCCCGCCGAGGTCCTGCCAGGGTGTGAACCCGCCGAGGTCCGCCCAGCGTGCGTGCCCGCCAAGGTCCTGCCAGCGTGCGAACCCGCCGAGGTCCAGCCAGCATGCGTGCCCGCCAAGGTCCTGCCAGCATGCGAACCCGCCGAGGTACAGCCAGCATGCGTTCCCGCCGAGGTCCTGCCAGCGCACGAACCCATCCCGAAGTCCAGGGGCGTCACGCCGCCCATCCCGAAGTCCAGGGGCGTCACGCCGCCCATCCCGAAGTCCAGGGGCGTCACGCCGCCCATCCCGAAGTCCAGGGGCGTCACGCCGCCCATCCCGAAGTCCAGGGGCGTCACGCCGCCCATCCCGAAGCCCAGGGGCGTCACGCCGCCCATCCTGAAGCCCAGGGGGCTGCACGCCGCCCAGCCCGAGGTCCAGGGGCCGCGCGCCGCCCAGTCCGAGCAGGGGCCGCGCGCCACCCAGTCCGAGCAGCAGGGGCCGCGCGCCGCCCAGCCCGAGCAGCAGGGGCCGCGCGCCGCCCAGCCCGAGCAGCAGGGGCCGCGTGCCGCCCAGCCCGAGCAGCAGGCACGCTGAGCGCGGTACGTGTGCTGAGCGCGGTACGTGTGCTGCGGGGCAGTCACGTGACACATCCGCGCCGGACCGCGCTGTGTCTGGATCACGCTGCGAGGGGGCGGTACCGGAGCCGACACTCGGGGGGGTACATGTGGATACATGTGGCGTGAGCGTGGTGTGTCCCCCTGTCTCGTGTGTCCAGTCCGTCTTCCCCATGTCAGAGATGTCTTTGTGTTTGGGCATTGCGGTGGGGGTGTACCTCTACTGTGTGCAGGATGGCGTTTCCGAGGTGGAGGTTCACCCAGCGTGCGTGCCCGCCGAGGTCCTGCCAGCATGCGTGCCTGCCAAGGTCCTGCCAGCGTGCGTGCCCGCCGAGGTCCGCCCAGCGTGCGTGCCCGCCAACGTCCTGCCAGCATGCGTGCCCGCCGAGGTCCTGCCAGGGTGTGAACCCGCCGAGGTTCGCCCAGAGTGCGTGCCCGCCAAGGTCCTGCCAGCGTGCGAACCCGCCGAGGTCCAGCCAGCATGCGTGCCCGCCGAGGTCCTAACAGCACACGAACCCATCCCGAAGGTCCAGCATGGTGCCCGTCGAGGTCCTGCCAGCGCACGAACCCATCCCGAAGTCCAGGGGCGTCACGCCGCCCATCCCGAAGTCCAGGGGCGTCACGCCGCCCATCCCGAAGTCCAGGGGCGTCACGCCGCCCATCCCGAAGTCCAGGGGGCGTCACGCCGCCCATCCCGAAGTCCAGGGGCGTCGCACGCCGCCCATCCCGAAGCCCCGAGGGGCGTCACGCCGCCCATCCTGAAGCCCCAGGGGCTGCGCGCCGCCCAGCCCGAGGTCCAGGGGCCGCGCGCCGCCCAGCCGAGCAGGGGGCCGCGCGCCGCCCAGCCCGAGCAGCAGGGGCCGCGCGCCGCCCAGCCCGAGCAGCAGGGGCCGCGCGCCGCCCAGCCCCGCAGCAGGGGCCGCGCGCCGCCCAGCCGAGCAGCAGGGGCGTGCGCCCACTCCTCGCAGCCAGGGGGCGTCCGTCTCGCCACGCCGCCAGAGGGCGTGGCCCACTCCTCGTCCGCCGAGTCCGTCCACCGGACCACGCAGCCAGAGGGAGCGGCCCACTCCTCGTCCGCCGAGGCCGTCCACCGGACCACGCAGTCAGAGGGCGCGGCCCACTCCTCGTCCGCCGAGGCCGTCCACCGGACCACGCAGCCAGAGGGCGTGGCCCATTTCTCGTCCGCCGAGGCCTTCCACCGGACCACGCAGTCAGAGGGTGTGGCCCACTTCTGATCCGCCGTGGGTCCACCTGACTTTGCAGCCAGAGGGTGTTCGGCACGCCTTCCCCGTAGAGGGCGTCCACCTGAGGGCGCCTTCCAAGCCCGGCTCAAGGAGGGCGGACTGTTATTTTTTTTTTCTTGGTCGCGTCCCCCCGTTGCGCGACCGCAGGGGCGGGGGTAATGTAACAGGTGCCTGTGTTTCGTTCCTTTCAGTTGAGTTAATTAACGTTCATGTGTTATTAGTTTAGTTAATTAACTCCTTTTTGTCATTGGTTTGTCTTGTGCACGTGGTCGGGTGTCTTTTTGTATTTATGTCCATTGTTTCTCGTCCTCGGTGCTAGTCGTGTGTTATATGTCACTAGTCGTTTGTACCTCATGTTTTTTGGTGCACTGCACCTTTAAATAAACCCGTCCTTCTGCTACCTGCGTGCCTGGCTCCCTTCAGCGCGTGTAAACGCGGCGGCTCTGCGCTTCCTATGCGCATCCGCTTTATTCCGAGGTAGACCACCGTGACATATATACATATATATATATATATATATACAGTGGTGTGAAAAAGTATTTTTCCTGTTTTTTTGCATGGTTGTCACACTTAAGTGTTTTGGAACATCAAACCAATTTAAAGAATAGTCAAGGACAACACAAGTAAACACAAAATGCAATTTGTAAATGAAGGTGTTTATTATTAAAGTAGAAAAAAATCCAAACCATCATGGCCCTGTGTGAAAAACTGATTGCCCCCCTAAACCTAATAACTCGTTGGGCCACCCTTAGCAGCAACAACTGCAAACAAGCGTTTGCGATAACTTCTAATGAGTCTTTTACAGCGTTCTGGAGGAATTTTGGCCCACTCATCTTTGCAGAATTGTTCTAATTCAGTTACATTAGAGGGTTTTCGAGCATGAACGGCCTTTTTAAGGTCATACCACAACATCTCAATAGGATTCAGGTCAGGACTTTGGCTAGGCCACTCCAAAGTCTTCATTTTGTTTTTCTTCAGCCATTCAGAGGTGGACTTGCTGGTGTGTTTTGGATCATTGTCCTGCTGCAGAACCCAAGTTCGTTTCAGCTTGAGTTCACGAACAGATGGTCGGACATTCTCCTTCAGGATCTTTTGGTAGACAGCAGAATTCATAGTTACTTTTACCACAGCAAGTCTTCCAGGCCCTGCCGCAGCAAAACAGCCCCAGACCATCACACTACCACCACCATATTTTACTGTTGGTATAATGTTCTTTTTCTGAAAAACAGTGTTCCTTTTACGCCAGATGTAATGGGACACACACCTTCCAAAGAGTTCCACTTTTGTCTCATCGGTCCACAGAATGTTTTCCCAAAAGTGTTGGGGATCATCAAGATGTGTTTTGGAAAAATTGAGACGAGCTTTAATGTTCTTTTTGCTCAGCAGTGGTTTTCTTCTTGGAACTCTGCCATGCAGGCCATTTTTGCCCAGTCTTTTTCTGATGGTGGAGGCATGAACGCTGACCTTAACTGAGGCAAGTGAGGCCTGCAGTTCTTTGGACGTTGTTGTGGGGTCTTTTGTGACCTCTTGGATGAGTCGTCGCTGCGCTCTTGGGGTAATTTTGGGCGGCCGGCCACTCCTGAGAAGGTTCACCACTGTTCCATGTCTTCGCCATTTGTGGATAATGGCCCTCACTGTGGTTCGCTGGATTCCCAAAGCTTTGGAAATGGCTTTATAACCCTTTACAGACTGATAGATCTCAATTACTTTATTTCTCAATTGTTCCTGAATTTCTTTGGATCTCGGCATGATGTGTAGCTTTTAAGAATCTTTTGGTGGACTTTACTGTGTCAGGCAGCTCCTATTTAAGTGACGTCTTGATTGAGAACAGGTGTGGCAATAATCAGGCCTGGGTGTGGCTAGAGAAATTGAACTCAGGTGTTAAAAACCACAGTTATGGTATGTTTTAACAAGGGGGCAATCACTTTTTCACACAGGGCCATGATGGTTTGGATTATTTTTCTCCTTTAATAATAAACACCTTCATTAACAAATTGCATTTTGTGTTTACTTGTGTTGTCCTTGACTATTGTTTAAATTGGTTTGATGTTCTGAAACACTTAAGTGTGACAAACATGCAAAGAAACAGGAAATGAGGAAGGGGGCAAACACTTTTTCACACCACTGTATATGTGTGTGTGTGTGTGTGTGTGTGTGTGTGTGTGTCATATATTGTCAGCGGCGTAGTAAAGGACCGCAAACTTCACAGATCAAAATCCGATGCAGTTTATTAGGACAAAGGTGTAGACGTCCAACAAAAACAGTGCGGAGAAAACCGCAAAACGAACCACCGCTAAGATGCGGAGAGAAAATAAACAAAACAGAACCAGCGACCTGCGTAGCCCGCGATGAAGACGATCGCCGATGCAGAAAGTCCACTGGAGAGAACACAATGCACACAACAGGATAATCCGAGAGCGAGAACACATGCGAAGTGAGCGTGATACGACACGAGGACGAAACCCGGAAACTAAGGTTAAAAACCCTAGCACCAGAAATGACAAATCACAAGAACAGGTGATCAAAACTCTGATGATGGACAGCGACTAGAGGAAACAGGTGACATTCCCTCACCAGAGTGCACAACAGAGGGAGCGTGAGTGACATTACCCCCCTGTTCCAGAGGGGCCAGAGAAGCAGAAGGGACAGCCTAAACGAAATGGTAAAGATAAAATTGTTAAAGAACAAAGATCATCTCGATTGATGAGCATTTAACCGCTTAGCTCCCTTAAGGTATTCGAGGTTCTTATGATCCGAAAAAACAATAAAAGGATGGTTAGCCCCCATAAGTCAATGATGCCATTCCTCCAACGCGATCTTAATGGCAAGAAGCTCATGATCCCTGATGCTATAATTCCTCTCTGCCTGAGACAACTTGCGGGACAAAAAGGCCACAGTGGACGAGCCGAATTGAACCCCTTACCTTGAGACAAGACCACTCCCACTCGCGTAGAGGAAGCAGCAACTTCAACAAAAAATGGCCGATCCGGGTCAGGGTGAGCTAAGACCGGAGCGGAAGTGAACTTAGATCTAAGTTTACAGAAAGCATGATTAGCCTCGTCACTCCAAACAAGAGAACGCAGTCCGACCCTGAGTAAATTAGTAAGTGGAGTAGAAAGTACACTAAAAGACTGAATGAATTTATGATACAAGTAAATTCATGGGTGGCATGGTGGCTTAGTGGTTAGCATGTTCGCCTCTCAGCGCTAGGGATTCCCGGTTCGAATCCCCATCTGGGTGGAGTTTTCATGTTCTCACCATGTCCGCGTGGGTTTCCTCCGGGTTCTCCGGTTTCCTCCCACAGTCCAAAAACATGGATCAAGTCAAATGAGTTCTCCAAATTGCCCCATGTAGAGTGTGTTTGTGTGTGTGTCTGTGTGTGTGTGAGTGTGTGCGCCCAGCGATAGATTGGCGCCCTATTCTGGGTGTAGCTGCCCAGCGCCCAAAACATACTCCCCTGGATGGGCATGGGGAACCCCACCGCGACCCTAATATAGGATAAAGCGGAAGACAATGAATGAATGAATGAATGAATGAATGAATGAAAAAAAAAGTAAAAAAAAAATCATTCATTAGCAAATCCTAAAAATGGTTGTAATTCTTTGATGGTAGAAGGGACAGGCCAATCCAGAATAGCACTAACCTTCTTAGGGTCCATCTTCAACCCATCAGCAGACAAAATATAGCCCAAAAATGAAATACGTGTCTGGTGGAATTCACACTTCTCTGCGTGAGCAAACAATTTATTATGCAACAGACATCGGAGAATGGATGAAACATGCTGATGATGAGACTCAATATCAGGAGAAAAAAATAATATATCATCAATGTACACCAGAACAAACTCCTCCAGAAATTCCCTATGTACCTCGTTTATGAAAGCTTGGAAAATGCCAGGGGCGTTAGTGAGGCCAAACGGCATTACCAAATATTCATACTGCCCTGAGGTGGTGACAAAAGAGGTCTTGCATTCGTCCCCTTCCCTAATACGTACCAGATTGTAAGCATTACGTAAATCAAGTTTCATAAAAATGGTAGCAGATTTAAGCCTCTCTAATGCGGAAGGGACAAGGGGAAGAGGGTAGGTAATCTTGCGGGTAGCCTGGTTAAGAGTTCTATAATCAATACATGGCCTAAGAGTAGAATCCTTCTTGGGAACAAAGACTTAGAGGGCCGAATAATCCCCTTAGCGAATGACTCAGCTATGTATTCACACATGGCCCGGCTCTCAGCAGTGGTAAGAGGATAGGGACTCACCCTAGGAAGTTTAACACCTTCAATAAGATCTATGGCACAGTCAGAATTACGGTGTGGCGGTAGAGAAAAGGTATTGGACGAACTAAATACCTGCACAAAATCTGCATATTCAGAAGGAACTCCCTCAGGTAGACAAGGAGGTGACTGACTCTGAGCACAGTTGGCGCACCGGGTACCTGAGACAGAGAGAGTGGAGTGTGTGATGGACGACCATCCGCAGAACTGACCCGAATGGCCTGCTGTAAGGTGGTGGTGGGAATACCCCACCGTTCAGTCAGAGTGGTATCCACTCGGCCCCAGAATCAATCAGCGCTGTGGTGTTCACTGACCGATTAGCAAAAGACACGACAACTGAAAACAACATGGGTCCACGCATACTCCACCCAGAAATGCCCACCACAACGGAATTTCGAACAGACGTGAACTCTCCAATTAGAGCGGCGGAAACCCGATCTAGATAATAGGAATTTACCATGGTGGAGCGCGATAGACAATTCTTCCGAGTCTGCAAAAGCTGATCCAGCTTGATGGAGGTTGTAATGAGTTCAGACAGGGACATCTCAGCATCCTTGAAAACCATCTCTGCCAAAATTTGTCTTGAGACCCGATCGATAAACCATGATAAAAGCCGGTTCGTTCCATCCACAGAGTTTGAAACTCTAAAGCATAGTCCGCTACCGAGCGAGAGCCCTGCCGAAATTCATATAACAGTTCTCCCGCAGAACGACCCTGACGCGAGTGGAAAAACGTGCTTTTGAACCTTTCCAAAAACAAAGAAAAATCGCAATTCGACACCGCGTTCCATAACGTAGAACCACATTTGCCAGCGTGTCCGCGCAACCGTGAAATTATGAACGCTATTTTCTGTTCATCGGTAGCAAGCGGATGATTAGCGAAATACATGGAACGTTGTAGCAGGAATAACTCACACGAACCACCACTAAGATGCGGAGAGAAAATAAACAAAACAAAACCGGCAACCCACGTAGCCCGCGATGAAGACGATCGCTGACACAGAAAGTCCACCGGAAAGTCCACCGCAGAGAACACAATACACACAGCAGGATAATCCGAGAGCGAGAACACATGCGAAGTGAGCGTGATACAACGCGAGGACGAAACCCGGAAACTGAGGTTAAAAACCCTAGAACCGTAAATGACAAATCACAAGAACAGGTGATCAAAACTCTGGTGATGGACAGCGACTAGAGGAAACAGGTGACATTCCCTCACCAGAGTGCACAACAGAGGGAGCGTGAGTGACATATATATATATATATATATATATATATATATATATATATATATACACATATAAAATGCTTCTCAGAAATTCAGTTTGCCCAGACACTGGATTTGGTCAACATTTGTTGGAACCACTTAATTTTATAGTTCATGTAAAATCTCCATAAAATAATATAATGGAACTGCATTTAAAATAATTTCAAGCAATATTTCTTTACATCTTTTAGATTCAGATACAAGTGGTGTGAATCATTGTCCTGCTGAAAAATACCTCTGTTAATTTAGTTAACATAGGCAGTCAGGTTTGGATTTACTGTTTGTTTTGTTGAAGTGTAAGAGGGTTTGAGGTTGTTCCCATTGCTTGTAATTTCCAGTACTTGTAAAAGGTTGGCAAATAAAATAGTGAATTCTACGCATTTCATGTCTAAGCATTTTTCTGATTTCAACTAAGGTTGGTGCAAAATTTGGATACAGAAACCCTTAACAAAGTAAAGCAGGCCTGGGAGGAAGTTCAGTTATAATGCCACCCACTTAGGGTAGGGAACCAAACCCTGTTCAGTTCCTGTCTTTGAACAACAAGATCTCACAGCCAACAGTGTAGCAACTTGAGCACTAAATGGAATTGTGATGATGTGCTTTCCTTGGTTTGATGTAAGGATGGCATAAGAATGCTATGACATGCATGTCACGGCATGGTGTCATTCCTCTTGATAGAAAAAGAGCTCAGTGTCTTGTTGTGCCAGTGACAAAGGGGACCGACCAGTCAGGGATTGCAGACCTTTCTGCAAAACTCAAAATTTAACACCTGGGGAGTCATCTTAGACAACAGGAGGGGTCCTGTGCTAAGTGAGATGTGGAGGGGACTAGAATAATGGTGCTGATGGACACAAAATCCATCATTTCTATCATGTAATTGAGCGTTTTAAGTCAGTTATGCACAAAATAGAACACAGCAGAGTTAATGAACTCCTATTTTGTAAAGTAAAGATGTTAAGAGGTGAAATATAAGTTCTATCTTGTGCTCATTAAAGAAGTGTGCAATGTGGGTGACAAGCTGCAGACAATGTGTGATTCTCTGTGATGACAATTAGCAGTAACCACTGCATATGTGTCACTGCATAGGGACCAAACAGTAAATGATGATTACAATGCTTTTTGTGTCAATGTCTGGTGATTGCCAGGGAATTCCCCACACTATACAGTGGTGTGAAAAAGTGTTTACCCCCTTCCTCATTTCTTGTTTTTTTGCATGTTTGTCACACTTAAGTGTTTCAGAACATCAAACCAATTTAAACAATAGTCAAGGACAACACATTTGTAAATGAAGGTGTTTATTATTAAAGGAGAAAAAAAATCCAAACCATCATGGCCCTGTGTGAAAAAGTGATTGCCCCCTTGTTAAAACTATATATACTATAACTGTGGTTTTTAACACCGGAGTTCAATTTCTCTAGCCGCACCCAGGCCTGATTATTGCCACACCTGTTCTCAATCAAGGCATCACTTAAATAGGAGCTGCCTGACACAGTAAAGTCCACCAAAAGATCCTTAAAAGCTACACATCATGCCGAGATCCAAAGAAATTCTGGAAACAATTGAGAAATAAAGTAATTTAGATCTATCAGTCTGGAAAGGGTTATAAAGCCATTTCCAAAGCTTTGTGAATCCAGCAAACCACAGTGAGGGCCATTATCCACAAATGGCGAAGACATGGAACAGTGGTGAACCTTCCCAGGAGTGGCCGGCCGCCCAAAATTACCCCAAGAGCGCAGCGACAACTCATCCAAGAGGTCACAAAAGACCCCACAACAACGTCCAAAGAACTGCAGGCCTTACAAAAATGGCCTGCATGGCAGAGTTCCAAGAAGAAAACCACTGCTGAGCAAAAAGAACATTAAAGCTCGTCTCAAATTTTCCAAAACACATCTTGATGATCCCCAACACTTTTGGGAAAACATTCTGTGGACTGATGAGACAAAAGTGGAACTCTTTGGAAGGTGTGTGTCCCATTACATCTGGCGTAAAAGGAACACTGCATTTCAGAAAAAGAACATTATACCAACAGTAAAATATGGTGGTGGTAGTGTGATGGTCTGGGGCTGTTTTGCTGCGGCAGGACCTGGAAGATTTGCTGTGATAAATGGAACTATGAATTCTGCTGTCTACCAAAAGATCCTGAAGGAGAATGTCCGACCATCTGTTCGTGAACTCAAGCTGAAACGAACTTGGGTTCTGCAGCAGGACAATGATCCAAAACACACCAGCAAGTCCACCTCTGAATGGCTGAAGAAAAACAAATTGAACTTTGGCCTAGCCAAAGTCCTGACCTGAATCCTATTGAGATGTTGTGGTATGACCTTAAAAAGGCCGTTCATGCTCGAAAACCCTCTAATGTAACTGAATTAGAACAATTCTGCAAAGATGAGTGGGCCAAAATTCCTCCAGAACGCTGTAAAAGATTCATTGCAAGTTATCGCAAATGCTTGTTTGCAGTTGTTGCTGCTAAGGGTGGCCCAAAGAGTTTTAGGTTTAGGGGGGCAATCAGTTTTTCACACAGGGCCATGATGGTTTGGATTTTTTTCTCCTTTAATAATAAACACCTTCATTTACAAATTGCATTTTGTGTTTACTTGTGTTGTCCTTGACTATTGTTTAAATTGGTTTGATGTTCCGAAACACTTAAGTGTGTCAAACATGCAAAAAAAAAACAGGAAATGAGGAAGGGGGCAAACACTTTTTCACACCACTGTATGTGAAACACAGCCTCAGTCAGGTGGCATCCACACCATTATCAACTTTAGATCATACACCAAAATGTGTGCAAAATGGTACAGGTTGGGGTGATTAAGTCTTTCAGCAGCCAATGGTCAGTGACCCCAATCCTGGTTTGAAAAAGAGTAGTGTTTTTTGCTGTCCCAAATTTATGACATGTCTGACCGATTATAAGTTTCACAATGGTTTAAATTGCAATTTTACAAGAGAGACACCATCATGCCAGAACAAAATTCCTTTGTGTGACATACTTAAATAAAATAAAATAAAATTACAAATAAAACTGATTCTGATTCTGTTGTGTACCTCATTGATATGTTAGTACATGTTCCACAGTCTAATGAGGCACCTGAATGCCACCTGAAGAATTGCTGAAAGTACACCTTAACCTGTAGCATTGAGGGAGTATGTCATGGCTGTGACTAGAGAGGCTATTGATTCGTTTACTGTGGTGATGTGAGAAATAGCTGACCCCACAAAAACTGTAAACAACTGGGCAGATTAAAGTTAATCCAGACTGATGAAAAATTTTGTGAAGAAAATGAACAAGAAGGGAGAAGGTTTTCATTATTTCAGACAAGTATTCCAAAAACTAACATATGTCAAGATTGGGAAAAGTGTCGCTGTTGGTCAATAAATCTGTCACGTCATAAATGACAGTCAGTTAGAAGACCTGCTGGTGGGACATTCTATCCATTACTACTGTTTACCACTGAGGCAAAGAGGTCCAGACCTTCCCTTCTCCAGCTACTTCTTCTAGTTCTAGTTCTACTTCTAGTTTGAGGGTAAACCAAGCCATTTCCAGGCCAACTGAGAGATATAATTTGTCTATCTTGTCCTGAGCCCCTTCCAAATGATCAAACTCCACATCTCCACTAAACTCCTTATCCCTAAAGGAAAGCCTTGGATCAAGGATGTGGCTGAAAATTTCCTTAGCAACTATCGAGCACCACAGTCCATTAAACTGATTGACATTCATAAAGCTTATAACACGATGTCTTCCATCGTGCTATTTAAAATCTTTTTGCATTTACACTTGGCTTTTTTCTCTGCTAATAGTTGTGCAGTAAATGAAGTATATTGAGTATTTCACCAAGGCATTGCCATGATGGAAAAATATTACTAAAACTACTAAAATCAATGCTGCCTGACTGTTGCTGGACAGTAATGGAACATGCACAGGACAATTTTGTTTCAAACAAACAAAATTCAAAATTCAGCAGCAAGAATTTTAGTTTGACATGTAAGTTTTAAATCAGTAACATTTAATGTTTGTGACTTTTTTGTGTTCAATTCAAACAAGTCTAGTGTTACTTCTCTGTTTTTTTTTAGATGACATCAACTCCTCATCCTTAACTCTGCATGGAAACTACATTGATGGTTTCATAGAAATTTTATCATTAATAAGGATCCTAGGGATTATTCATGAAACTTTGATTCAATTCAATTGATTTAATCAATGTAACTATTGTTAATTCAACTAACTTGGTTAAGAGGTTTAAACCTTTGTACTTTTGTTGATACAATTATTTTACAACACTACTGGAAGCTACAGATATCTGAATATCTCTCAGCACCTTCATTGTCAAGAATGCTGTAAAGTCCACCATTGAATCTTGGTGTTCATGAAATCTCATCCAATAAAATGAAATAAAACAATAAAATTGTTGCATTATGGGCATTTTCCCTGTATCCAGCCTTCAGACATGTACTTGATAAAAGTATGTCACAGTATTTTCCTTTATATCTGTGTCAAACCCAAATGTAATGTGTCAAAAAATATCTATTTTATATTTAGCTGATATTAAAACACAGCTTTAATAAAATTCCCATTAATAGCTGGAAAACTGTTGACGAGTTTGCCAAGCTTAAATGACCTCATGGAAGAAATTTCCACATGACAACACTTACAAATAACTCTTGGTTATGTGGATTATGTTTGACAGCAGTCAGACATTCTACCCTTAATACTATTATTTGCAACTTTGATATTTTTTAGTATCTATAAAGTCTTATACATTCCTTCTTTTAATAAAGTTCTCAGTGCTGCAAATTTACTTTTTAAAAAAAATAGTTTTCTATATTGCTGCTCAGTACAATTTTATTTTACATCCCTGCTATATTTTTACATTGTTGGTGGTGAACAGGCCAACAATTTTGGCCTTAATTTTCACAAATATTGTCATATATGTGCTATGGAATGTCCACTGTGTTTTAGTGATACTTTCAGCCACCTTTCCATTTAGTAAATTCAAGCCAGACAAACTGCCCTCGAGAATCATAAACTATCAATTCAGACTTAACCACTAAAGGCTCTTGCTGCTATTGTCATAAACCCGACACTGACAAACAATAAATTAAAATTTTAAAATTAAACATTATTTTTACCATTAAGCTTATTGGTTTGTAATTAAAACACTAACTACTTATAAACTGGGAAAGTGAGCCTATTATGTATTGTATGTTTTTAATTGTACCGTTGGCCCAACAATGGTGAACTTAGTTTTTTTTTTAAATATTAATATATAGCTTTCTGGCTTATTTTGGCTCCAGCCAACTGAAGGGAACTTTCCCTTTACAGCATTTCCCACATTCAGATTTACGTTGCATTTACATTACATTTGGTAATTTAGCAGACACTTTTATCCAAAGTGAAGTCACAATGGGTTTGGGATCAGAAAACAGGGTTCATACAGTACCCCTGAAGCAATGAAGCAAGGGTACCCACATTGGTAATGTCAGTAGACTTGGAATTTAAACCCACAACCTTCACACTAAGAGAGCAACACCCTCACCACTGAGCTACCATGTCCTTTTATTCACAATGTGCCAAAAAAAAGCTTGCTCTTATAAATGGTTGGTCTGTTAAATTAAATTATCCCTTTAACGTCCTGCTCAACCGTTTGGTAGAGCACATTTTCAGTCACTTTATCTTATTGAAAATGTTGTTAAACTTAATTCAACCTGATTGTGCCATATCTACCATTCCGTAGAGATGTGCTATGCAAGAAAAAATCACTAGGGGTCACTTTGTCCATCCATCCATCCATCCATCCAACCATCCATCCATCCATCCATTATCTTCCACTTTATCCTATATTAGGGTCGCCCATGGTCACTTTGTCTTTGAGTAGTATGACGTTTAAATTCACCTCCATAGACAAATTCGGCAACCAACAAATCAAGCCACAGATTCGGACGTTTTTTGTCCGAATTTTCAAAGATAAGCATACAGTATTTTGTTTGCACAGTGTAGTTTGAGAGGCTTTAATAATCAGAATTATGTAACTTTTTACAGCATAAATATGTTTTATAAGGGTCAAATAATTTTTTTAAAACATCATTCATATTTTGTTTTTGTAACACATTTATTGTTATTACATGCAATATATTGAAATCTATTTATTTCACAAATTTTGACACATACAAGGAAAGTGGTTCTAACAAATTGTATGCTATTTTTTTCCCTTATTTATTATCTCTTATTTAAATTTTTTTTTTTACAAATAATAGATGGACACAATAATATTTAATGGTCCAAGACCACGTTCTGTCTGGTGTTGATCTGAGTGATGACGATTATCAAATAGAGGATCTAGATTATCTAGATTATCTATGTTTTTTTAGCCCATCCAAACAGTAGATTCTGGAGAAACATCTTTTGAGTCAATGGATGATGAGAACATAGTCTCAACAAGTTCATCTTCTAAACCGCCACCCCGTAAGAAAAAGATGAAAGAGGAAAAACTCCCTAAAAACAATTTCTCTAGAGGAGCCAGAGGACACAAATAACCCTACTTCACCCCTAGGCCTAAACAAAGGCAGGGAGGAAATCTAGAAACATGAAGATATTGGGACATTCCAGGTTCCTGATTCAAGATTTGAGCCCTCTGTTGCTGTGAAGACAACATTCCAGTACTTCAAAACACTCTTCACTGACAATATGATTGAACATATTGCGCAACAGACCAATCTGTATTCTGCTCAAGAGTTAAGGGAACCAATCAAAACTAGTCCACAAGAGATTGAAGAGCATTTGGCAAAGCTAATGCAATGTCTTAATGCAAACCAGCAATGCTTCATAGCATACCACAAGAAATAAACATGATCCAATGCTAAAAAACCATTTGTGCTGTTGTACATCACACAAGCGTATTTCAAAAAAGGCACAAAAGTTAACAAAGTTAGCATGTTATTGCACTTTTTAATTGCTTTTTAATTGTTACTATTTGTTAATGTTTTATTATTATTATTGTTAACATTTTCTGATTTTGGGGTGGCACAGTGGCTTAGTGGTTAGCATGTTCTCCTTTCAATGCTAGGGATTCCTGGTTCAAATCTCAATCTGGGTGGAGTTTCCATGTTGTCCACGTGGGTTTCTTCCAGGTTCTGCAGTTTCCTCCCAGAGTCCAAAAACATGGATCAAGGTCAATTGAATTCTCCAAATTGCCCCATATAGAGTGTATTTGTGTGTGTGTGTGTGTGTGTGTGTGTGTGTGTGTGTGTGTGAGTGAGTGTGTGCCCAGCGATAGATTGGCAGCCTGTCCTGGTGGTGTCTGCCCAGCGAAATATTCTCTCTCTAAATAGGTACAGAGCTAAATAAAACACTCTCCTAAATAGGTACAGAGCTTGCTCAGGCAGGTGCAAGTGCATCTGCATGCAAAGCATGGGAAAGTCTTTTTGAAGAATGGCTTGGTGTCAAAAAAGATAGCAAAGTAGCCACTTCCCTCCAAGAAAATATCAAGAACATACTGACATTGCGCACGAAGTATAGTGATTGGAATGCAGAAGACTGGGATAAAGATATTTTCTTTGAAGAAGATTCATTCAGACTGAGATATGTGTAAATGTTAAAACCCTAGTGTCTTTGAGAGTAAATAAATGTGTTCTAAATGTGTCAGTAAATAAAAGTGCTGTGTACTACAGAACACAGTGTCATTATATTATTGGACTGTAATTACCTTTAAATAGCATAATGTAAAGTATGTTGTGGCTACGTCCCTGGAAGGTCCATAAATTACCTAAAGCGTTGTGTACTATAGAACTTGCCTTCATTATGTCATCATACGGTACTGTAATTACCTTTTAATAGCGTAATGTAAAGTATGTTGTGGCTACATGTCACACCCTCTACCGTTGACGTCCCACAGGCAGGTACCCGAATAGTGAGGGGGCGTGCTGATTGCCCCGTCCCAGGCTTTGGGCTTTTGGGCAGCTTTATGCTGTTGCGGGACATGTCTATGTTCATCTATGGTAGGGTTGAAAGCCGTTTTGTACCTGTTATTGCCCTGCTTAAACTTTACTTGTGTTTTTATACAGTGATCCGGGCCTCCACGCTGACTGTTTCCACCTAATAGCACTTGCACCTGGGTAGACGGATCTCGGACCTGCGGTCTCCAACCTGTCTCCAACCTGTCTCTTTGTTTCCTACCTGCCGCGGTTCTCATTCTGGCAGGATCACTACATGCCACTCAGGACCGCAGCACGCATCCCGTGGCTTCCTCAGTTTTGTTCCGTAGGTTTACGTGGTGCAGAGTTTGGCTGTTGCCAATTCAAATAAACTGTTGCTTGTTCTGATTCTGACAGGTCTCACCTGCTTCCTACTCCGTATGACAGAAACTGACACCAATACAGCTGCTACCAGCTTTCCAGAGGATCCTCTCCTGGCAATTTGGGAACAGGGCAAGGTCTTGGGAGAACTGCTGCCTGGAGCACCAAGGGGCTCTAGAGGGGGATCTGTCTCATCTTCGTGCTGTGGCGACCAGCGTACCTTCCCGGGAGTTGTTTGCCCCGACTCCCAGCAAACAATGGGGTGTGGAATTCGGGCTCACGTGAGACCATGGATTTTAATCACCCCAATCAGAGCCACTCCGTGGGGTCATTGCTTATGAGGTTACGCCAGGGCACACGCCCCATCTGCATATGCTTTGGAGTTCTGCACTCTCGCAGCACGCAGTGGTTGGAATGATGCCGCCCTTAACTGGCACTTCTGGGAGGGATGGTCCTCATTATGCTACTTGTCGTGCATCCGTTCTTCGGGGGGCATGGTCCACGCGGTGTCCACCCGCAGGGATTCCTGATTGTTATGCTGGACAATTTGTTTTACATCAGTATATTTTGTCATATTTGTTTGGTATGTAACTTGTTTTAGACAATTCTTAATTTTAAGTTCACTTTAAGCAGTTTAAACTTTTAAGCATTACCGTATTTTCCTTACAAAATGCAGAAAACAGACATAATCTCAGGGTTAGATTTTAGTACTACATGTCTGGCAGGTTATTCACTGCATGATCTCCCTATTGTTTAGAATGCCGTAGTGAATTCTGACAGAACTAAAAGTTTGATGGTATTATTTTAGTTTTATCAAACTGGCAAAGGCTCCTGGTTAGTTTTCTTATTAACATATAAAGTACTCAGTGATGTGGCTCCAAAATTCCTGAGTGGTTTCAATGAGATCTGTAATCCAATAAATAAAATAAAATGCAGAATTTATTTGGTCCCAAGAGTGAGGTCACTGCTAGGGGAAAATCATTCTCCTCCAAGGCTCGTCAGCTTTAAAATAGCCTTCCCGCCGCACTTCAGGATGCAGACACACTTAATCATTACAACTAGATTAAAAACCTATTTATTTACTTATGCAGTTGCTTGATTGAAATATGTTAGACTATACCTTGGTTAATAATTGTATAACTTTCAGTCTTCTGTCTTGTATTCATTTATGTATTTTTATTTATCAATTAACTTAAATATTGTCTGTACTATTGATTTTTGAACTTCTGTATTTTATGCCTTGTTCTATTTACTACTTGGCTTTGTGTACAGCTGTATAGTGACAATTCTGTTTTTACAAAAAGTTTTATATATATATATATATATATATATATATATATATATATATATATATATATATATATATATATATATATATATATAGTCACGTTCGCTTACCTCGGAACGAACGGCTGCGCATAGGGAGCACAGAGCTGAATTGCCCAAACGCACTGAAGGGAGCCAGGCACAAACAGGTAGCGGAAAAACTTTTTATTAAAGGTGTAGTGACACCAAAAATATAGAGGTAAAGAAACACAAGCAGACATGAGTAACAAAGTGCACGGAGGAAGGGGAACACAAGGACTTAATACACAAACACCCGACCACGTGTACAAAAAAAAAAAACAATAAAAGAGACAGATTAATTCACTTAAACGGTGAATGATATCACAAGATAATTAACACAATATAGAACAGGTGACCTTTATGTATATGTACCAGAGATAAATGTATTAATTATGTTTAGTACATTAGTAGTATAAAAGACACTGCATCAAAGTTGCTTTGTTTGATCCTTGTAAAAGATATGTTCACATATTTTAATGAGAAAAATCTAAAGACCATAGTCCTTAATAAGAAGTTTTCAAATCTTCAAAGACAACCAATTTAGATAACCACATATTCAGAGCAAAAACGTAAGTAGAAATATAAGCTGTTTGTACAATGTAAGTGCCATGTTCATTTTATCAGTTCAATCTACATTATTATAATAGCCATTCATAATTTATATATAATTTTGGCTTAATTAAGAGTCTACATGTATGTGTGTGTGTAACAAGTTTTATGTCATGTTTAGTCTTGATTGACATTTAGTGGGACAAGATGCCACAATGCATAGAAAAACAAAGAATATAAATTAAATTCAGTATAAAAATGTCAGACTGAGGCAATACACACTCTGACTATTAAATCAAAGGGTGTGAATATGCTGATCTAACGAATGCTTGCTAGAGGGAATTTTCGCCAAATCAAAATCTGATTGGTTAAAGCAACAGGTTAATCAACACATTTAATGCCAAGGGCCTAAAAAATGGATACTAAAGGCCTTGGGTAACTAAATTAACTCTGGCAACCAATGATGCTGAAATGTAATTGGTTAAATGCTTTAATAGGAAAATACACATCTGGAAGTGGTGCAAATGGGGAGATGTTAAAGGAAGAGGACAGACCATTTATAATTCATTCATTCATTATCTCCCGCTTTATCCTCTATTAGGGTCGCGGTGGGGTTCCCCATGCCCATCCAGGGGAGAACATCTCGGGCGCTGGGCAGATAGACCCAGGACAGGTCGCCAATCCATCGCTGGGCACACACTCACTCACTCACTCACACAAACACACTCTATATGGGGCAATTTTGAGAATTCAATTAACTTGATCCATGTTTTTGGACTGTGGGAGGAAACCGGAGAACCCGGAGGAAACCCACGCAGACACGGGGAGAACATGGAAACTCCACCCAGATGGGGATTCGAACCAGGAATCCCTAGCGCTGAGAGGCGAACGTGCTAACCACTAAGCCACCGTGCCGCCCCCATTTATAATTATTAGATGAAATATAATTAACATCAGTCTGTGATTCAGATATTTTTAGGCCTGCAAAGAAGGCCTTGAAGGCCCTGATGGCCCACCACTAATTAAATGCAAAAGACAAAACAAAGGAATATGCAAACAGCCCGTACAAACATACCTCAATGTTATCCTCATAATGCTAGGAGAAAGAAATGCTAAAAAGTTGTGGACAGGACATGTGAGGAGAATTAGCAATGATTAATTTCAATTAATTAAAATTTGCAAAAATAACAGAATGAATAAAAAAACTGTCTTAATAAGACATGCAATCATGTGTGCCCTGAGAAGTGTAATATTTTTAAATTAATATTATTTGTGTCTTAACAAAGAAGATATTTGGGCGAATTATTTTATACTTCAGTAATTGTATTACATATAGAGGTACTTTTTACTTTTTTTGTGAGGCTGCTCTCTTCTGCTACTAACCCAAATCAATTAGTCGCAAATGATTGTGTCACTAAAGAGAACAAAATGTCATAGTCATTTATATTTGCAAATAGTCTGTAAGTCTTTCTTATGTTGCAGTGATTAGAGAAAAGTGTACAAGTGGGATAAAAGAGTACCATTACCATGGTTACAACTACCCACAGCACCTTCTGTAGAACAATTATTTTTTATTACTTGATCTGTAATCTTGACTCTTATTCACCAGCACCCTGATACACAAATAAATAAAGAGATACATTTTCAATATGGTGTATTCTGCTGCAGATGTCTTTACTTTTTCTTCAACACTAGGATAATTGCTGCAGGGGTTAAAAAGCAGATTGTGCTTGTATATTTTCTTAACCGTTTTATTAATATAATCTCACTACGGTATGGTACAACGGCAAACAAAATATTTTGTTTATATGATGATTATTTAAATGTGTTGTAAAAGATTCTATTGTCTTCATAACAAAAAAGCATATCATACATTTTACATACCTATTATATTTCTTCTTGTCAGTGTTTATGTTTTATGCATTTTTATTATTCCAAACAATTTTTAATTAATAAATACATAATTGTTATTGGGCGGCACGGTGGCTTAGTGGTTAGCACGTTCGCCTGGGATTCCCGGTTCGAATCCCCATCTGGGTGGAGTTTCCATGTTCTCCCTGTGTCCGCGTGGGTTTCCCCTGGGTTCTCCGGTTTCCTGCCACAGTCCAAAAATATGGATCATGTCAATTGAGTTCTCCAAATTGCCCAATATAGTGTGTGTATGTGTGTATATGTGCGTGTCTGTGTGAGTGTGTGCCCAGCGATAGATTGGCGCCCTGTCCTGGGTGTATCTGCCCAGCGCCCGAAACGTTCTCCCCAGGATGGGCATGGGGAACCCCCCCTGCGACCCTAATATAGGATAAAGCGGAAGATAATGAATGAATGAATGAATGAATGAATGAAAAGCGGAAGATAATGAATGAATGAATAATTGTTATTTTACAAACAGTAAAACGATGCACAGCATGTTTTTAAAAAAATTGTTTAAATATGTGGGGATGCCAATCCAATCACCTGAGACAGAACCACAATAGACAAATAAATGTTTAAAAATGTTTATTTAATATAAAACAAATATAACAAAAGCAATATAAATTATTTCAGGGCAAGTGCACACCTTACAATCCAACAGACAATACCTCAGATGTACACGTGAGTCCTACAAACAGAATCATACAGCAGGGGATTTTCTTCATGAGATAAATATAATAAACAAAACAGAAAGTGTGCTTACTAGCTTAAATCGACAGCTCCATCCAACATGCTGAGACACTGGGTTGGGTGGAGTAATCCACCCCAGCCCCTCCTCTATTAGAGGGTTACCCCACAGAATCTCTTGCACAGTCAGTCCTCTATCAGAGTAGGAAAGAGAATGCTAACAGCGTTCATTCATCTAACAACTTGGTGATGTCTACGGCCATTCAGGATTTGCCAGGACATTGCGTACTCCAGCAGTCCCAGGATGCGGGGCAGACAACACGATCAAAACAGCAACAAAGCCAAGCCAATAAGCTATCCACGGTAAATGTGCCTGTTTGGAGAGATGCCATATTAATGTGAGCACTCCTCCAAGCTTAGGCCTATATAGATCAATGTCCCAGCATCTGCTCTCCGGATCAATAAGCCTTAGATATACAAGACGCTGGAACTAATCTTTGGCTTCAAGTGCGCCGCAGGTGTGGTGAATTACCGGGCGCACATAGAGTGAGAAAAACCTCTAGCCGCATTACAACAATTATATATTACAAACTAAGACTCAAAACATAATTTTATTGATCATAAATTTCATTTATTGACTGGCATGTGCAACTGCAAACATGCAAGAACTATTACTAAAACCACTATTTACTAGTCATAGTTGTTATTGCAGCCAAGATTCTTCTCTCTCTCAGGCTCACCTCCCTTTATTAAAGTTTGCATTGTCCACAAACACTGCTAAAAAACACATTTAGATAACCCGAGGTCATGTAACAAAAAATGGTTCAAATTACAAAATACACTGCTTTATTGCCAGTTTTGAAAAATATAAGCAGCATTAAAGCAGTCAACAAGAACATTATTTCATGTGTAGCTTTTTTCTACAAAACTTTCAATTTAGAATTACACTAATATATAATTTATACCCAAATAATTATTAAATATAAAAAAAATTATAAAATTATTAAAAAACTTAACTTATTGCTTAACTTATTTGCACTGTTGGAATATATTTCTTTCTTAACTGCTTTGTTGCTGAATGCTTGATACTTATACTTGATAATATAGCAAAAAAAAAAAGGTATCAATTAATTAACTTAATTTAATGGCTACCTTTTCACTGTGCCCTTAATCCTCCAATCCAAAATATTTATTTCCCCGAACTTCTTGAGTAAGGAGTTTAGCATCACCCCATGAGATTTGGGTTAAGAAGAAGAATGCTTTAACATTTACTAGCATGCCATATTGACTTGGCTGTGCCTACAGATATAGGGTGGTGTATCTGAACACTAATGCCATTTAATGTTTCCCTAAGCCACTGGATGTGTTCCAGGTGCAAGCTGAAGCATAATTAGTCTAAAAACAGAATCATCATATGTCACAGAATCAATATAGAATTAACATTTAGTACCTCCATACATATAAGTAAACAGGGGATTTCCATAAAGAGGTTAATAACACAAACATCACAGGAATAATTATTGATTACCTCTGCTTTATGACATACTGAACATTTTTGATAGAACTGAGTGTCAAAATATAATTGGGGCATGGATTAAGGTAAGATTGAAATATTGAAGTAACTGCAGAGAGTTTGCAGTTTACTGACATTTTGTAGTATTAAAACACTGCCTATATAATGTAAGGCAGTTGCAAACCATACGTTTCACACAAAAGCCTTCCATAATGCTTTGTCTAAATGATTTCACCTGCCAATATCTATTTTATAACATCTTATTATACAGAAATGCATTATAAAGAGCCATTGCATCGCATATAGATAACTTGTTGTGGCAGGAGCACAGCGGCGCTAGGGAGGAGCCGTCACCAATAGACTTTGATTAGAGATAAAACAACACACATGACCTGGCTACACCTGTTAAACGTGTGCGCTAGAAGGATTTGGTATCGCCAAATCAAAATCTAATTGGATGAAGCAACATGTTGATTGACACTCATTTAATGTTTCCAAAATGGTTGCAAAATATATTTTGAAGGCCTTGGGCAAATGATTTAACTCTGGTAAATGATGCTAAAATGTGATTGGTTAAATGCTTTAATATGAAAATTCATGTATGGAATTGCCGCATCCAGGAAAGTGCTATGAAAGGAAATGGACAGACCACTTGAAATTATTTGTATTTAAGTATTTATGAAATATTTAAGTATTTGTATGAAGTATTTAAGTGTTCATGGACAAAATAATTTAAAGGTTTGTTTGTTGTTAAAAATATAATACTTAAATCTATGCCATGTATATTGTTATTGCATTTTTCTAACATTTCTTTACAATAAAAGGAAGTAATGAGATATCCTACTGCACAAAGAACAACAGGAGCATTTACCAAATGAGCCAGTCCAATAAATGAGCCAAAATAAATGGCAAATGGAAAACACACAGGTAAAAAACAAAAAGAGCTTGGGATGTGTAAATGACTGTAATGACCTTTTTAGATTCTTTATTGAATGTTTTTATAATGACCTGAGAAATCAGAAAGAATCAATCCATCAGTCTTAGCTTGGATGCCTCTGGCAAAGAAAATACTGAACCATGGATATGACACATACAGTTGCCCCTCTGAATTAGCTCCCTTCCACAGTCACCACCACTTACGCACCCTGGGAAGATGATGAAGACATCACAGGGATCGCAGGTGCATGGAGGTAGATGCTAATGAATCCTTTCCTGCATGATGTTAATTATGATTAATGAAGGCTGCAAGCTAGTTGTGTCCAACAATAGAATAACCACTTGTGAATAACAGCTTAAGGTGAAGTGACTAGTACTTATTTTAATTGTTTTGTTGTGTCCATAAAATTGCTAAAACCATTGGAAGCTTAATCATTTTTACTCTTATTATGTTTACAAAAATAATTAGTGAATTAGTAAAATTGTCTGTAATATATTGTACTTTTAGCACTAACCAAATAAACTATTATATTTCTATTTTTAAGTCAAAGAAAGGTTCAGCATAATTAACCAACGTAAAGCTTTCAGTACCAACTGAGTTAATTTCTGCAGCTAGTAACATGAATAAATGGGAGCCAAATAAAACAACAAGAAAAGATTTTATAGATAGCAATGTAAATTCAATCAAATTTGTCTTTTGTTGAAAACATATAATTGCTTATAACTGTCCGATGTAAGTTTGCATTGATTTCCATGCAGTAGTTGTACTAGGGGCAGAAGAATTTATTTACTCCTTTCCAGTGAAGGATGCTTATTTTTGAAAAAAAAAGAAAGGCATACTTTAAAAGGAGCAGTAAAACCAAATATGTAATTTGTTAATTTATTTAACTTAATTTGTTAATGTTTTTAATAATAAAACTGATTTAGTATTAAAAAATAATAATAATTTAGAAATTGATGTCGGGCATAAAGATGGCGTAGTGGTTAGCACATTTCCCACTCAGCACTGGGGATCAATCTTGGTGGAGTTTTCACATTCTCGCTGTGTCCACATATGGTTCCTCTGGGTTCTCTGGTTTCTTCACATAGTCCAAAAACATGGATTCAAGATGAATATGCTGCTCCAAATTGCCCCTATATAAATTGCCTTTTTAAAGTGTACAGTACGTATCTGTCTCTGCCTCTGTGAGTGAGTGTGTGCCTAGTGAATGACTGGCTCCTTGTTCTGGGTATATCTGCCCAGCACCCAAAATGTTCTCCCCAGGATGGGCATGAGGATTAAGTGGAAGATAATGAGATTAGACATTGATGTCTGTAACATGTAAGTAGATGTTTTGCCCATGTTTGCTAAATGCTTAACTTGAGCTGCTTAGCAGTCTGCAGGAAGCATCTGCATTCAGGCCAGGCAGTTACTGTATATGCACTCTGTGTTAATGAAGCCTGGAATTGTGCATCTTAAATAGACATGAAGTTCCTGGGAAAAGATTTCATCTTAATGGCAGCAAATGTCACTCCAAAATACTAATACAAGAGTCTTCGTCAATGGTTCCTTCATGTGGAGATCATCCATGTTGAGGCACTGATGCAGTACCCTATTCTCACAGAAGCTTTTTTTCCGCATGTTTCATCATTAACAGTCTGGATAGTGTTTTCATCTTTGCCATGTAGAATCTGATGTCCATTTTTCATCAAAAACATACTGGCCTAGTAAACCTGTTGCTATTCATAAATTGCAGTAAAATATGAAAACATTATCTAAACTTCACCTTTTACTCCACTTTCTACAGCTGCACCATTATAGCACTGACTGATCAAATCAGATAAAATGCTTTAGATATTCATTAGTTATGTATTCTGCATGTATATACAGTAGAGTGTGTCTGTGTGAGTGAGTGTGTGCCCAGTGATAGATTGACACCCTGTCCTGGGTGTATCTGCCCAGCGCCCAGCGTTCTCATCTGGATGGGTATGGGGAACCCCCCGCGACCCTAATACAGGATTAAGCAAAAGATAATGGATGGATGGATGGATTTATACAAGATAAAATTATATAAGTAGAAATATTGATGTAAGATTGGAGTATCATGCCATGAAGTACCCAATTACAATTACCTATGATCTAAGTCAAGTAAACCAATAGTAAGTAAGATGCTCTTTTAAAATAGATAAGCTTCATCAAAGAGGTTTTTTTTTTATTTTGCACCTGTCTCATCAATGTTATAGTAAAGCCTGCTCTGTTTGAATTATCATATTTGCTTTTAACACATTTGAATCCAAGCTTGCATGAATATAAATTATTTTAATGTATATTTAAATTTTTCAGGAATATTCCTATTCGCTAATTTGTAATGTTTAAACAAGCAATGTGTCATGCTGCTTACCCTCTTTAAAGGAGGATGCGCGTATAATGCGCCTAACCTAAGTGCTCAAACGCGCTGGAGGGAGCCAGGCAATGAGAGGTAGCGGTAAACAGGTTTTTTAAAGGGAAATGCTTTCTTTCTGCCCACATAAATGCCGCATACGCATTTCTCAGATGGGATGCAATGTTTCTTCAAAGCATTTATCAGTGCCTTAAGACCCCTTCTAGGTTGTAAATCCATGTTTTTTGAATACTACTGTACATCAATACATGTCATTTTTAAAACACAGAAAGCAAAAGCATGCAGCTTTACCAGAATGAATACTTAAACTATGGCCTCCACTGATACCTGATCAGATTAAAACCAATGCATAGGGGCAAAAGAAGCAAAGCTTTGGAAAAGCTGTTTAAATAGGTTGTGATGGCAAGAAATTGAACAAGCTTTTGTATAGGTGGAAAAAAGCACCACTGTCAGGAAGGCACTTTGCATTACTGTCATGACTGTGTTTTCATTTGGGTTTCACCTTGTATTGATTTATTGTCTAAGTTCAAGTTCAAGTAATTTATTTATATAGCGCTTTTTACAACTGTACATTGTCACAAAGCAGCTTCACAGAATGAAAAGCCTTTAAACCCCCAAAGAGCAAGCCGAAGCGACAGTGGCAAGAAAAAACTCCCTTTTATGTTGTTATTTAAGGAAGAAACCTTGGGAGGACCAAGACTCAGTGGGGGACTCATCCTCCTTGAGTGGCCAGGCAGCAACAACAGTGTAGGACAGCCATGTGCAGATATTAAACAAATGGAAAAACTAACAACTGGAAAACTATATGTGAGTCCATTAGGGGGCGTCCTGCAGGACCGCCTTGTAAGGTTCCATACAGTATTCATCAGCAGAGCCATGGATGAAGGTCTCCAGGAAGCCAGTCACACCTCAAAAGAAACAGACAAGGAAGGCAGTTAAAGCTAATAATAAAGCACGGCATTTAATTGACACAGTGCAGCGTGTGACTCCGGCATCACTGACTAGAGCAGCATAACTAAAAGAGGCAGATACTGCAGACTCTACATAGTTGGGATGGCGCCCCGGAACAGCATCATTTCAGCGCCACCCCCCCCCCCCCCCATTAATGATGAGGTGGGTGAAGAGGTGAAACGACAGCATACACTGATCACAGATTACCCCCCAACACAGCCAAGTCTGAGATCTACATCTTTATCTACAGGGGATTAATTAAACGCAAGATTAAATAAATGTGTTTTTAATTTATTTTTAAAGATTAATAGTGATTCAGAATCACGAACAGTAACTGGAAGGCTATTCCAAAGTTGAGGAGCCTTGTGGGAGAACGCTCTTCCACCAGCAGTAATTTTATTTATTCTAGGAGCTAAGAGTAGACCAGCACCTTGAGATCGGAGCTCTCAAGAGAGATCGGAGCTCTCACAAAACCTAACTGGTAGCCAGTGCAAGTTTGATAACACAGGACTGATATGATCAAACTTTCTGGTTTTAGTTAAAACTCTAGCTGCAGCATTTTGCACAAGTTGTAATTTATGTAATGATTTATTAGAACATCCTGTCAGAAGTGAATTACAATAATCTAACCTTGAGGTAATAAAAGCATGAATTAGTTTTTCTGCATCTTGGAGGGAGAGGATATTTCGTAGCTTCGAAATGTTACGAAGGTGAAAAAATGCAATTCTAGTAATATTGCTAATGTGCTTTGTAAAGGAGAGATCTGAATCAATAATGACACCGAGATTATTTACAGATGAACTGGGTCTAATTAAAGAGTTATCAAGGTTTAACATAGTGTTAGAAGCTTTGTTAATTTTGTCCTTGGGTCCAACTATCAGAAACTCTGTTTTATCAGAATTTAGCAGTAGGAAGTTTTTTGACATCCATATTTTAATATCTTGGATGCAGTCCTCGAGCTTAGTGACTGAACAACCATCATTAGGGTTAGCTGAAACATATAACTGTGTATCATCTGCATATGAGTGGAAACTGATTCCATGTTTACGAATTATTGATCCCAAAGGAAGCATATATAATGCAAATAGGAGTGGGCCCAGAACTGACCCTTGTGGGACGCCATATTTAACTTTAGCAAGATCAGAATATTTGTTGTTAACACAGGTGAATTGATATCGATCTGTCAGGTAGGATTTAAACCACTGGAGTGCAGATCCTGTAATACCCACAATGTTTTCTAATCTATCAACTAAGATGTTATGGTCTATAGTGTCAAAGGCTGCACTGAGATCTAATAATACAAGAAAAGAGATTTGGTTATTATCCGAGGACATTAATAAGTCATTAACGACTTTAATTAAGGCTGTCTCAGTGCTATGATGTCTATTGTCTCTATGTTTAATTATCAGTCATTAGTCCTTTTTAATTGATGTTACATGTGTTACATTAGTGTATTTAAGCCATCCTTTGTTCTGTGTTCTTTGAGAGATCTAACTAATGAAAACTAAATGAAGAGAAATGAGTGGTGGAGAAATATGAGTTTGCTTAGGCTGGTTGAACACAAGTAGAGGCCATATTGTGCAAGCTGGGAGACCAGCAATTAGACCATTACAATAATAAAGCCTGGATAGGATGAGGGCTTGCACAAACAGCTGAATAGCATGTTTAGTCAAGAAAGGTCTGATCTTTCTGATGTTGTAAAGAAGGAATCTGCAGGAATGGGCCATTTTCGTGAACTGATCAGAGAGTTTAAAATGTGAGTCAATTATGAAACCAAGGTTACGGACCGAATTGGTTGGAGAGATTGTGGAGCCATTAATTTGGTAGGTCAGGTCATGATGGATTGAGTTTTAAGTGTGAATTATGAGAAGCTCTATTTTTGATAAATTTAATTTGAACTGACGGGCCTTCATCTAAACATATATGGCGATGAGTCAGGCAGATATCTTATTTGAGATAGTTGTGTCGTCAGGGCCAAAAGACAAATGAAGCTGAGTGTCATTAGCATAGTAGTGGTAAGGTGTGCCTGAATGACTGTGCCCAGTTATGTGACCTGTTTAAATACCACCCTTTCAAGTGTTTTAGACAAGAAAAGTAAAAGTGATACAGGTCTGTAGCTCTCGACCAAATTTGCAAATTTGAGCAGAGGTTCAACTATGACCTGTTTGAAGGAATCAGGTTAAGTAGCAGAGATGAGGGAGGAGTTGATGAGGTGTGTAAGTGCTGGTACAGAAACATACAGTTTCAAATGGAGACAAGGTAGTGCTGAAATTAAGGATGCAATTGCCTGACTTGCAAATATATTGTAAGTAGCCACATTAATGAGAATGTATGAGCAAACATAAGCCAACGACTAACCTAAAAAACTATTTTGTGCAAGTGATATTACAAGTCATTGTTTATATCCATCTATCCATCCATCCATTATCTTCCACTTTAACCTCTAATTGGTCGTGGGGGTTCCCCATGCCCATCCAGGGCAGAACATTTCAGCGCTGGTCAGATACACCTTGGACAGGGCGCCAATCTATCACTGGACACACACTCACTCATACAGGTACACACACAAACACACTCTATATGGGGCAATTTGGAAAATTCGTTTGAACTTGATCCATGTTTTTGGACTGTGGGAGGAAACTGGAGAACCCGGAGGAAACCCACACACAGGGAGAACATGCAAACTCCACCCAGATTGGGATTTAAACCGGGAAGCCCCAGCACAGAAAGGTGAACATGTTAACCACTAAGTCACCGTGTCGTCCAGAATGTTACTAAAATAATTAATAATTCCACAGACAGTCTGAAGGCCTGGTATTGCTTTAACTGTAATGAAGATGGTCACATCACCATTATAAATTCTTCTTTGGGTTTGATGGAACCACCTTCTACATATCCTTTGACTGGTGGACCATTTATTTACTTTCTCTTCCCAAAAATCCACATTCAAAGCTTTCAGTAGTTCTAAAGAATAAGACAGACCACGATCTTGTACAATCTAAGGCAGAGTTGCATTCACTGTAGCAAGTGTGTTAAACTAATCCAGTTGCTGAAAAATCTCTTAATTTTGATGATTATTTCAGTGAAAAGAAAAAAAATCACTAAAACCTAATGACATGAAAGAAGTTTTCTACACCGTAATTTTGAATTTGACAGAACTGATAAATTGACTTACCACATCAAGTTAAGTTCTTTCGGACATCTGTGTGATACCTCAGGCATGTTATTTTTCAGCAGACTAGAGCAGATAGAGACTGACCTGGAGAAGATAAAATCTTTAGCACAACCAGACTATGTGCAGCCTACTGCTCTGTGTGTATATATGTGTGTGTTTTAGATGGGTTAAATGTGAAGGACAAATTCCTTGGTGTAAACACAGTAGGCAGAATAGATCACTTTATCACTTATATTCTTTTTTATTATGGTATAAAGAATGATTCTATTTGACACATGACCTTACACCTAGTAAGCATGCTTTTTAATTAATGAGGAAAAAGAAACGAGCAGCCACAAATTAGCAGCAAAAAAGGTGGTTACCGCACATTAGTGTAAAGTAGAAAGCTTTAAATGTTAAATTATTGTACATAACATAATATAAATATGTATTTGTTCATTTTTAAGTGACTTATCCTATTTAGAGTTGCTGGTGGTTCTGGGGAAACCCGCTAGTTTAAGGTAGAAAAACACCACCAGTCTATTACAGGGCAGACACACAGACATTTACAAACACATTTACACAACATTCATAAACACATTTACACTTAGAGGCAATAGTGTTCCCATACTTCACCTGATTGACATATCTTTATACTATGGTTGAAAACAGAAGGTTTCGGAGAAAACCCACACAGAGATGTGAAAAAGTCTACACAGGAATCAAGCTCCTTATTGTGAGGCAATAATGCCAAGTAGAATGCCTCTGTGCAACCAATTAAGAACAAAACTAAACACAATTTCTAAGGTAAAGGAGCATGAAAGTATTTGATGACACTAGATTAATGAAAACAGTTAAATTGACACTTTCTTCATCAGTCCAAGCCTATAAAAAATCCATTCATAATAACACAGCATGAATTCTACTTTGTGGTTTTGGGCAACAAGTTACCACACGGTGTCAACTCTACTGAGAATAAAGAAGCGATTGCCTATATGAACAGCTTATCACACATAAACCCCAACAGCTAACTCTGTTACACTGACATGCATTGCAAAAAGAATAATGGTCAAGTCTGCTATGATGGATTATCCTGTAATCAAGTCTGAGTTGTACACAGAGGGTAACATTTTTAACCTGGACCTTCTTTTTAACCATATTTGGAGTCCAAAGTTTGCTAGAGGACTGCATCCAAGATATTAAAATGTGGATGTCAAAAAACTTCCAACTGCTGAATTCTGCTAAAACGTAGGTACTAACAGTTGAACCCAAGGACAAAATAAACAAAGCTTCTAACACTGTGTAAAGCCTCGATAACTCTTTAACCAGACCCAGTTCATCTGTAAATAATCTCGGTGTCATTATTGATTCAGATCTCTCCTTTACGAAGCACATTAACAATATTACTAGAATTGCATTTTTTCATCTTTGCAACATTTTTAAACTAAGAAATGTCCTTTCCTTCCAAGATGCAGAGAAAATAACTTTGGAATAGCCTTCCAATTACTGTTCGCAGAATTACTATTAATTTTTAAAAGTAGATTAAAAACACAGTTATTTAATTTTTGCATTGAAAATTAATTCCTTGTAGATAAAGGTGTAGATCTCAGGCTTGGCGGTGTTGGGTTGGTGATCTGGGATCAGTCTGTGCTGGCATTTTACCTCTTCAACCAGCTCAGTGGCACTAAAATTATGCTGTTCCAGGGAGCCCTCTCAACTAAGTAGAGTCTCAGTATCTGCCCCTTTTAGTTATGCTGCTCTAGTCAGTTGTGCAGGAGTTAAACTCTGTTTATTACTTAAATGCTGTGTTTTATTAGTTCTAACTGCTTTTCTTGCAAGTTTCTTTTGATGTATTGCTAATTTCCTCGATGTGTCGTAAGTCCTTTATCCATGGCTCTGCTGAAGCACTGCGGCTATGACAATTACTGAATTGAGTGTGGATTCTTATTGGACTGGCAGCCCTGCAGTTCTGTAGGATGTCCTCAATGGACTTATACAGTTATAGTTATAATATAGTTTTCCAATTGTTAAATACGGACACTTGATCATCACACAATCTGTACATGGCTGTCCTACACTGTTTTTGCTGCCCGGCCGCCAATGGAGGATGAGTCCCCCACTGAGTCTTGGTCCTCCCAAGGTTAAAATAACAACACAACAGGTTTTTTCTTGCCACTGTCACTTTGGTTTGCTCTTTGGGGGTTAAAAGGCTTATAAACCTGTAAAGCTGCTTTGTGACAATGTACTATTGTAAAAAGTGGTATATAAATAAATTACTTGAACTTGAAATTTTACAAGGGCTAAAAAGTCAATACAGTATTAAATTGTAATGCAAAAGCCAGTAACCATAAAATGGATGTAAAATTGAGTCCTATGGGGCAAGACTCCTTATCCTTTTTGATCTGACATATACAGTATATATATATATTACACATCAGCAGGCAGAATTAGACAAAATTTTAAAGTATGGGTAAAAAAAATGAGAATGTGATTAGTGAAATGTGAAATTGTTTAGTGAAAGGATTGAAATTAAGTAGATAGGTATATTTAAATGTATAAATATATAAATTATGTAACATATAAATAATGTATAAATTATAGCATATAATACATAAAAAGACCTGAGGTGTTTGAAATTGCACATAAACAAATTCTAGTATGAATAAATAGTGCACAGATAGCATGTGGCTTTATAATGATATGGGGGGAAAAAACTGTTTCAGAACCTGGTGGTCCTACACCCAATGCTCCTGAGTCTTTTTCCAGAAGCCAGTGAAAACAGACCACAGTGAGGATGTGAGGGATCACTGATGATGTTGTGTGCACGGGATCGGCAGCGCATTGATGTGAGGTCCTGTACGGAAGAGAGAGAAGACCTGATTTTATCTGCTGTCCTCACCACTCTCCTCACATTCTTCCAATCAGAGGCATAACAGCCTCCACACCAAACAGAGCTACAGTTCATCGGAATGCTCTCTATGGTGTTTTTACAGAATGTGTTGAGGATGGGTGGGGGAAGGTGGACTCTCCTCATTCTGCGCAGGAAATGCAGGCACTGCTGTGCCCTATTGACCAGTAACATGGTGTTTACAGACCAGGTGAGGTTGTCTGTGATGTGCACCCTCCAGGAACTTTACGCTACTGACCACCTCTACAGCCTTGTTAATACAAAGTGGAGTGTGGCTTGGCTGGTTCTTCCTGAAGTAAATGATGATCTCTTTTGTTTCATCGATGTTCAGGATCAAGTTGTACCAGCCCACCAGCAGCTCGACTTCCTCTCTGTAGACTAGGTCATTGTCATCCTTGATAAGGCCCACCACTGTAGTGTTATCCGCGAACTTCATGATGTGATTTATAGTAGATCTAGGGACACAATCATGAGTCACCATGATGAACAGCAGGGCACTCAATACACATCCTTGAGGTGTTCCTGTGCTGAGGGTGAAAAGCTCAAAAAGAGCTTTAAACACATATTTTCATTTAATGTCACAAAAATAGACTTTATATTTAAAGTAAAACTTGGTCTTAATAACTAAGTTTATTTGGACTTGTAATTATTTTTAAATCACATGTTCTTTTAGAAGAGGTGCTTTACAGTGCTTTGAATTTGCATATCTACTATGGTGCTTAAAAGTTCTTAATGAGCCCACAATCAGGAGAACACTGCACACTCCATATCAGAATTGAAAGGAGTGTAAATCAGAATCAGAATCAGAATATCTTTATTGTCATTATACCAGGTATAACGAAATTAAGGTGCCATACTTTCGGTGTCACATACATAAATTTAAACAGATAAAGATTTAAAAGAGTTTTAAAAGAGTACACTATAATTTACAATTTACAAGAAAAAAAAAAAAAAAAAAATTGAAAGAAAGAAAGAATCTTATTTACAATAGTGTGTAAGAATGTATAACCTGAGTTTGAACTGTATTTATATTGATATATTGCACGTTTTTTTATTTCTTTATATTTTTTATTGCACGTTCAAAATTTCCACCAAAAATTGCACATTCAATAGTGAATTTTGACTGTAAAAAATTTTTTTTTTTTTTTTTTTTTTTTTTTTTTTTTTTTTTTTACAGTGCACCATTTAGTGTTCGTACAGCGGTTGGGTAAAAGCTATTTCTGAGCCGGTTTGTTTTTGTTTTTATTGCTCTGTAGCGTCGACCTGATGGTAGCAGCTCTAGGAGATGGTGACCGGGGTGAGAATTGTCTGTAATAATTTTGTGAGCTCTCTGCAGACAACGAGAACTGTGTAGATCCTCCAGGGTGGGTAGAGAGCATCCAATGATCTTCTCTGCAGACCTCACGATCCTCTGTAGTTCTTTTCTCTGTGCTGCAGTGCAGCTGGAGAACCACACACAGAGTCCGTGAGTGAGGATGCTCTCTATGGTTGAACGGTAGAAGGACACCAGCAGTCTCTGATCGATGTTATTATTCCTGAGAGTCCTCAGGAAGTAGAGTCTCTGCTGTGCCTTCTTAGCCAGTTTTTTGGTGTTCACTCCCCAGGTGAGGTCCTCCTCGATATTGATACCCAGGAAGCGAAAGTTTGTGACTCTTTCTACACAGTCCCCGTTGATGAATATAGGTTTGATGTCTTTCCTCACCTTCCTGAAATCTATGACCAGCTCCTTCGTCTTTGATGTATTTAGACTTAGGTTATTTTCTGTGCACCATAATGACAGTCGTTCCACTTCATCCCGGTAGGCTGTCTCGTCGTTTCCAGAGATGAGTCCCAGAATAGTGGTGTCGTCTGCGAATTTAACTATGGTGTTGCTGGTGTAAGAAGTGGTGCAGTCATGGGTGTAGAGGGTATAGAGCAGGGGACTCAGCACACAGCCCTGGGGGGCACCCGTGCTAATGCTGATGGCTGTGGAGGTGTGAGGTCCTATTCTAACCCTCTGTCTGCGCCCCGTCAGAAAGTCTTTGATCCATAGACAGGTGTGGTAAGGCAGACCCAGGTCCAACAGTTTGCACATCAGTCTGTGGGGGATGATGGTGTTAAAGGCCGAGCTGTAATCCACAAAAAGGAGTCGGGCGTAGGATCCTTGCTGCTCCAGGTGGTTCAAGGTTGTATGAAGAGCCGTGACCACTGCGTCTTCTGTCGACCTGCCAGCCCTGTATGCAAACTGATGTGGGTCAAAGTTGGATGGAAGAAATGAAAGTATGTGATTCCTGACCAGTTTCTCGAAGCACTTCATGACCACCGGGGTTAGAACAACTGGGCGGTAGTCATTAAGGCTGTTTATCCGTGGTGTCTTTGGTAGCGGAACTATGGTTGAGGTTTTCAGACAAACTGGGATGGATGATTGCGAGAGTGACCTGTTAAAGATCCTAGTGAGAATTCCAGAAAGTTGATCAGCGCAGTCCTTCAGCACACGCCCAGTGATACCGTCAGGACCTGTCGCCTTTCTTGGGTTGATGGTCTTTAGTGTGCGTCTTACATCCTCCTCTTTCACAGTAAGGGTGTTACTGTTGACAGTAGGGTGCAATATGTCGTTTCCCTGCGGCTCCTCAAAGCGTGCGAAGAAGACATTTAGCTCCTCTGCCAGTGTAGCATTTCCCCTTGTTATCTCCCAATTATTTTTGAAATTTGTGAGGTGTTGTACTGCCTGCCAGACTTGTCTTGTGTTGTTGCTTTCTAGGTGTTCGTCAATCATCTTTTTGTAGTCCTCCTTTGCTTTCCTGATGCCCCGTTTCAGGTTGGAACGTGCCGAACAGTAAAAAGCCCTGTCGCCAGACTTGAAAGCAACATACCGTTCTTTAAGTAGCTGTTGGACCTCTTTTGTCATCCAGGGCTTCTAAACAGTGCTAAACAGTTCTAAACAGGCTTTTAAACAGTGCTATAGCGGCTCTAGCAGGAGAGCCAAGTGCTTGCTCTTACTAAAGTAAGTTTAAAATTCATGGATGCAATAGAAATTGTATATGCTAAGTTTGGGGAAATCATAGGGTGGTTTATCAAGCTCCACGAGGCAATCAAAAATTCTTGTATGGGTTAGTCAAGTTTATCATTTGCGGATTGTTGGCACAAGATGTCCTTTGTGCACATTAGCAAATAGTAACATTTTGTTAGGTTTGGGAGTGCTAGGCCACTCCCCCCTGGGTTTTTCCTTTTGATTTTGGTCGTTCGGGGTTTCCGTAGGTAGGGCCCATCACCGAGGTCAGGGATTGGGTCCTACCCAGTCACATGCTGCCTGCTGACAGTACTTAAGGAGCACATGCTCCCTAGGTCAGCAGGCCAGCATTACTTTTGTCACTACTTATGTTATTATTGTTAGAATTTGTGCTATGTTTGTATCGGTGTTTCGGTTGCGTTTTATTTCTGTTTTTGTTTTGTATGTGTAGTCTCTACCCATATGTATGCGTTCTACCCGTGCTTGGGTTTTCGTTCTCGCCTTTCTTTTATTAAATAACCTTCCTGTTGCTTACCTGGTCGCCTGGCTCGCTCTTTCGCTCCGCGAACACGCCCTACGTTTTGTAATTTTGATAATTGTACTCTTGTCTTCTTCTACTAATTTCTGGAAAAAAACTGGCACAAAGGTATGATCAGGCTTTGTTTGTGCTGAAATTGTTATCTGCAGAGGTGAACTGTGGCTTGTCAAATAGCAGCTGCAAGCATGCTGGAGTAACCAGACCTCTTTAATGTGTTGGCTGAATCCCTAAGGTGGTTCTTCTTTGGACAGGATTATCACCAAAAAACTGCAATATGCTGGGTGGAAATGACTACTTGAGGAGGGATGTGATGATGAGCTGTTGTATATCTCATGCTACTAGAACAGTTGCACGAGAACCACAAAATCGTTCCAGTCACACCACCCAACATCCAACTTGGCTGTATTAGGCCATCAACCTGGCAGAGGATCTGCTGTATGTATGCCAAAGGAGCAAGTAAACCTCACACCTCTATGTGTTTTTTTACCCTCCCTTCTCACTTTTTCTAGATCAGTTCAAGTTCAAGTAGTTTATTTACATTTACATTTACATTGTGCTTATATATATATATTCATTCATTATCTCCCGCTTTATCCTCTATTAGGGTCGCGGTGGGGTTCCCCATGCCCATCCAGGGGAGAACGTCTCGGGCGCTGGGCAGATAGTCCCAGGACAGGGCGCCAATCCATCGCTGGGCACACACTCACTCACACAGTCACACTCTATATGGGGCAATTTTGAGAATTCAATTGACTTGATCCATGTTTTTGGACTGTGGGAGGAAACCGGAGAACCCGGAGGAAACCCACGCAGACACGGGGAGAACATGGAAACTCCACCCAGATAGGGATTCGAACCGGGAACCCCTAGCGCTGAGAGGCGAACGTGCTAACCACTAAGCCACCGTGCCGCCGCTTATATATATATATATATATATATATATATATATATATATATATATATATATATATATATATATATATATATATAATATATTGTTTGTGCTGGGAAGTTCTATACCAAGTTGCTCACCACAGCTGTACTCCTTGTACCAGGCGCTCCTCACCTGTTTTGCGTTTCATTTGCTTATTTACTTTAAGCGTATTTATTTAATTAGTTAATTATTTGGTTATTTTCATTGGTTGGTTTTTGTTGGTCACACTTTCATGTTTCAGTTTATATTCCTTCCATTTCCATTCGGACCTCAGACCGCAGCTCCTGAGTCCATTCGGCGCTTTCAACACTCTCTTTACAGCGTGCCTGAAAACAGCTTGATGGTGGGGCATTTAGGACAGGCAAAACAGCTGCCATTATCCTCTCATGCCTTCATTAAGATTCTATGTAACAGAACTAGAATGAACCATGTTGGTTAGTATGGAGGTGTTTTGTATTAATCCTGTTGCAACATGATGATTGGAAACATTGCCGCTGATTATTATCTCATCACATACTGTCGCAAAGGCACTCTGCAAATCTTCTCACATGTTGGAATTCTGAAAAAAAAATCTGATTAAGCAAAGCATATCTTGCGTGGCAACACAAACTGTGCAATTTTTTGGGAATTATATCAATCTGTACTATTGTGTTCCATCCTCAGACAGCCAGGCCAAGTCACATGATGGGTGGGGGATTTGACTGCGAAGTGGGGTCATGGTCAGAGGAAGAGAGTGTGTTTCCTTGATTTTTGGAAAGAAGTGTGTGCAGTGGCTTTAACGATAATGGTTCCTGAGAGGGAGGAGCTGGAATCGAAGGTTAAATTCAATTAAATAATAATTCATTAAATTGCTCCTCTCTCAGTATCATGTGAAGGACACCATTCACAGATTCAAGTGCCAGTGTTTCATGTTTGCAAATAGGTCTTCCATATGTTCTGCCTTGTTTCATTCTCATAAAACACCACATTGAGATGCCTACATGGTTGTGGTACACAGCTGCCCTGTAAGGAGTTGGTTTTACTCCTTACCTTTTGTGTTTTGGTCTTGGTTATGTTAATTAACTGCTTAGTCTTGATTAGTCTCCTTGTTTAAGTTAATTCAGTTATGTGGTGTGTTTCAGTTATATATTCTTTAGCTTTTGTTTGTGATCAGGCCGGCATTGATGATTTAGTCACATGTTGTCTGTTCTCCTATGGTGTATTGGTTTTGTGCCTTGCAACTCAACAAACCATTTTACTTCCCTGCGCCTCCTGGATCCATTCAGCACTACTGCACTCCACAATGTTTTCCTGACAGTGCGCATGACAGCATGCTGATCTCCTATGGATTTAGACCCAGGAAAGATTGCGATTGTGGCACAAATCCCGCTCCTGTTCCATGAGGCCATCAAATCCTGCTCATAGCCCCATCTCTGAAAAACACCCCTGTTTTTGTTCTGTTTCACACTATGCCTGCAACAGACATTTTGTGACATTCCATCTCCCTTTGCTTTCCTTTGCCACCACTGAGAACTCTTTGCCTGACTACTCAAGCTGTGCAATTAAGCGCCCCCAACCTCACCAAACGGTGTCCCAGCAGAAATGCAGGGATAGAGGCAAATCTCAGCTTCCTCCCAGTTCTGTTGGGGTGGTCCCCTCTGCTGTGCTAAAGTCAGTCCAGCCCCGCGTAGCCGTTGCGCCTCTGTGAAGCTCCCGCGCCGCCGCTATGCCTCTGTGAAGCACCAATTCATAACACTTCCTTTAGCCTTGTTCGGGATACCTACAAAATTCCAGTGTCTGAAAGACAAAGTCCTTTGCCCACATAAGCTATATACACCACATTTTTGCCACTGCATCAGTTGGCCATGGCACATCTTGAAGGGTCTATGAAGAGAACTTTACCGGCAACTCTAAAAAGTGTGTAGTAGAAAGGGTTGAGATGTTGCGTTTGGAGTTTCACCTGGATTTGGTTGTTGGATTCAGTTGTTATTGGGAGACAAGAGTGCAATTGGGAGACAGGAGTACAAAAAAGACATCAGGTAAAAAGACTGGGAAAAAGAGAGAGACGGCTTGTACTTTGTTGAGTGTTTATGGATATGTTAAGTGTCTGCTGGAAATCATAAATGAGCTGTAAAGCTTGTAGTGCAAAGTTGTGACTAAAGCCTTTTTGAGTTTTAATATCGCCTGTCTCCAGTCTTCACTCACTGCCATCTGCCACACGAGCTCACTCCAAACTAAAGTGTCAAACATACAAAAGCTGCCAGCTGCTTAGTTAGATCAACCAGTATGTCATTATGTAAGAGGGGAAGAGGGGCCATCTAAAGCTGTGTATTTTGACACTGTGTCAGCTTCCACCATAATTACTTTAGAAAGGAGATGGATAGAACCAGTGGCAGTATAAAGCAAAATTTTATAGATTCAGGATCCATCAGAGCACATTAACCCATTTCAAAATAGACAGTAGTGATCAGGGCTATAACAGAAAATGTATTAAATGAGAATTGGACTAGATGCAATACACACTTCATTGCTAGTTTGTATATTACCTGTACTGAGAAGAGCTGAATATGTCATTTCCCAAGCAATTTAGCAAATGTACTAACAAAACACCTCTGCTGTAAGCAACAAATTACTGCATGTGGTGTGGGTTGTTATATTTATACCAATAGCCAAAACATTACTGGCATGTTTTTTTGTTATGGTCCCTTAGTTCTAATGCAATGTAGTATAAATATGGGCTAAATGCATTTTATAATTTAGCCTTATTATTTTCAAATTTTTGGCAGTGGTTTAAAGAACAGATTGGTATTTGACCATGCATGTAGTCGATAATAACATTGTATCTGAAGATTGTCCTGGATTGTCCTTAATACAATCTACACAATCAATAAAGATTAACTATAGTTTTTAAACAAGCAAGCTAAAATCCTTAAGTAATAACAGAGAACAATAATGGTGTAGCAGGTGGCTATGCCTTCCCTTGCTAGAGGGTCAGGCTATGCTTAGCTATGTTGGCAGGTGTCACTTTTAACTAATATTCTCATCCTCTTCCTATAGTTGAATGTGTCTGGTGACCCTAAAACGTCCTCCAAGCAAGGTGATGGCAGATAAACCAAATAAGTCCTGCTTGCTTTATAAGAGAGTGAATGAGCACATCAGTTGCAGAAGAGCCCTATTATTATATTTATTGTCCAAATAGGTCAACAATTCCATTTTGATAACATATATTATTTCTAAAGCCTGCTAGAAGTTAACATGGGGCATTGTTTGCAGTGTGCTACCTAGACTCATCTTAGTGGCTTTAACAATAAAATACATTTGTCCATTAGGCCATATTGATGCAATACAATTTCAAGATGTATTTAGATATGTCTACACAGATTGCATGATTTTCTATCCTTTCTCACCAGCAAGGGAACACCATGAATACATTGTCCAGTCATATGCAAAAGCTTGCACGAACCTTGTCAAATTCCATGTTTTATTAATATTTGAAGTAAAAATATGTTAACATGTCCACTACAGGGAACAGAGCTAAGCACAAAGCAATGCAACTACATTTGACTTGAACACATTCAGAAATTAAAATATAAAATGTGACCTGTGTCGCATAATAGCACATTTAATATTCATTCATTTATTCATTATCTTCTGCTTAATCCTCTACTATGGTCGCGGGGTCCCATTAAGGGGCCATTCAGGGAAGAACTTTTCAGGTGCTGGACAGGACGCCAATCTATCGCTGGGCACACTCAATCACACAGACACACAAAAATTTTTTTTGAGCATTCAATTTGCCCTGAATCCATGTTTTTGGACAGTGGGAGGAAACTGGATAACCCGGAGGAAACCCTTTCCAACACAGGGAGAACATGGAAACTCCACCCAGATTGAGATTGGAACATGGATCACCAGCACTGAGAGGTGAACATGCTAACCACTAAGCCACTGTGCTGCTGACATTCAATATTATTATTTATCAATATTTTTTTGCCAGTAGGTCTCACTGCTGTAAGTTGAAGGTAAAGCCTTAATGAATCACACTTGTTTTTTCAGTACTTCCCACAAATGCTTGACTGGGTTGAGATCTAAAGAATTTGGAGGACGAGTCAATACTTTCAAAAATTCCTGAAACATTTTTGGCCACAGCCCTCAGGAAATATAATTTCCATGAAAGGGTAAAAATGTTCTGTAACAATGCTTAGGTAAGTGGTTCATGTCAAACTAACATCCACATTTTCCATTTAGATCCAGGACATGTGGTGCAAACAAACACCAAACACCAAAAAACAAACACCTGTTACCTGTGTGCTGTCACGATTGGTTGACGTAGTCGATAACATCGACACTGTTGACATAAATCTTTTAAGTCAACACATTGTTTTTGTTTTTATTTTCAATATTTGTTAATGTTAACTTTTGATTCCTAAAATGTGTCTGTTGAAAGAAATGCTTTTCGTCCATGTGTGTGACATCATTAATTCTTCAGTCATTGATCAGCGGCACTCAAAAAAAAAGATGCATAGGTAAAGACCATTACAAAAGTTTTCGAAGAACAAAAATATCCAAAGTATGGAGATACTTTAAATTAGCTAAAGACAAAAATGTTATTTGTACACTTTGCAAATCTCTAATGCCATATGTTAGCAGCCCCAGTGCAATGAACAAACACCTCAAACGGGAGCATACAGAAATGGCAAAACCAACATGAGTGTTTCGATTTGTGCTTTTCTGATTGTAGAGACTATTAAATGTTTCCTTTAGATCCTGAACTTACTCTATGTCCACTGTGCATGCAGGACATGATGAGATCTGTCCCTTATCTCTTTTTTTATTTTTGCTGTCATTTTAAGCACAATTCATTGCATATGGAATGTCATATACACAACCAATATAGTTTTAATAAATTAAATTCATGTAATTTAATAGTAAAAAAATGTCAATTTTTTGTGCCTCAACTCATGCAGCTCCAACCTCATCAGCCTTTAGACTTCTGACATTCCCCATTCCAGTATATAACCACCAACGCATATTCTCTTGACCTCAAAAGAGCAACTTTAGCTTTAAGTGACAATCCTCATTCTTTCCTTGTTGGATCATCTGCTTGCCACGTCCACTCCTCTTTTTATTCTTTTATTTAGACAATAAAAGGTGGGCCGGAGCCGTGCATCTCCACAGGAGAACATGCCTACAAGGCCTGTAGGTGTAAGTTGTGCCACATGATGTTTTCAGCAGTCTCGGATTTCATCACAAAAATTTCACATGCATGTACTTGGTGTAACTATTCCCATTCCTGCTTCTTCCAATGCTTTTTGCCTCACCTCTCCTTAGATATATGCACAATAGATATTAGCAAAACCTTCAGCGGGTGCATAAATTACCTTCCTTAAGTCCTCAGTTCTGCCTCCCTTTCCCAACTTGCTTTAACGATTCCATGCAACTTTCATAGTTTTATTATCTAGGAATTTCTGAATTGCCAGTTTAATGGTTTCGATTCTAGCTCACAAGTCCTTCAGTGGATAAATTCCAATCTTATTGTATTATGGGTTTTTATGAAGTACAGTCCAAAGTCATCTAAGATAGAATGAAAGACAATGAAAACTATTCTGTTGGGTTGGGTTTTAAGGCCATGGTCATGTGCCAGAGATGGAAAAGACCATCCAGGATTTAATAAAAAAAATACAAAATCCAGGCCTCATTCTGCTTATGCTAAAACCACTTGAATTTAAAGACATGTGTGTGTTTGACTGGCTTTCCTGCAAAAGAACAAAAAAGTCATGTGCCTTAGTAGGAAACATGCCTCTATGCCAACTTTTCTAAGTGTGTTGCAGTTATCAATTATTAAATGTCTTTGTAGTTCATAGCATTTAATTTGAAAGTACAGTTCATTATTGAAAATGCTGAGCAATTGTCTAGTAATAAAGGTTTCAGAAATATAACAGAGTAGGTTTAGAGTAGGGAATTTTCATTTAATGTTTATTTGTTATGATTAGCCTCTACCAAAGCTGGGAAGGACTGAGTCCAGTGCTGGCGATGATATGAAAAGTAGTTTTTAATGCAGAAGTCACTGGGAGAACTGGACAAAGCATGCGACAACGACAAAAAAAAAAAAAAACACAATCAAAATCAGAGACTAGGAAAGGCAGGGCTTATAAACACACAAAGGGCAACCACAATTCCCTGCTGTGCTAGCTCTTGTCCTGTTTACATAACCATGTTCTCACTGCATGAATTACACTCTCATCATCTTCAAGTGTCTCCAATGCAATGCATCTTTAAAAGGCCCAAAGAGATAAAAGTCTTAAGGGGCCAGACCTGGGCTGCATGTCAGAGAAGGCAATGCTGTTCAACCCAAATTGGGTTGGCCATTTTGACAGCTCCCTGCAGTTCTGCCATCTATTGTAATGATTTGAAACATCTTACACACACAGTAAAATTAATACATTTAAAGGATTTAGACAAGTACATTTTTCTTGTTAATGGTCGAGGAATGAAATTATGGGCATTTATTTTACATTTATATAATAAATTTAATTATTTGGCACTTTTATCTGAAGCAACTTAGAAATGCGAGAACAACACAAGTCAGTAGTTACAGAAAAAAACAGCTACACTGTAGAATTATCAAATCTTATCTTTTTTTTTTTTTAGATCAGGTGTTTATGGAAGGGATGTGTTTTGAGTTGTTTTTTAAAGACGCTAAGTGACTCCACCTAATGGATAGAGTTGGGAAGATCATTCTACCATTTTGCAGTGGTGAACGATACAGTGTGAGAATGAGCACCAAGGTGAGGTTGAATCACCAGGTGACATTAATTCGAGTCATAGTGTGTTTTTGGAAATATAGATTGAAGGTAAGTTGGGGCAGGTCCAGAGTCACTGTCTTGTTTTGACTGCGAGCAGCTACAGGAAGTGAATGGAGAGAGATGAGTCATGGCATTAATTTTAAATCCTCCTCCATTCAATTATGAATTTATATGTCAATAAAACCTTTTCACTAAACCCCCCAAAAAAGAAAGAATGTAACTGATAAAGTGTATGTAATGTAACAATAAAATTATAATTATAAGATAAACTCAGACTTCATTAATAGTGGATGACAAGTTAGATGTGATTTGGGAAAACACAAACAGTAATAGTAATAAAAATCTAATATTAATAGTAATCTAATATTAATTGTAAAACAGTTTCAGTTAATTAACGTTCATTAGTTCATTAGTTTCGTTAATTAACTCGGTGTTGTAATTGGTTTGTCTTGTGCACGTGATCGGGTGTCTTTTTGTATTTATGTCCATTGTTTCTTGTCTTCGGTGCTGGTCGTTTGTTTTATGTCACTTAGTCTTTTGTACCTCATGTTTTGTGGTGCACTGCACCTTTAAATAAACCTGTTATCTGCTACCTGCGTGCCTGGCTCCCTTCAGCGCGTGTATACGCGGCGGCTTGCGCTCCCTATGCGCAACCGCTTCAGCCCGAGGTAGACTACCATGACATATATTTAAATACAGACAAATTTTCTAAAACTGGACAGCTGAGGACTGGAAAAATGTAGCCTCATCTGATGAACCTCAATTTCAGCTGAGGAACACAGATGGCAGGGTCAGAATTTGGTGGCAACAGCAATAATTTATGGCTCCAGGCAGTTGGAGGTGATGTAGTGGTGTAAGGAAGAACACTTTTGGCCTTTTAATACTAAGCAACCATTGATTAAATGAAACAATCTATTTAAGTATTGTTGCTGACCTGCCATTCCTTCATGGTCTTAATATCACAAAGTCATCTTAAGATAAATGAATGTGAGCTAAATGAATGTGACTACAATTTAAATGCTATTTAATGCTTTTTAAATGCTATTTTGTGACATTTCTGTACACCTAAAAACTACATAATGTTGATATGGATCAGAATCTAGAAGAACTGTCCCAAACATCTTGTGAAATCCAAGCAACTAAGGGCAAATCCAGGCTGAAAAACATATTTTAAACTGAAGAATGTGGGCAGAAAATTATTCATTTGTTATTACTAAAGGTCATTCTACAAACTATTATTTCAAGAGATTTTTTTCTTACACATGGCTTTTCAATTTTGCCTTTGCCTAGTTCAGTAAATAAGTGATAAATAAGTCACCTCATGTTGTATTGGCCTTATTTTCTATAGCAACCAGAATATTTTTATGTCCTGATACATTAAAAACTATAGTATTTAAAAATGTATTTTTACATGTGTACTTGCATATGTATATTGGTGAATAGTAAGAATAGGACAGTGATGTATTCAGGAATAAAAGTGAACTTTGGCTAAAAAATTGTGGAGTGACGTCTTAATGGGGGGTGGCATGATGGCTTAGTGATTAGCACGTTTGCCTCTCAGCACTAGGGATTCCCGGTTCGAATCCCAATCTGGGTGGAGATTCCATATTCTCCCCATGTTCGCGTGGGTTTCCTCCGGGTTCTCGGGTCTTCTCCCACAGTCTAATAACATGGATTAAGGTCAATTGTATTCTCCAAATTACCCCATATAGAGTGTGTTTGTGTGTGTGTGTGAGTGAGTATGTGCCCAGTGATAGATTGGCGCCCTGTCCTGGGTGTATTTGCCCAGCGCCCGAAACCTTCTCCACTGGATGGGCATGGGGAACCCTCCCGTGACCCTAGTAGAGGATAAAGCTGAAGTTAATGGATGGATGGATGGATGGATGGCTTAATGTTACTTTGAAAGACCTGATGAGGGTGGTTGTATGGGTACGGAACTGATCCAGGAAGCAGGCAGGTAGTAAAAGTAACAACCCCATGCTTAATAGTAACCGCTATCAACTCTATTCTACCAAGTACCAAGGTTGGCGTGCCCTTGGTTGAAGTGCCCCAATTGCTCACACGGGCGCCCACCTTTCCGGGCACGTGTGTTCACTTTACCAGGGTGTGTTCCACTGCCTGGATGGGTGAAATATGAATTCCTTGTATTAAAGACCTGCACATGTGCCATTAAGAAAAACTCCAGACGGTTTGTCACGTACTTGGTTCTGTCTGACCTTCCCAATCGGTGTCCATTCATCCACCTCACTGCCACATTGTTATATAAGGCTCTATATCACACCCCGCACAAAAACTCAGAGCAATGCTTATTGGTATCTTACACTGTGCCAATAGTCTATTTTACTGCCTCCACCTGTATCATTTAAATACTGTAGCATTAACCTTTGCAAATATATCTACACAGATGGGAATGGTGGTCTTAAAATGATGTGTGTTCAAGTCTTAGCAATGACGAACACAGGTACACCACTGACTGAGGCCAGTGTATTAAGTTCAACTAGATGCACTATTAAAATAGTTGGGTCAATTTGATTGGTTTATTGCATGTTACACCCAAAACACATCAATGAATAATTAAGAAAATTAGTACATGCATTTTGTGCTTGTTGCATGGTACAATACATACTTTCCCCATCCTTAAGATAGCAAAGATACTAAAATATAGTCTATAGTGTTAATAAATCTGTCAAAATTTTAATACCTTTTTATGTTGTTGATTCTAAAAGTTTAAAAAACAATTTCAAAATATGTGGTTGCTTAATTATAAACATACATGCTTTGTACAAACATAAATATTCCATTTTCCTTTAGCTTTAAAAATGCAAACGGGGTACTCAGCATAGTTTATAATAACCGAAATAGTACCGAAATGATGTAATACTGAGGGTGAACTAGTATCCTGCTAAATCAATGACAGCTCCATGGAGCTTGAACTATCTGGTGACTATTCTCACCCTGATTCCATGTGAATTACACCTATCCCTTTACATGTTCACACCTCACACCTGGTCAAACTAACCTTATAGAACATCACACTGAGACAGCTCTGGGGACTGTGGTGCTTAGCCTTCCCTACTGTTTACCCGAATATAGGAAAAAAGAAATTTTGTATAAAATTGTGTCTATGCTTGACATAGGGGTAATCATGGAATCCCACAGAGAGTCATAGAGCCTGGTGGTTTTATTTTGTGTCTGTGTGTTAGACGCACACACACCCACAAATACTGTTTGTGTCTTTGTTACATACTGGGGATACATATTCAATACTTTGATTTCTCTGGAGATCCATTTTGTACTTTTTGACTTTGAGGAACCTAAATATTATTGACATATTGTACATTAAGTTTACCTTCTGCTTTTGGAATGTTTGTTATTTTGAGTAATATTGTATTTTGTGAATATTGTGTTAATAATTTCATACCTTGGGACTTTAAACCCAACTCAATTGTTTTTCTTGGCTTCCTCACACTGGTTGCTGTCAGCAGGTTCATCTTCTGAAAAACTTTTAAGAAAGTGTGTGCATGAGTTGGTGGGTATTTCTGTACCATTGTTAAAGTAATTGAGGATAGGATTAATAAAATAGCAAGATTAGTAAAGTACGAATCACATTTCTACCTCTAGATTTTAAAGGAGATGGAGGTGGCATATTATATTGTTCTGCTTCATCATCACTTTTCTCACTTTCACTATCTAGGTTAATCTGCTCTATAAAAATATACAGCAAAAATACATATTTACACCAATGCGGTTTGCAATGTACTTGCCATTAGGTTTAATGTTAATGTATTCAAGGTTTCTGCCCTTGAATTCTGAAATTCCTACACAAGGGCCATGAACACTTTCCTAATCTTTACAAGTTGCAATGTGCCTTCAGGTAGTCGATAAAATTTCTACACTCTAATGTCATGTCCCAGGATATCAGCCAATTGATCCATTTCAGTATCTTTTAGGTTGAGAACCTTTGATAAGGTGGACACATGATTTTTGAGTTTAATAGATGACAGAGTGTTATGACATTTTGCTCCAAATTCACTGGCAAATATTCTAATACAATCTGACCCTCTGAGATATGTGTCTGCTCCAGGCCTTGAAAACAAAAATTTCTTTTCTTCTGTTACCCCACAATAACCTCTGTTATTCACAAGCAACCCTATGAATGGGATCATTTCCAGTATGAGAAGAATGGGTACTTTTCTGTCAGGTTTTTCACTGATTTTTTTTGCATCAAGATGTAAATGCATTTTCTTCACAGCCTCAGTAAAAATGTAACAGCTCTGGTTTGTTTTATTAAGATTCATGAAGCATTTTTAAACCACAGGCCGACACACTTTCATTCCACTTTGTGCCATAGAGATGCTTTTTGCACATTTTGTACAACATTGTCTTACTCAGCAATCATTCCTGTACATTCGACAATGTTAGACATTTTTAAAGGATGTGGCCCAACATTAGTGCAAAAGGTGGAACTTTAAATGCATGATCATCCTCCTTAAAACCAAAGGTATCTTTCACAGCTTAAATCACATGACGAAAATTTGCAGAAATCATTTATTTTAGTTTTTTCAATTTGCCTTTCTTGCAACAGGAACCTTGCCGCTTCTCATATTTTGTTAATTATATAATTGTGCTTTGTCTTGTCACTACCAAGTTTGTTGAGGCATGGGTAATTTTTTTACAGCTTGTGTCACTTCATCTTTGTTCATGTCACTGATCATTTTCCATAGCTTTCTTTCAACACCTTCGGGTACGGGCTGTGCATTAGCACAGATTGCATGAACTCTTGAATTTCCAGGCTTTGTTGCACTGCACTTTTGAGCCAGTTTACATCAAAACATGTGCCTCCATAAGGCTTTTCATTTGTAAAGTCCTTGGTATATATTTGTATATATTCGTACATATACTGTATATGTTCACATCAGCTTTTTTCATAGTTCTCTGACGTGGGACCAAAACACCTGAATTCTTCTTTCATTGGATCCTTTAGTAAGCTTTAGTAAGCTACTTCCAGCTCATTCTTATGAATTTGGGGTTTAAGTGGTTTTGAACAATACAAGAAATACAGATTTTTGTTTAAATAATCAACATTTGGGCGGCACGGGGGCTTAGTGGTTAGCACGTTCGCCTCTCAGCGCTAGGGATTCCCGGTTCGAATCCCCATCTGGATGGAGTTTCCATGTTCTCCCCGTGTCTGCGTGGGTTTCCTCCGGGTTCTCCGGTTTCCTCCCACAGTCCAAAAACATGGATCAAGTCAATTGAATTCTCAAAAAATTGCCCTATATAGTGTGTGTCTGTGTGCGTGAGTGTGTGCCCAGCGATGGATTGGCGCCCTGTCCTGGGTCTATCTGCCCAGCCCGAAACGTTCTCCCCTGGATGGGCATGGGGAACCCCACCGCGACCCTAATAGAGGATAAAGCGGGAGATAATGAATGAATGAATAATCAACATTTGAAGAATCTTTAGTAAGAAGAACACCATGCCACTAGAACAGTGTTGCTCTGGTGTGAATATAGAATTTCATTTATAACTTTGTCACCAAGGATTTTACAGATTTTAATTTTATTTTTATTTGAATATATATTGATTCATAGTTCATACATAAATACTGTGTGTATATATATACAGTGGGTTGCAAAAGTATTCATACCCCTTGAACTTTTCCATATTTTGTCACATTACAACCACAAACATAAATATATTTCACTGGAATTTAATGTGAAAGACCAACACAAAGTGGTATACAATTGTGAAGTGGAAGGAAAATTATACATGAATCAACATTTTTTTTACAAATAAAAAACTGAAAAGTGCGACGTGCAAAAGTATTCAGCCCCCCTGAGTCAATACTTTGTGGAGCCACCTTTTGCTGCAATTACAGCTGCAAGGCTTTTAGGGTATGTCTCCACCAGCTTTGCACATCTAGTGACTGAAATTCTTGCCCATTCCTCCTTGCAAAACAGCTCAAGCTCAGACAGATTGGATGGAGAGCGTTTGTGAACAGCAGTTTTGAAATTTCTCAATTGGGTTTAGGTCTGGACTTTGACTGGGCCATTCTAACACATGAATATTCTTTTTTTAAACCACTCCATTGTAGCTCTGGCTTTATGTTTAGGGTCGTTGTCCTGCTGGAAGGTGAACCTCCGCCCCAGTCTCAAATCTTTTGCTGACTCCAACAGGTTTTCTTCCAAGATTGCCCTGTATTTGGCTCCATCCATCTTCCCATCAACTTTGACCAACTTCCCAGTCCCTGCTGAAGAGAAGCACCCCCAGAGCATGATGCTGCCACCACCATATTTGACAGTGGAGATGGTGTTTTCAGAGTGATGTGCAGTGTTATTTCTCCGCCACACATAGCGTTTTGCATTGTGGCCAAAAAGTTCAATTTTGGTCTCGTCTGACCAAAGCACCTTCTTCCACATGTTTGCTGTGTCCTCAACATGGCTTCTGGCAAACTGCACGGGACTTCTTATGGTTTTCTTTTAACAATGGCTTTCTCCTTGCCACTCTTCCATAAAGACCACATTTGTGTAGTGCACGACTAATTGTTGTCCTGTGGACAGTTTCCCCCACCTGAGCTGTGGCTCTCTGCATTTCATCCAGAGTCACCATGGGCCTCTTGGCTGCCTCTCTGATCAGTGATCTCCTTGTTCGGCCTGTAAGTTTAGGTGGACGGCCTTGTCTTGGCAGGTTTACTGTGGTGCCATACTCTTTCCATTTCCGGATGATGGATTGAACAGTGCTCCGTGAGATGTTCAAAGCTTTGGAAATCTTTTTATAACCTAAGCCTGCTTTAAACTTCTCCAAAACCATATTCCTAACCTGTCTGGTGTGTTCTTTGGACTTCATGATGCTGTTTGCTCCCCAATATTCTCTTAACCAACATCTGAGGCCGTCACGGAGCAGCTGTATTTGTACTGAGATTAGATTACACACAGGTGGACCCTTTTGAGTCATTAGCACTCATCAGGCAACTTCTGAATGCAATTGGTTGCACTCAGGGAAAAGGGGGCTGAATACTTTTGCACGTCGCACTTTTCAGTTTTTTATTTGTAAAAAAAATGTTGATTCATGTATAATTTTCCTTCCACTTCACAATTGTATACCACTTTGTGTTGGTCTTTCACATTAAATTCCAGTGAAATATATTTATGTTTGTGGTTGTAATGTGACAAAATATGGAAAAGTTCAAGGGGTATGAATACTTTTGCAACCCACTGTATATATATATATATATGTAACAGGTGCCTAGGACACCTGTTACCTGTTCTGTGTTTCGTTCCTTTCGGTTGAGTTAATTAACGTTCATGTGTTATTAGTTTAGTTAATTAACTCCTTATTGTCATTGGTTTGTCTTGTGCACGTGGTCGGGTGTCTTTTTGTATTTATTTCCGTTGTTTCTCGTTCTCGGGGCTGGTCGTGTGTTTGATGTCACTAGTCTTTTCGTACCTCATGTTTTTGGTGCACTGCACCTTTAAATAAATCCCGTTCTTCTGCTACCTGCGTGCCTGGCTCCCTTCAGCGCGTGTAAACGCGGCAGCTCTGCGCTTCCTATGCGCAGCCCCTTTATTCCGAGGTAGACTACCGTGACAGAATGACCAGCCAGGCAATTTGGGGAGTCCAGAGGCCAGGTAAGCGTTTTTCTAAATTTTTCTTTGGGGGGCCGTTTAACCTTGTACTCACGGCGCGTTCCGCCGTGTCCGCGAGTGCGCCGCTATGCGCAGCCCGCCGTCCCGGAGCCGTAAGGACGGCTCTAACAATGTAATGTCGAAGTATTACAACTCCGATGATGAGTGGATGTGGAGGTACGGGTACGAAGCGCTCTGTGCTGAGGAGGGTCTGGATCTGATTCAGATATCCGATGATGAGGCGGGCGAGTCGTACCTGTATGGGCATATTCTGCCCATACGCACCCTCCTGAACTCTGAGGAGTTCTGGACGGACGCTCCGGTCCAGCTTGTTAAACCCCCCCCCCGTGGCGAGATCCTTGGCACCGCGCCGGCGCGGTGCCAAGACGCAGCGCAGCTGCTGAGCGCGGTACGTGTGCTGCGGGGCAGTCACGTGACGCATCCGCGCCGCACCGCGCTGTGTCTGGATCGCGCTGCGAGGAGGCGGTACCGGAGCCGGCACTCGGGGGGGTAAATGTGGATCCATGTGGCGTGAGCGTGGTGTGTCCGTCTGTCTCGTCTGTCTCGTGTGCCCAGTCCGTCCTCCCTGTGTCAGATATGTCTTTGTGTTTGGGCAATGCGGTGGGGGTGTACCTCTACTGTGTGCAGGATGGTGATTCCAAGGTGGAGGTTCACCCAGCGGGCGTGCCTGCCAAGGTCCTGCCAGCATGCATGCCCGCCAAGGTCCTGCCAGCGTGCGTGCCCACCGAGGTCCTGCCAGCGTGCGTGCCCGCCAAGGTCCTGCCAGCATGCGTGCCCGCCAAGGTCCTGCCAGTGTGTGAACCTGCTAAGGTCCTGCCAGCATGCGTGCCTGCCAAGGTCCTGCCAGCATGCGAACCCGCCGAGGTCCAGCCAGCATGCGTGCCCGCCGAAGTCCTGCCAGCGGGCGAACCCATCCCGAAGTCCAGGGGCATCACGCCGCCCATCCCGAAGCCCAGTGGCGTCACGCCGCCCATCCCGAAGCCCAGGGGCGTCACGCCGCCCATCCCGAAGCCCAGAGGCATCACGCCGCCCATCCCGAAGCCCAGGGGGCCGCACGCCGCCCAGCCCGAGGTCCAGGGGCCGCACGCCGCCCAGCTCGAGCAGCAGGGGCCGCACGCCGCCCAGCCCGAGCAGCAGGGGCCGCACGCAGCCCAGCCCGAGCAGGAGGGGCCGCACGCCGCCCAGCACGAGCAGCAGGGGCCGCACGGTGCACGCCCCGCAGCCAGGGGTCGTCCACCTCGCCACGCCGCCAGGGGGCGTCCGCCCCGCCATGCCGCCAGGGGGCGTCCACCTGACCACGCAGCAGGAGGGCGTGGCCCACTCCTCGTCCGACGTGGGCGCCCGCCGGACCACGCAGCCAGGGGGCACCCACCTCGCCACGCAGCCAGAGGGCGTGGCCAACTCCTCGTCCGCCGAGGCCGTCCACCGGACCACGCAGCCAGAGGACCACGCTGCGAGAGGGCGTGGCCCACTCCTCGTCCGCCGAGGCCGTCCACCGGACCACGCAGCCAGAGGGCGTGGCCCACTTCTGATCCTCCGGGGGCGTCCACCTGACCACGCTGCCAGAGGGCGTGGCCCACTCCTCGTCCGCCGAGGCCGTCCACCGGACCACACAGCCAGAGGGCGTGGCCCACTCCTCGTCCGCCGAGGTGGTCCACCGGACCACGCAGTCAGAGGGCGTGGCCCACTTCTGATCCGCTGTGGGCATCCACCTGTCTTTGCAGCCAGAGGGCATTCGGCACGCCTCCCCCGGGACTGTTATTTTTTTTTTCTTGGTCGCGTCCCCTCGTTGTGCGACCGCAGGGGCGGGGGTAATGTAACAGGTTCCTAGGGCACCTGTTACCTGTTCTGTGTTTCGTTCCTTTCGGTTGAGTTAATTAACGTTCATGTGTTATTAGTTTAGTTAATTAACTCCTTATTGTCATTGGTTTGTCTTGTGCACGTGGTCGGGTGTCTTTTTGTATTTATTTCCGTTGTTTCTCGTTCTTGGGGCTGGTCGTGTGTTTGATGTCACTAGTCTTTTCGTACCTCATGTTTTTGGTGCACTGCACCTTTAAATAAATCCCGTTCTTCTGCTACCTGCGTGCCTGGCTCCCTTCAGCACGTGTAAACGTGGCGGCTCTGCGCTTCCTATGCGCAGTCGCTTTATTCCGAGGTAGACTACCGTGACAATATATATACACAGTATATATATAAAGAAAGTTAAGAGAAAGTTAATAGGTATTAAATAGGTGATTACTCAAAAATGCTATTGACATACACAAAGCAGCAACATTTTTTTCAGTTTTACATTGGTTTGCAGAACTTAAGTTTGCATGGATTGTCTCAGGAAGCTCCACATTTCTTCCACAGTACTGTATGTCAGGTGAATTGTAGCTACTTATTGCCTCAAGATTTATGTGAATTTGAACATTCAAACTTTTGCACAATTTTATTCTGAAATACTTGTCCATTCAACATACATAATTGGGTACATTCAGTATTATTTTTATTTATTGTTTATAAGTATGTGGTTACTCCAAAGTGGCCATATGAATCTATAATGTATGTTTTGTAAAGTACCAGGGTTACACAAGCCTTCTGGGTAAATGTGCGGTTTTGTAGCTAATGCCGTGTGTGTGTGTGTGTGTGTGTGTGTGTGTGTGTGTTTCCTCTGGGATCTGTGTTTCTGGTCCTAGTGGTAAGTTCACATTATAAACATGAAGAGGCCTGTGGCCCATCAATTTGCAAGTGCTGAGGGGTCTGGAGACCTTAGTGGTTAGTTTTCACTATAAGGACCCTCTTGCTATAAGCACCCACTTCCCTGAGGCATGGAGCCTCTAATGCACTGGCTCCATTAGCCCCAGAAATCATGAAGAATAATTATGCCAAAGTAATGCTGAATATTTTACAATGAATTAGAACTATAATTCATCACGAGTTTTGCATTATATTTTGTTAAAATCAGTGAAAAGTATCCCATCAATATTTTTTTTCATATTTGGATGAGGTGATGCATCTGAGTCAGGAGGAACATGTTGTTGCTGCCAGTGGTAAAAATGAGTAGTTTATATTTTCTAGGACTACATTTTATAACCATTTTGCATGTTGATGCTATGGTAAAGTTTTATGCAGATTAGGTTAATTTCTTAATGATAACATGTAAGAAGTTATTATGAATTATAGAAGTATAGAAGTTATACTCTGTGTATTTTCTGAACTTTTAGAAATCTTATAGCATAATAAAACATTACATAATAAATAATTTAATTACATAAAATTACTTAAAGAATACAATAATGGTGCTCATATACTTATGTGACCAAGCAATAAATACAATATTAAAAATATAATATACAAGTACTATGGCTCAAAAAATAAAAGGTAATGGAATTGTGACTGCATTTGTAAATTACAAACTGAATTATACTTGAAAGATTAGGTTTAATTATAAAAATGTATGGCAATAAAACATAGAAAATGAGCTCTTTATTTTATTTATTTTAAAAAATGCTTTACTGAGCATTTCATATAGCTATCCATTGGATGCAGTCAGCTGACTGATTTACAACTATGGTTATAATGACACTACATGAATATAAATCAGGTATTCTTTACAGTTATCCGTAGTCTTTGGTGAGCTGGATCCTAACTGATTTATGACTAGGGTTATCTTTGTCACCACTATATAAAAAGAAATCATGTTTACTGTGATACGGCACAGCCAACAAAGGTCATTGGCTTGTCCTCCGATTACTGGCAAGACTCTAATGCAACGTGATGTGAGTCTTGATCTTTTAAATTAATTAAGCCTATTTTTAACCTTGGATGGAAGTTTGGAGGATGCTTTGAATTTATGCACAAACGTAGGCAGGAAGAAATATGAGGTGCCCAGCCTCTGCCAGCCATGCACCCTTGTACACACACATCCAGGGAGTTGTGAATGATTACTTCCAGATAAGGCAGGAGTGTGCCTAGCAGCATGTACACATTGCAGCACTCTATACCCCAATAGTAAAGCAAAGGACAAAATGACTGGCTAAAACAGAAGCGCTGCCAGTTGAGATAAGAATCCTCCAGAGTTTGTAGCACATGCTTACTTTTTGCCTTTGTAAAATTTAATTTAAAGAGTAAAGATAATAAAAAAGAGAAAAAAAAATCTTTAATTGCATTAGGAGGACACAACATAAAATATCGTAGTCACAATCTTGTCTGTTAAGTAAATCCCAAAAAAATATAACAACAATATGTGGTTGTGTAGTCCTGCCTTGAGGCATACAAATTTAAAACAAATTGTTGAATTGGACAATAATGGTTTAAGGGTGGCTGAAAAAACAACATACATATAGCTTAAAAGCCCTACTGTGTGCACATAATTACTTCTACATACCAAAATGATGCAATACACAGGGTGAACTAGTATGCTGCTAAATTAATATTTGTAGTGTATTTTATTAACCAATACAGAATTTTAATTTGTATTCATATTAATAAACAGTGGGTGGCACAGTGGCTTAGTGGTTAACCCATTCGTCTCTCAGTGCTGGGGATTTAGGTTCGAATCCCAATATGGGTGAAGTTTCCATGTTCTCTCCGACTCTGTGTGTGTTTCCTTAAAGTTCTCTGGTTTTCACAAATAGTCCAAAAACATGGAATGCTAAACAGAATGCTATAAATTGCCCCATATAGAGTGTGTTCATTAGTGTGTCTGTGTGAGTGAGTGTGCCCAGCGATAGATTGCTCAGCGATAGACTGTCCTGGGTGTATCTGCCCAGCGCCCGAAATGCTCCCCAAATGGGCTCTACCCTAGCAGTGGATTAAGCTGAAGATAATGAATGAATGACTAAATATTAAACATTCATTTCCACTCATTGACCTTTTGACCAAAACTGGTGTTAATAAGGTGTACCACCTAACTAAAATATTTAGTGCTTTTTGTCACAAAACAGCTTCAGACACAAACAAATCCAAATCATAATACATTGACTACAAAAAACCTCTTTAAAAAATGAAACACAACAAATGAATTAATATGAATTCAGATTAAATAGATGAGATTTAAATATAGATAATACGTTTAACTACCAAAAAGTCTTGTAGGAGAACACTGTTCCCTGACATGGACTTTGTTTATTCTGAAGAATAAATGAAAACCTGCACTTTGTAAAAGAAATGAATTACAATAAGCTCACACACACAATCCGCTGTATAATTATATATCACAATGTACATTCCCACCTAACTGTACCTGATGTTTATAGTACATAAATAATATATTCACCTGTATACCATGTAAATAATATCCATACTATCGTCATTTCAGTGCATGCTGTATATACTGTAGATGATGTCTATAATGCACTTGCTGCTTTTCGCACTCTGGATAGATACCAAACTTTCGTTGCCTTGTAACAGAATTAATGTTAAAAAAGTTTAATTTAATTTATTCTAATAAATCAATAATTACTGAATAAAAGCATTTCTTGTTTTCTTGTTTTCAACTAGAAAACTCTTTTTTTTTTTTTTTTTAAAGATTTGGAAAATTTGGAAATATGTTTGTGGAAATTTGTGATAGATAAATTTGTGAAATATGTTTGTGGAAATTTGTGATAGATAAACCCAGTTGTTGTGTTTCTCAAAAACACAAGGCTTTTACTAAAGTAGAACTAGAACCATAAAAGCATGAAATTGTCAGAATCTTTTTTTTTAAATTCTAAAAAAAGAATTTAAAAAAATTCTATTGAATTAATTGAATTATTATGAATTATAATAAATTATGATCTACCCCCTCCCTACTCAGCTTAGCTTGGTACTGAGGTAGAAATTAAATCTCAAATAATACTCCACTATTACAAGACCTATACTACACTTTACATATAGTAAATATCAAAATACCTGTGTTGTACTGACTGATATGTTTGTGGAAATTTGTGCCCCATGCCTAAAAATGCATTTTGGAGGACATGAATGTTTCTTGACATTAAACTAGATAAACCCAGTTGTTGTGTTTCTCAAAAACACAAGGCTTTTACTAAAGTAGAACTAGAACCATAAAAGCATAAAATTGTCAGAATCTTTTTTTAAATTCTAGGATTAACATACTTACAGGCAGCACAGTGGTTTAAGGGTTAGTACATGCTTTTCTCAGTGCTGAGGATCCAGGTTCGAATCCCAATATGGGTGGAGTTTCCATGTTCTCCCCATGTCCGTGTGGGATTCCTACAACTTTCCTTGTTTCCTCCAACAGTACAAAAACATGGATTCAAGGTGAATTGAATGCTTTAAACTGCCCCATATATTGTGTAATTGCGTGTGTAGATAGATTGGCACCCACATGGGCATGAGGAACCTCCTTGTGCCCCTAGTAGAGGATTAAGTGGAAGATAATGAATCAATGAATAAATGAATTCTAATGGGCTGTGTGATTTAAAAACATTTGGCTGTAATATTATTTCCATTTTAAAGAAGATTGTAAAAATTTGGAAATTTGTTCCCTATGCCTAACAAAGCATTTAAAGGACATGAATACCTCTCAACAGGCGGCATGGTGGCTTAGTGGTTAGCGCGCTCGCCTCTCAGCGCTAGGGATTCCCGGTCTAGGTGGAGTTTCCGTGTTCTCCCCGTGTCTGTGTGGGTTTCCTCCAGGTTCTCCGGTTTCGTCCCACAGTCCAAAAACATGGATCAAGTCAATTGAATTATCAAAATTGCCCCATATAGAGTGTGTTTGTGTGAATGAGTGTGTGCCCAGCGATGGATTGGCACCCTGTCCTGGGTCAATCTGCCCAGCGCCTGAGACATTCTCCCCTGGATGGGCATGGGGAACCCCACCGCGACCCTACTAGAGGATAAAGCGGGAGATAATGAATGAATGAATGAATACCTCTCAACAATAAACTTGCTGAACCGAATTGTGTTTCTCAAAACCCAAGAGCTTTACCAAAGTATGACTAGAATTATAATATAATAATATTCTTACTCTTTCCTATATTTCAAATGATCAAACTCATGTTTTGGACAATGTCAAAAATACATTTCAGACCTCTGTGTTCATAGTGACATACATTTCCTATTGATCTGTAAAGCCATGACTGTTACTGGTTATGAATTATAATAAATTATGATCTACCCCCTCCCTACTCAGCTTAGCTTGGTACTGAGGTAGAAATTAAATCTCAAATAATACTCCACTATTACAAGACCTGTACTACACTTTACATATAGTACATATCAAAATACCTGTGTTGTACTGACTTATTAAATAATTCCCAATTTAAAAAGAGGAACAAGCTCATTTTTATATCCCTATAGATTAGATGATTGGCGCCCTGTCCTGGGTGTGTCTGCCCATCGCCCGAAACGTTCTCCCCTGGACCCTAGTAGAGGATAAAGCAGAAGATAATGGATGGATGGATGGATGGATGGATGGATTAGAGCATCTCTTAAATGTCATAAATGTGAATGTAATATTAAGTGAAAGTACATGAGCTAATACAAGTAGAACAATTTCATGCTTAATAAGCATTAATCCTGATTTAGTGCTTGCAGGCACACAGTCATGAGTACAGATACATTGACCTTGTATAGCAGGGCATTAGTTAGCATGATAGGGCTAAACAGGTGACTGAGTTCAGTTTGGCTCACCTGAGGTGAGTTTATTTTGCTTTAAATTACTAATGCATTAAAAACCTATAATATTTTTTGTGCTTCAAAACAGAATTTTTAAATTATTTGTGATCATTTTATTGTTATGTGCAAGAAGTGTCTGAACTTCCATCTGCTTTGCATTTGGGTATACAAATAACTAGTAGAGCAGTATATATATTGGTCTTGTAAATAAAAACACAGTTTTATAGTTTATAGTTATGATGATATAGCTACGTATACCACTGATAAATATTTGTATTGCTTCCTCACTTCATTTACCATATAGATGGACTTTGTACTACAGACTGTAGTACATATGTTTTTTTTTTTTTTGCTAGTCACTTGTTGGCTCTCTGTTCTCTATTGGTCAGGACCATCAGTCATAGACTTGTGATTAAGGAACCAGCCCGATCGGGTTCAATTCCCGACCCCATTAAATACTATGGCTTTAATGCCCTTGAGTAAGGCACTTAAACTTAGCACCTCGGGCGCCGCATACAGGGCTGCCCACCACTCCAGGCATCGTGTGCTCACCTTACTCAGTGTGTGTAGATGTGTGTGTTTCATGGATGGGTTAAATGTGGAAGGTAAAATCCTTATTTTTGTGCAAGTACAGTAGGCAAATAGAACTTTATCACAGAACAGGTACAATTTGAGTGGTGGATTATTGTCAGTTCTGCAGTGACACTGATGCGGTGAAGGGGTTAAAGTGCAGAAGTGTTGCAATGGTTTCATTTAAACACCTCAGTGACACTGCTGGAATCAGAATAATGAGAATGAGTAAAACCAAATAATACCTGCTCTGTGTTGGTACTATTGCGGTCCTGACCATTAGACATTAGAGAACAGAGTAAAGAATAAAGCTATGTACTGTATTCCACAAATAGATGGACTAGAGTTTATAATTATAGAACTACAAAAGTCATCTGTATGGTGGAACAAATAAAATGAACAACAAGTTCAGCAAAAAAGAAGGTGTATACTTCGTTTAAAATGGTACTGTATTTATATTATGTAGCTGATAGCTGTACTTGTGCATGGATGCTGTAAAGTTTCATTTGGTGAAGCTATAACATTATATTCCATTTGTGCTTATTTATGTGCTTGGCACAGCTGTAGAGGGCATCATTGGTTTAATGCAATTTACAAAGCATGAAAATATCCTAATTCTACAATTAAACTTTAACACTTAAAACGTACCATGTAATAAAGTATATCATGCACTTAACTTTCAACATAAAATGTATTAAAATGTTTTAAATATATGCATTTTTCATTTATGCAAAGTGTCTTCTAACACTTTTTTTTTAGCTTCTGAAAAATGCAGGCTCTATGGTTACAAAACCTATTATTCCTGAATGAGCAGTTGGTGTGTCCCATTCTGGGAACATATTACACATTCAATTTCAAGGCTTCACAGTAACCTAGACAGTGAAAGCATATTATATGGACTATTTTTATAGTACTGGAGTTGAGTCTCATTTTATAACGGAAAGCAATGGTAATCGCTTGTGAATCAGTTTTGGACAAGCCTGGCATGGGTTAAATTAAAAATTTTAAAGGGAGACCTTTAGACTGTTTTTCCTCAACTACATTGTAAATTGTGACCTAAAATTTGAAATAAGATAAATATGTTGTGACTAGCACAGTGGCTTAGTGGTTAGCATGTTCGCCTCTCGGCGCTAGAGATTCCCGGTTCGAATCCCAATCTGGGTGGACTTTCCATGTTCTCCCTGTGTCCGCATGGGTTTCCTCCGGTTCTCCGGTTTCCTCCCACAGTCCAAAAACATGAATCAAGGTCAATTGAATTCTCCAAATTACCCCATGTATAGAGTGTGTTTGTGTGTCTGTGTGAGTGAGTGTTTAGATAGATTGCCGTCCTGTCCTGGGTGTATCTGCCCAGCGCCCAAAACGTTCTCCCCTGGATGGGCATGGGGAACCCCCCCGCGACCCTAGAGGATAAAGCAGATCATAATGTATGAATGGATGTTGTGACTAACAAAGTCATGGTGGCTTAGTGGTAAGCACAGTCACCTCACAGTGCTGGGGATCCAGGTTTAAAACCCCTAGAGGATTAAGCGAAACATTATGCGACAAGTTGTGACTGTTCTAACGGATCTGTTGCCTGTTTTTAAAACCCATCTCCTTCTCTATATATTGTTAAATCAGAGAACAATGTATGTACACTTTTTTAAAAAATAATGTAATCTACATTGATCAACATTTGAAACAGTGAACATTTGAGAGCAGTGTTTTACAAAATAACAAAAAAGTATATAAAATATACAAAAAGTATTTACACATAAAACATTTATTTTGCAAAAGAAAATGTGATGATAATAATTAGAAAACAAAAATGAATGTAGCACAGAGAAATTACAACTACATTTTCTGAATGTTACAACAGTCACCAAGTAGGAGGTTTACAGGCCGTTGCTTTGAATGACAACAGCACATCTGCTGAGACGGGACATCACTACACCGTGTGCAGAATTATTAGGCAAATGTGTATTTTGATCACATCATCCTTTTTATACATGTTGTCCTACTTCAAGCTGTATAGGCTTGAAAGGCAACTACAAATTAAGTAAATATGGTGATGTGCATCTCTGTAATAAGTAGGGGTGTGGTCTAATGACAGCAACACGCTATATAAGGTGTGCGTAATTATTAGGCAACTTCCTTTCCTTTGCCAAAATGGGTCAGAAGAGAGATTTGATGGATTCTAAAAAGTTCAAAATTATGAGATGTCTTGCAGAGGGATGCAGCAGTCTTAAACTTTTGAAGCATGATCAGTGAACAATCAAGCGTTTCATGGCAAATAGCCAACAGGGTCGCAAGAAGCGTGTTGGAAAAAAAAGGTACAAAATATCAAGCGTGAAAATCAAGCGTGAAGCTATCAAGATGCCATTAGCCACCAGTTTAGCCATATTTCAGAGCTGCAACATTACTGGAGTATCAAAAAGCACAAGGTGTGCGATACTCAGGGACATGGCCAAAGTAAGGAAGGCTGAAAAATGACCACCTTTGAACAAGAAACATAATATAAAATGTCAAGACTGGGCCAAGAAATATCTTAAAACTGTTTTTTTATGGACTGATGAAATGAGAGTGACTCTTGATGAGCCAGATGGATGGGCCCGAGGCTGGATCAGTAAAGAGCAGACTCAGATGCCAGCAAGGTGGAGTTGGGGTACTGATATGGGCTCAAAGATGATACCAATGAACTTGTGGGACCTTTTCGGGTTGAGAATGGAGTGAAGCTCAATTCCCAGACCTACTGCCAGTTTCTAGAAGACACCTTCAAGCAGTGGTACAGGAAGAAGTCTGTATCATTTAAGAAAAACATGATTTTCATGCAGGACAATGCTCCATCACATGCATCCAAATACTCCACAGCATGGCTGGCCAGTAAAGGTCTAAAAGAAGACAAAATAATGACATGGCCCCTTATTCACCTGATCTGAACCCATAGAGAACCTGTGGTCCCTCATAAAATGTGTGATCTACAGGGAGGGAAAACAGGACAGCTCTCTGAACAGTGTCTGGGAGGCTGTGGTGGCTGTTGCACGCAATGTTGATCATAAACAGATCAAACAACTGACAGAATCTATGGATAGAAGGCTTTTGAGTGTCATCTTAAGGAAAGGTGGCTATATTGGTCACTGGTTTGATTTTGTTTTTGAATGTCAGAAATGTTTATTTCAAAATTTTCTGTTGTTATATTGGTTTACCTGGTGAAAATAAACAAGTGAGATTAGTATATATTTGGTTTTTATTAAGTTGCCTAATAATTCTGCACAGTAATAGTTACCTGCACAAACACATATCCTTCTAAAATAGCCAAATCTAAAAAAAAACACTCCAACTTCCAAAAACATTAAGCTTTGATATTTATGAGTCTTTTGGGTTAATTAAGAACACAGTTGTTGTTCAATAATAAAAATAATCCTCTCAAATACAACTTGCCTAATAATTCTGCACGCAGTGTAGTCTCTCACACTGCTCTGGCATGATGTTTAAGTAAATATTTAAAATAATTAAAAACTGCTGGCTGATTGAGTGATGAGCACAAAGAAGGAACCACGTGTTGTTGAAGAAGGTTCTGATACACACTTGCATTCGCTCTGCCATGTAGCTGTATGAGAGGTCCAATTCTTGCTGCCGAAAACATTCCCCAACCTAAGTGAATTTAAATTTATTTGGGTCTGATGGGAATCATTTTGTTCATTGACAAATTGGGGAAAGACTGAACCCAAAGTTTGTAAAAAAAAAAAAAAAAGTCAGTGAAAGTTGGAGGAAAAAGTTGGTTTGGGAAATGGTTTTCGGCAGCAGTATTTGTACCAGTTCCAAACCAGCACTCTGATCAATACTAAGGCATGGTACTAAGTGGTAATACTAAGGCATACTATGGGCAAGATTATGTGACATCCTGTGAGTTTCACCTGCTTCTCCTACAGCCCGCTAATTGGCCAGCAGCTCTAATTGAGAGCAGGTGTAACTATTTCTACTGATTTCCGATTTATAAGCGCTGCATTGGAGAGCTGATCTTTGCTGGAGCATATTGTACCCAATGTTAGTTTCTCCCAGTAGTATTGCATTTCGGTTCACCTGAGCTATATTGACTTCTTGATTCTCTCTGCATAGTTCCATCTTACACTTACCAGAGGACCTCTCGCTACCTGCTGTGGAACCACCTGTGGAAGCCTCACTCAGGCTGGCTGACTGTCTGCCTCCACCTGCTTTGGTCGTACTTACCTCTGTGTCCTCTTGCCTTCCGGTTGCCCTGCTTGGAGAATCTGCCCATACATACCTATTGAACCTGTGTCTTCTGTTCAGTACTCCACCTCATGTGAAACCCTATCTTGCGTTCATCATTAAATAAATAACATAACATTTAATTACATCACTGTAAATAAAGAACACTTACCTTGATTTCTGCCTCCTGTATCTGTTACCACCTACCGTTCGCCTTTGACTTTTTGCAAACCTGATTATGTGGAATAGCAGTGTTGTATGTTGACGGCTCTAAGACTGACTGCCAACAGCCCTTCTCGTTTTCAGCAGTTGTCTTTGTATCTAGTCCTGGTAGTGGCTGCCATCTTTTACCTCTTCTAATGGCCTGATTTTGAAGTGCTTTTCTTCCTTTATCCTCCTAGCACACTTTGGACAGGCAAACAAAAGCAGCAGCACATGCTTAAGCATTTTGATGGAAGGCAATCTGTGTTCCCATTCGAACCGTCACCATCCACTTGCCCCAGACCAGCCTTAACCTTACTTATGTGCACCCCCACTGGCTTGACTCAACCTCTGCTATCACTGGTGGGACCCGTACCATTGTCACACCACAAAGACTAGAGACAGATGTAGCAAGACTCAAAAACAGATTTTTTTTTCTCCAGCATGTTGTGGTAGCTGCTAAAACTGCAGAAAAAAATAGTCCAGTGTTGTACATTCCAGCAAAGGCATGTTTTTAAGGCTCTTCACTCCTCCCCCTCTTTAATTTCTGTACAGTCAGACTATCAAACAAATATACCACAGGTGAGATTTATAATCTCATCTTATATTTTTATCTTAATTTTAATCTGCTTCTGGTTTTCTGGTTTCCCATACTCATCCAGGAGACAACCTTACAGGCGCTGGACCCTGGACAGGGCACCAATCCATTGCTGGGCATACACACACGCAGACACATGATATGGGGCAAATTTTAGATAGGGTCTATTTAGAGCAACCAATTTACCTTGTTTTTAGTTTCTGCCACTTATTTCCTGATTCAACGCACCTGCAATGACACAATTACATATGTTAGTGGCAATAGTATGTTACATTTTAAATAAGAAGATTGAAGACTTTGAAAGTGGAAATTATTTTTGATAAACAAGATGACAATCAGGTGTGAACAGGCACTGTTTTATTTAAAGAACCAAGATGCTCATGTGTTAAATTGGAACACAAAGGCCTGCCTTCACTGCCTCCATTAGCTTTGATTACCCAAAAACCTGTTGCTGTTTTACAACTGTTCCTTACTTGGGCCACTTTTAAGTGAATTAGTTTAATACTTTGAGTTTATTAGTTTAGTTACTGACTGCTGTAGATCAGGATATTACACAAGAGCTGTAGTTATGAAGATGCTCTAACCTAGTAATGTAATTTATTAGTGACTAGAAGATTTTGCTCTAGTCATTAAGTTTGCGTTGTCATAGAGCTGTGATTATTGGTCGCAGGTGCAGCCACAATTTACTTCAGTTGTGGATGCACCTGCTGTTACTGCTCCAAATACTAATCAAATAAAATCTAAAGGCAACTGAATGTAACGAGTGGGAGTGTCAAATAGGGACGCGGACTCCTGGACTTCGCTAGGTGGGAGAGGCCAGCATTCTGTCAAAGGAGGCGGTGCGCGGTGCGCGGTGCTACGACGGGGCGAGATGCACTCGGTGCTAGTAAGCGAGCCAGGCGACCAGGTAGGCAGCAAGAAGTTATTTATTTAAAGAAACGTAAACCCAAACCCGAATAAACCAAAACATAAATACAAATAACCGTAGCACCTTAGAAATGACGAAATGTAATGCTGGCCTGGAGCATGTGCTCTTTAAGAGTAGTCAGCAGGCCACATGTGATTAGGTAGGACCCAATCCCAAGCCTCGGGGATGGGCCCTACCTACGGGAACCCCGAACGGACAAACCCGAACTTAGAAAACAGGGGGGAGTGGCCTAGCACTTCCAACCCTGACAGGGAGATTAACACTTGCAATCTCTGGAGGAGTGTGTCCAATACATATTGCCCCACATTTTTCACAGATTTCCCCTAGTGTCTCACCATGGGAAAAAAAGGAAAACAAAACTATAGGAAAAAATAGTGCTTACCGTTCTGACCTTGATGTAAGACCACAGACCATGCCAAGATGCTTGGTCAAGCTCTTGTCCTTCCCAGCTGCTTAAAAAGCACACTCTTGGGTTTTCTCAGCAGCCAGGAGCATCCCACTGCACACTGTTTACTCGTTGTTTAAGCAGAACATGTGTGACAAATAGCACTCTGCTGGTAGTGGTGAGTAAGAAGTTGTGAGTCTGACATAAATACAACCTATGCTATACAATGTAATAAACATTCAGCAATTGGACAATAATTTAATTTATCACAGCAAAAATCAGCACTAGGCTGAGGCGATCTTCATGGCTAGAGGGCTTTTTTCTCTAGCCATGAGCATATCTCTCATATAAAGACTGTGAAAATAAAGTTGTGCATTAAAATTTACATAAATAAATTGTGTATTATATTTGAATAGCAATATAGTCTCAATTTACTAAATATGAAATAAGTGTCCTTTCACCAGGTAGCCCAAACCTTCGGAAAAATTAAAGTTCAGAAAGATTTTGTAATAATTTATTATTTCACTTTATAAATTTAGCTTACAAATCAAGGGTAAAAAATGATTGTAGAAACAAAGCCATACTAAGCCTTGCACAAGATGTAGACTTGTTCTACAATTCCCATCCTCAGGGCAATGTACTTAGCTGGCATAACAAATAAGACAGTAGACAGATTCACACCACCTGTATAAGACTGGCAACAGAAGATTTCACTGAAGCATTACTCATTACGGTATGTAAAGGGCTCCGACAAGCACAGGTGGATATTTGTCTAATCAAACATGACTCAGCGTCAACAGCATTCTCAGAACTAAATCTAAATGGCACACATAAAACTAAGACATTCTACTCAGCATGGAGCCATGTTGCTCTTTTTTCAGTACAGTAAACTGTATTCTTAGTGATTCCATGGTGTCCTTACTGTTCAGGTTTTCTTCTCATGGACATTATCAGTTGAAATATCAAGTTTAGTATATTTATCCAGTGAAGTGTCAGCGGGGGCTAAGGCTCCTTAGCTCTGAATATGACCCTGTGTACTTCTGAAACATTTGAAACTCATGTTCATACCACTCTATAAAACCCCCTTTATACACCACTCTGACATCTAATTACAGTGAAGCCAGAAAATTATATTTCACTTTTCAAGTTTGCATTGCTGCATTGTCTTGCTGTTTTTTGGTGAACTGAATGATCCTCTCTGATGTTTCATAAATATGTATATGTTTATTGCATTTACATTTGCATTTTTTACACAGATATGCAAAGTAAAAAAAAAGGTCCTCTCATCAAGCCTCCCTGTTCCCTTTTACATAAATTCAGATATAAAGTCTAATTTTAATGAGCCTTCTGGAATTATATATATTTGTTTTACACAGACATCAGTTTGGCTCTGTGACTCGCCTCAAATACCAGATGACTCAAATGACTCATTTCCTCTTTGCGCTTTTAAATGTGAATTTCCCCAATGTGGAACCAATAAAGGCTTATCTTATCTTAACAGGTTTTATAATATATATACACACACACACACACACACACACATTATAAAACCTGTATACATACACACACACACACACACACACATATATATATATATATATATATATATATATATATATATATATATATATATATATATATATATATATATATAAAAATATATATATATATAAAAAGTGCCTAAATTACTATCCTTTATTATTCTTATAAGTTTTACTGGTATGTCTACAATTTGTATGATTTGTGTAAAAATATAACAGATTTTTGTTGGAAGGATAAATATTCATCTCCTAGTTGATCAAACACTGATTGAAAAAAAAAAACTCCATGATATTTTTGGTACTTGTAGAAACGGTTTTCATTCATTACAAATTCCCATTCAAGGGACATTTTACACCCTTAAGAATGAGGTCAGCACTTCATTTGATGAATGACACTGGCCGATTTTGCTGTTGCCACAGTGAGCAGAATAATTTCTCGCCACACGAGCTCCTCCACAGGATGCCAGCTCGATTTGTGAAAGATGTTCCTTTTCTTGTTTGCCACCAGCAAACGCAAATAATAAACGTCGCTAAGATTTCGCGTTGTTACTGGTCTATGTTGAAAACCTCTTCAAGAAAACATGCGGCGGTTTGATGAATTCCGGAGGCTACTGAATGGTAATTACGGCAAGCTGCACATCACACTACATGGTGTTGATGATGAGAAGACGCAATGTACAATATTTAATAGTGCAGAATGCACTTATTGCATTGCATACATTTTAAGTTTCTTTTAGATAGGATGGGGCTGAGAGGTGGACATCGCGGTCAGGATAGTTATAAATAATATATACCGATATGGCACTGAAGGCGAGCATCACCGCTTCTGAGGCGCAAATGCTCCACAAGTTTAGCATTCAACACGTGTCGCGCGAGCGAATGATGGAGAGAGAGAGAAAGAGAGAGAGGGAGAGTGAGAGAGGTTGCTAGGTGACGGGGCGTATATACTGAATTTTAACAGAATAACTCGAGATAGAGAGAGAGGGAGCGCAACATGTAGGCAGGCGGAGTAAAGAAAGGTCGAGACTGTATACGTAGTCCAGCATAGCGAGTGTAGACTTTGCGCTGGGAGGGGGAAACGGGGAAAAAGCTGACAAAAAAATGGACGGCACCGGATCGAACGCACAGCGGACCGAGAGTCGCGTGGAGAACGCAGTCTCTGGATCCTGAAAGGGTGAGTGGGCTTTTTTTTCTCTTCCCGCGATTCCTTGGCTTTGCGTTGCCCTTCACGAATGCAAAAGGTGGACCATTGCGTCTGCGAGTTGGCGCATAGATGTCTGTTTGTTTGTTGTAGTACGGAAAAGACAGTTGCAGAGAAGCGACCGGCTTTGACCCTTCTGTCATTGATGAGCGTGCAGACTTAATACAAGGACTCGCGCGTTACCTGACGCGTGCGCACGCGTACACGCGTACCCACTTTCCCGCACACGCTTGTGCCTTACACACGGACGTCTGTACACGTTTTCTGATTATGACCCAGTCACACACACACACACACACACACACACACACATACACACACACACACACGCACGCACACATCCACGCGCGCGCACGCACACACTGGTACCTAGTCCTCATCCCACTGGTACCCACTCTCATCCAGGAGCGCGCGCGCACACACGCCCGCGCCCCAGACTTTGCCCTCTTGGCTTCCCCGTAACTTTACCTCAGCGCACAAAGCGTCGGCGCTCCTGTCCTGTTACATACTATGCAGCCCAGTCGGAGAAAGAACCCCGTCGGTCGGCGTCGCGTCGTTTTCCGCAACTGCGCCGTGGTTTCGGTTCCAGAAGAGTCACGTCAACGCTCGGGAAGATGATGATCCCCATGTCGTGTCGTGTCATGTCGCGTGTTGCCGACACACTGTGTCGCTTCTAAACGCCTTACGAACTAATTACCTCACCAGTGAGTGTGTTGACATCTCAACCAGGACCGTAGACATTTTGTGATTCTATCAGAATCAGGTTTTAATGTAAGGGTATGTACAGATTATGTGGAGGAATGCTCATTACTTGCAAATGCAAAAGCTTTGATTCATTTCATTATTCGACTGACTCGTTATACAATTCGAAAAATACTTGGTTTGGCTTTCAAACGAGAACTGTTGAGTTTAATCAGCTGAATATATCATTCAACTGACAGACTCATTTATTTGTGGGCTTTTTGTTTTACTCCTGCAAAGCTGGTCACCTGAATCCTGCATCATGGTGGGATTGATGTGTGGGGTATTCCTCCTACCATTTTAGCTGAATATTATCAGCCACCACCAGACTCAGGTGGTAGCATGAACTGTGGAGGGGGCAACCCGCTGAAGGATTTCATTAGTGGCAAGACAGCCTAAGACAAGTGCAGTTTTAGGAGAGCCACCTAAAGGCTTGTCTGATGGATGGTGGAAAGGAGGGTGGAACTGACAGGTGGGTGCCGATGGGCAGCATGGACAGCATCCTGAAATGCTGGTTCTTTAAAGTCTAACATAGTACAGTAAATACAATTTAAACCCTTATCTAATCCTTACTAATCACAATTATAGTTGTGCCATATGGCAAAAAATGAGGACTACTTAGAATCATATTCCAATAATAATACTGGCACACATTTACATCCAAAGCTGTGATGCTATTCAAATTATTCACTATTTCAGTACTCTGTACTTTCTATCTAAGGAGTGCTATGTAGTCAGCCTCTCAGCAAAATGAAGCAACACATTTGGATACTACTGTGAAGTTTTCTCTAAATAATTACCTACATATGTCATTACTGTTGAACAATTAAGACATAGCAGAACAATGTCAAAGTTACCTGGTGGAATGAATATGACATGCACAGTTCTAATAAAACTATGACAGTGAGCATATTTCTACAAATGAACAAGTACTAAAGTAAAACTATTGCTGTTCTTTAGTTTGTTAGACTTCTGTTCTTTGGACCACCCTGACATTTTTAGTTGCTGTACATGTTGGTACAGTATATAGTGATTGGTAAGTGACCCTTAGATTGAATCTCTTTTCCACAATACAATGTGGGGAAGCATGAAAATAAAGTCAAACATACATTTTCAAAATAATACACATTTCTAAAGAAAAACCTGTACTCTTGAACTGTTTTTACCCGCTCTGCCATTTGTGGGGCATGTGATCTGCAGCAGTGCTGTTTTTTGAAGAGCAGCCTGAAGCGCTAACATGGATGTTAAATGATAGACTGGGCAACATGTTTAGTTGAAACTGATGTAATGATAAGTACACAATACAATTTGAAACTCCCCCAAACCATAATTGACAGATCTGTTTACCATAGAACCAACCCAACCAATATATTAGGGTTATGCTCAGTTTATATTAATTAAATGTTAATTATTTTTTCTGTGTAAAGTGTTAGTTTACACACAAGCCATATTTTATTAAAGCCTCATATGAAGCATTGATTCATGTAATATTCAACCTGTCAATGTGTTTATGCATTTAGAAACAAATGTCCACATTAACTTATAACATTTTTTAAATTAAGAGATCATTATAAGAATGTACATTAATACTTTAACATAATTAAAAATAATTAGGACGCTTGTACATTTACTTAGTTATAGGATTGTGGTACCTCTTTCACCTGTGTTTTGGAGCTATTTAATAATAGATATGCTCTTTAATAATAATTCTCACTATTGATCTTGACAACAGTAGTAAATACATGGATGGCTTTGTTTTTACTCCATCCACTTTCTGTATTTATTTATTTATTTATTTTATTAATGTAGCCTTTAATAATGCAATCAATGTTGTTGTACATGTACAGTGACAGTAAACATTTAATTTAAGCTAGCATTGTTTTTTATTCGTATGTTAAATAAGATGTTGAGTATAATAATCTTTTTGATAATTGTTAAGATGACAGAATTACACAAATCTAAAGTCTGCTGAAAGCTTTGAAAGCATGTGAATTGTGTCAGAGCCCAGATGCTCTGAGTAGCCCACCTCCTACAGTCTCATATAGGCGTGTGTGTTAGTGCCAAGTTGCATCATTCATGGCGTGGGAGGCACCAGTGAGTGACATTTTTGTCCCTTGAACTCATCCACATTGTTAAGTGCCATCCACCTGATTGTAGTTTCAATTCTACATGTTTAATATAGTAAGATACTGTATGAAACTAAATGTATTTAAAAGTGTGAGCATTTTATCTATAGTGTACTGCATTCTCTGTGTCATTATTACCACCCGATTACAACCTGATTATATGCAGTGGATGATAGAATTCAGTTGTTTAAGAAGCTTAAACGCTACATAAACGCTTATATCACTTTTAGCTATGGACTTTAACATGATGTCACAAAGCAATAAGTCACGAGAGGACAGGCATTATTGTGAATAAATCATGAGAAAGAGGTGTTGTTACGCCGTGACAACACGCCGTGTTATGATGTGAAGCGGAGTGCAGTTTCCTTTGATTTATTCACAATAATGCACAACCACGAGTGTCAGGAATGTAGTATGATTAAAAAAGATGATTCACTTCTGTGGGTAACTACAGGCATCATTTTCCTTGCATCCAATATTTTTTAAAAATTGAAGTGGTCAGAGGTGTGCATTATTGTCAAATCATCATTTTAGGGATGAAACTACCAGTTTTAAAATTTAAATTAAATCACATTTTTAATAAATTTTAAAAGGCCAAGCCTGTAAGGTTTCAAGCATGTAAAGGACATGGTGGCTTGTGTAGTAGGCATTTTTCTTGATTATAATGTTTGCAATATAAAAACAAAATATCTGGAGGCTTACATAGATTAATAGACACATTACATCATACATAAAAAAGTATGAACAGTTCTTTAATGAAAATTGCATCTGATTTTAACTAAATATACTACTTTTCAATCTGTAGACTGCTACCAAATTTATAATTCTTTTGCGCTATTGTTACTTTTTTAAATTTGCATATAGACCATACAAAAGTGACCCAATGGCCTTTGCTGTAGAACAAAAAGGTTTGGGTCTGAAGTTTGGTTCGCAGGCATTCGCAGGCAAAAGTATTTGCTTATTTGCCTTCACATGAATTTGAATCTGAGTGACATCATATTCATGATCTGTGGGGTTTAACATCGATCAGTACTTGTTTGGTCATCTAGTTTTAAAGGATTGCTGTAGCTAGGCAAAAAATAGCAATACAAAAGACATTCTACTTCTTTTAGATTACAGTACTCTCTGTACAGTACTCAAATACAAATGCCATATTCAGAAAATATCTTAATTCTTCATTCATTAAATATGAACAAATTTAGAAACTGATGCCTGTAACTTAAAAAATAAGAAGGAGGAGACATAAGACTATGGTACTATTTTTTGTAAGGTTTCACACTTAGAAATGTAATCAAGTTCCAAGTATATAAGGATGTTTTTGGTGCAGGACTGCGAAAAATGTAGGTCTTTCTCCATTTACTGCTCATAATATCATAAAAAGATTTATGGTGTCAGGGGAAATCTCTGTGTGTAGTAACCAAGGCTGAAAACCACTACTGAATCGTGTTTCACTTACACAGGAGTGTTTTGCCTTAAATCTAAAATTAAAATTCTGTTTATATTTGCAGATGAATGGTCTACTATCAGTATCACATTTACATAGATATTTTAGTGCTTAATGAGTAAGTTTATTTAAATATATTTTTTTGTATTTTCCTGTTTGAATTAACATATTTTACGTCATGTGATACTGCAACAGCTGTGTGATGATAAGAAAAATGTTATTAAAGTCATCATTACATCTTTCATCTGCCTCATTTGCTATTTGTGTAATTACTTTGCTGAGCTGTTTATTCAGCGCCATGATTTTTTAAATCACCTGATATACTTAGTGCATGCTGTACTCCTCCCCAGACAAACTTATAGATGGTAATACAATCAGCTCGGTTTTCATTATCACAAACATTTTGACACTGCTCAGCAGCTGGTGATAATGATACAGCACAGTAACTTCTGATAATGATACAGCACATTCTTCTTTAATAATGAATTCAATCAATAATTAAATAAAATAACATGGTGGTGAGTTCAAAATTTATATCGGACACATTGAGTGGAAAAGTAGTAGTATAATCAGTAGAATAATGTTTAAATGATTATTTCACTGTAGTTGCTTCATGGTCACAATTTTTGTTACATAAACTAGGAAACAAAATTAAATAAAGAGGAACATAAAGCCATAAAAACTATGGTAAATTAAATAATAAACAAAGCTTAACTTACTGAAATTTATTTATTCATTCATTATCTCCTGCTTAATCCTCTACCAGGGTCGCAGGGGAGTCAGGCGCTGGGCAAATACACCCAGGACAGGATCACTCATGATCACTCACTATATGACTATATGTGTCCTTCCACCATAGACTATATGGGGCAATTTAGAATATTCAATTAAAAAAAAAACCACGAACACAGGAAGAACATGGAAGCTCCACCTAGATGGAGATTCAAACCTCTCTGAGAGGCTAACATGCTAACCACTAAGGCACCGGGCCCTTTACTTCAATTGTTATTAAAAATATTAAATTTTAATAAACCTAAACGTATGTATAAGTGAAATTTTCTAATGCAATTTAGGATTCATTTTGATAGTTAAATTTTGATACTGATATTCTCCCATAGCTGCAAACAGACACTAACAAATTTTGCAGTATCCAAGTGATTGAAAGCAAGTAAGTAAGAGCTTAGATTATTTTGGCAGCCTAAGCATAGCTAAACAGCTAGATGAGTAGTGCCAGTGGTCTGTGTTTAAGCAGCATGACAGTGTGTTGTGTCAGTTATAAAATTGTATTTATTTATTTATTGCTGCTGAGCTGGGAAGCAGTTTGTTTCTTACTGCATGCAGTGTCTATGTCATATCAGGTGCCTTAAATGGACATGCGAAACAAGAATCAGAATTGAGGGTTAAAAAATTAATTCCCAGGTAGAATGATCACAGGTCCTTTCTGTGTGAAGTCTGCATGTCTACCAGATGACATGTCATGTATCAGTTTCCAATAGGAGATTTTGATTGAGATAAATTTCAGAAATAAAATAGAGCTACTAAAAATGTTGGATCAAGTTAAACTTGTTATTTTAATTTATGCTGGTTAATTATTGTGTTTTCTTATGTTTTGACAGTGTACTATGCAGAATGAATGCTGTCTGTAAAAAAGATGGCATGTTCAAGATATTATTTGTATGGCTTAATAACTAATACCTGTTTAGCTGATGCAGCAAAGATAAAACAATGTTTAATGATTCTGACACAAGAGACAGTGATATAAGCCCTTCTTGGCATTATTAAATAAAATACTAAAGAGCTTTTAAATTATGTATTCAATTGTATTCTTTTGAAGAGAGAAAAATAAATATTTCTAAAATATGGGCAGTGATTTACAAGTAGCAGTTCTATCTCCGAGAGCATTCAGGGGTGATACTGTTGCTTTAGGAGGAAATGCAGTTTACATTGTGCCAGACAAATCACCATCATTTCTAATCATTTGCAATTTAAATGCAACATTATTGTATTTTCAGTAGTAAGCAGGTTCATATTGTCAGATTCTGGTTTGGAACAGGTGAACATCACCTGTTTATATAATAATTATTTGTTAAAAATATAGGACATTGTACTTTATTAAAAAATTATTAATACATTATTTAAAAAGGAATACTGGTTTATTTCAGTTATATTATGCAAAGTCAGAGCAGCAGTAATATCTCCTTTAGATCTCAACCAATAAATAGAACCACTCTATAATCTTCTTTGTAGATCTCAATGGATCTTCCTTGATGCATCTGAAAAACTTTCAAAAGCATAGACATCTAATGGTCAATTTATTAGTTATGAAAATTATTTTTCATTCTCTCTGAACCACCTTTTCATTAATATCATTTAGAATTATTACTTTAAAATATGAAAAACCTGGTCATTCTGTTCATTCACAAATTGGATTACTGCCTTTAATTTACACATTGCTAAGCTTTGACTTGACCTATTGATTGATGCTCTCAAAAGTAAAATAAACCATTAGTTACAATGCTTCCTTTTCCTTAATTAACAAAATTCTGTGTTAAAACTGCTTTACAACATGTCTATGTTTTACAGTTTTGATATTTTTATCAATAACCATACATAATTTGTAACTTTTTTGGATTGATTTAGAATTATTTATTAATCAGGTTTATTACTGTTGCACTATTTCAAGTATTAATAATACACAAAAAATTTAAGGCAGAGTAATAAAAAATATGTGCTTTGTTTACAAAAAAAAAAATCTATCCAATATCTATCCAGGGGCGAGCATTTTGGGCGCTGGGCAGATACACACAGAACAAGGTGCCAATCTGTCACTAGGCACACTCACAAAGACATACACACATTACAACAACAACACTATACAGGGGCAATTTTTTTAAAACATCCAATTCACCTTAAATGAATATCTTTGATCTTTATAAAAATATAATAATTATAAATACTATTGCACATATAAACAGTATAATTTTTTATCGTGTATTGCAAAGATCAATCATAGTGTCACACTTTTGAGGTAGGTGTTATAGAGTTTGTTGGCCAAATTGAAGGAATGACCTCTGGCAATTTGTAGTGCACTTATAAAGAATCTAAGAAAGAGTCTTGCACCAAATGTGCTCATGTGTGTTTGTGTGTCTTGGAAGAATTTCAGAATTATTTTTTTTCTGTGAGGAGAGAACGCTAACCACTTGCGTCAACATACCGCTTAACTAAAACAACTTTGTGGTTTTGGAATGGGATGTCCAACATGCTTAGATGTATATATGATGTATGTGATATGTTTTCTTTCGCAAATGTGCATATTTTATTTTCACATTAAAGAACTCTTTTATGTTAAAATGAGGTGAATGTTTAAGGCTTTGAATAATTGATTACCAATGAAATTATCAATTCACTTTTACTGTATATTTCACACAGACTTTACATAAGTATAAAATCTGTAATGGTGCATTTTAAAGTTGTGTGTAGATGTAATTTTTTGCAATAGTCTTTAAATCAATCCGGTTATTCTTATTCCTATATCTATTTCCTTTGTCAGTTTTTTTTTTTAAAGTAGCCCTCACAGTATGTCATTGTGTCTTACAAGCCATCTCAGGAATTACTGGGAAATTGTTTAGGTCGTGACATTGTGATTTGCTGCATCAGTCCACCTGGAAAATAGATTCTTTTTCAAATGAACAGTAGTCTGGTAGTGATATCAGGTGTGCAGAGCTCTCCCTCTCTCTCTCTCTCTCTCTCTCTCTCTCTCCCCCCCCCCCCCCCCCCCCTCTCTCTCTCTCTCTCTCACACACACACACACACACACACACACAACCCTACTTTGATTTACATATACCCGGACATTTAACGCTGCACAATTATTTTACATAGTTAATGCATAAAAGGCATATTATGTGTATATTATATTTACTAATGGCCTGTATTATTTAGCATGCAAAGCTATTTTAGAAAATCATATATGATAGTACACTATCTTTGGAAATGGAATATAAATTTTTCATGAAAATGTTCCAACGAAATAGGAGGTCAGAAATGATATATTTAAAAAAAAAACACTGAAACACTGGTATCTGTAAAAATTATGTTGCATTTGTGCACTGAGGCTGATTGACTGGTGTAACAGAGATCTCTAGACCTTTTTTCTAGATTTCATGTTCCATGTGTGTAAAATGCCTCCAACAGTTTACTCTTCATTGCTTTTCGTTTTTATTTATCAATATCCTTATTCTCAAAGGGAATTTTCTCACACACTTATTGCCTGTTTTAAGTCACTGGGCAGCGACTACTGACTTGTCAATGCACATCACATCACTGATCACAGCAAATTATTTCTATCAGTGACTTGAAGATGGCTGGCAAATCTTCTAAGCTGAGGACATGATGAATATACCTTGGTGTGATTTAAGCAGAGGTAGAGACAGGAAAGGATTAACAATGAGGCCCATCATGGCTAAGAACAGAGCTATAAAATGAGATGGAGGAACAATTCAGAATGGGTTCATGAGTTATTAAATATAATACACTATGAACAATTGTATTTCACAATGATAAGCATGTAATTAATTACTGATGAGTTAGATCTATACAAAACTTCCTACAAAAAGCATGCATTTTCTTTTTTATTTTCTATCAGTTTTTGAAAGAAATATCAGTTTTATACCTGCAGTAGCTCCCAATACATTCAACTGAATTATACCTTGGCAAGAATATATGAACATATTTCTGTTTCCAAAATACTAATTGAATTAATTCACATGTTAGTGTTTATACAACTGATGGGAGAATATTTAAGGTACAAGTTTTTTTTAAGGTACACTATTTGGATGCTGATCTATGGATTTGATTGTCTGGAGCAGTTGAGCATCTGGGTCTTCTATTTTATCTAGAATTACTACTATAGTTCCCACTGATTATATGTCAGTAATAAACACATTTCTATGAAAGCTTGGAAAACCCACAATAATCTTCAATATTCAATTTACATTCAGGTGTCACTGTAATGTAGAAAGATTTCAATTTATTTTAATTATGTAATACAGCATCTATAGTTCGAGGGCTCGTCTCTATGGCCATTGCGCCAGGGTAGAGCTGCACATCGTCAAAATAATAAGGCTCAGATGCACCCAGGATTTGTTCCAACTGGGGAGGGGGGCAGTGCAAGTATATTTGCCACTCTGCTGTCTACTGAGAGCAAAGCGCCATAAGTCACGCTGTCTCCCCCTCAAAAGATGAGAGTGTGGTTTGCAGTAAGATGCTAATCCTTTGCTAGCTGTATGCAGAACCTGATGGCTGTTAGTTTGTGCTTGCTTTCGTCTGGCTCGAGCAGCACAGCTCTTGTCCCCTGAGCGTCTCTAATTTTAAGCAGCTGAAAGGGACAAGGGCTCCCCTCAGTGTCTTGGCAGAGTTGATTCAGCAGCTCCAGAACCGAATCAGTAGGCTGATTCTGAGTTAAACATCTGTGCACAAGTGTAGTAAGAATAGCATGCCAGCAAGGGTATGCTTTGTGTTGTAGGGTTCTAGGGTTATTGTTTGTCAGGTGGGTATTGATTTAATGTTATTCATGATACGTAGGATATTGTCGCGATCCAGCCACCTGTGCGACATTCAAAACAGAGCCAAAAATAAACACACACAAACAGGACTGGACAAGAATGGCAAAGTTAGGCAGGTTTGATGATAATGACAGGACAATAGGCAAATTTACAAGGACTAATTAACAAGGACTAATGAATGAAACATGTGCCTCTGAGTGTAACAACCCCCCATGCCACAAGAGCACGCAAGAGGACAGCTCCCAAATCAGTTAAGAGTCCAAAAAATGTGGAGAGAGTACAAAATAAAAAAAACAGAGTTCTAGCATCTGCACGGCATCCCGCGCATTGATGCATGAATGTCCTCTGCAGCATGTTGATGACTGGATGAGAAGGTGGAAGAAGGGGGGGGAGTGAAGAAGAAGGAGTGAGTGGGGTGAACAGATGAGGATAATGGAACCAGGAGGTGAAGCGAGGAGAGGTGGATAGAAAAACACAGAGACTAGAGGAACAAGTGAATCGGTGATGAGAGATGAAGGCATGAAGTTCGGAACCAGATGCCGATGTGACGTCCTAAGCGGAGATCAAGGCCCAGCATTGTCCACCAGCACCGGCGGTCCACTGTGTTTCTACTTGTTCATTGTCCGATTGCTCTGTCACAATCCTGCAGCATGTGCGGTGCTCAGAATTTAGTCCAAAATGAAGTGTAATTTTTTTTTATCTTTTTTTAGAAAGATTGGACACATGGCCACATTTTTCAAAGCTACTTAACAACACAAGTAAATGAGTTAGGAACATGTCAGTATGGAGGAACCAGCTGATCAGCAACATTCCAGCACCTTAAATATTTATAAATCTGGTTCCAATGCCTAAATTTCATCAAACATTTAATTCTTTATTATTTTTTTTTATCGCATTGTTTAAAATAGAATATTAGTTTGAAGTTTTTTGAAACTTTACAACTAAAATCCTCAAAGGCAGTGAAATTTGACTTATGAAATCTGGAGAGAACTGTAATTGTCACAGTGCAGGTGTGAAGGTGTAGAGGTATTGTGAGGTAAGTCTGTAGTTATGCAAAAATATATATATATTTATAAAAAAAAACTAATAATAACTAACAAAACTAACTAATGTCTTGAGGACAAAAGGCATCTTGGCAGTCTACAAACCCAATGATAAAGATGGTGGAAGGACTCAGATACAGCGGCTCACCAAATACAGGATCAGTCCAGTAAAAATAGCAATGGTGGAAACAATAGCCCAAACAACAATTCAATGAAACGAGCAATGCAATAAATAAACATCATGCAGGTTTACATTAACCTTTGGAGGAGGGAAATAACATAATCTCATTTACTTTGATTGTGGTATGATTGTTGGTGTCAGATTGTCTGAATTGATTATTCTGTGTGATCTTCTGAGTTTTCTGTGCACAGTTGGCAACTACATTTTTTTAGACTTTGTGCAATAAAGCAGAAACACCAAGTGAACAGCAGTGCTGCAGATGGCAAGTCAAAATTATTTTTGTTTTAATTATGCAGAGAAGAAAACATTTTATTTTTTCTATCTACAGTTTACTAAATGACATGTAAAATGTTAATGTTAATAATGCATTAGATTTTTGCATAGTAAAGGTTGGAGAAAAATGTCATAGCTATGCAAACTTCTAATTAAACTATGGAATGTTCAGTAGTAATCCTAATTGTAAAAGCATGGCTATGTTTCCTATGGCATGTTTTATAATGTATTATTGACATCTTCCTTACTACATACAGTGGAGGAAATAAGTATTTGATCCCCCACTGACTTTAAAAGTTTTAATACAAAAAAACAAATGAAACGTCTCATAATTTTATGCCATCTTTATTTTAACAGTGACACACAGAATATTAAAAGAAAAATGGAGAAAATTACATGAAATGAGAAATAAAAAATAATTTGCATTTCATTGAGGGAAATAAGTATTTGATCCCCTAGTAAAACATCATTTAATACTTGGTGGCAAAACCCTTGTTGGCAAGCTGTAACGGGGCACTAGGGCACCCGTTTCTCGGCGTTTGTTTGTTTTTGAGTTCTGTGTTTGTGTTCCTGTGTTTGGTTAATTAGCTGTCTCGTGTGGGTATTTTAGTTAATTAGCTTTGCGGGTTCATTGGGTGGTTTTGTGCACGTGGTGGGATATGTCAGGGTATTTAGTTCCGGGGTTTCATGTCTTCCGTGCGCGTCTTCGTTTATGTTACACTGTCCTCTTTACCTGTGTGTTTGGTGTTTTGAGCACCTCAATAAATATTCTTTATTCGTACCACCTGCGTGCCTGGCTCCCTTCTGCGCGTTAGAGCGCCGCGGCTCTGCGCTGTATTTGCGCAGCCGCGTTTAAATCCAGGTGGACCAGTGTGACAGAAAGATGCGCCAACGTTTGGGGAGTCCAGAGCCCAGGTAGGTGATTTTTAAATTTTTCTTTGGGGGGGGCCGTATAGCCTCGTACTCGCGGCGCGCTCCGCCGTTTCCGCGAGTGCGCCGTTATGCGGAGCCGGCCGTCCCAGAGCCGGGGGAGCGGCTCAAACAGCGTCATGGCGGAGTATAGCGACTCCGATGAGGAATGGATGTGGAGGAATGGTTTTGAGGCGCTCTGCGCAGAGGAAGGTCTGGACATTGTTCAGATTTCCGATGACGAGGCGGGCGAATCTTACCTGTATCGGCATATTCTGCCCGTACGCACCCTCCGCAACACTGAGGAGTTCTGGACGGAGGGTCCAGTCCGGTTTGTTAAACCCCCGGTGGCGAGACACAGACGCAGAGCGCGGCGACGGCGTGGAGTGAAGCCGCAGTGGGCTCACAGCGCAGCTGCGGAGCGCGAAGCGTGGACTGCAGGGGGCGTCCGCCTCGCCACGCCGCCAGGGGGCGTCCTCCGGACCACGCCGCCCGTGGGCAGCCACCGGACCACGCAGCTAGAAGGCGTGGCTCATTCCTCGCCCGACGGGGGCGTCCACCGGACCACGCATTAGGAGGGCGTGGCCCTGTCCTGATCCGCCACGGGCGTCCACCTGACCTCGCAGCCGGAGGGCGTCCGCAGCTCCGCGTCGGCAGACGGTGCTTTCCACACCGCGCCCGCAGAGGGCGTCCACCCCGACACAGAACTTATGGACGTGTCACACGCCTCCCCCGCAGAGGGCGTCCACCGGAGGGCGCCTACCTAGCCCGACTCAGGAGGGGCGGATGACCCCTCCCACCCCCCCAGGACTGTTTTTTTGGGTTGTCTTGGTCGCGTCCCCTCGTTACGCGACCGTAAGGGCGGGGGTAGTGTAACGGGTGCCTAGGGCACCCGTTTCTCTGCGTTTGTTTGTTTTTGGGTTCTGTGTTTGTGTTCCTGTGCTTGGTTAATTAGCTGTCTCGTGTGGGTATTTTAGTTAATTAGCTTCGCGGGTTCATTGGGTGGTTTTGTGCACGTGGTGGGATATGTCAGGGTATTTAGTTCCGGGGTTTCATGTCTTCCGTGCGCGTCTTCGTTTATGTTACACTGTCCTCTTTACCTGTGTGTTTGGTGTTTTGAGCACCTCAATAAATATTCTTTATTCGTACCACCTGCGTGCCTGGCTCCCTTCTGCGCGTTAGAGCGCCGCGGCTCTGCGCTGTATTTGCGCAGCCGCGTTTAAATCCAGGTGGACCAGTGTGACACAAGCACAGCAGTCAGACGTTTCTTATAGTTTTTTATAAGGTTTGCACACACTTCAGGAGTAATTTTGGCCCACTCCTCTCTGCAAATCACCTCCAAATCCTTAAGGTTTATAAGCATGCATTTGGAAACGTGGAACTTCAGCTCTCTCCATAGATTTTCGATGGGATTGAGGTCAGGAGACTGGCTAGGCCATTCCATGACCTTGATATGCTTCTTATGGAGCCAGTCATTTGTTTCCTTGGCTGTATGTTTTGGGTCGTTGTCGTGCTGAAAGACCCATCAACGACCCATTTTCAGTGCCCTTCCAGAGGCAAGGAGGTTGTCACCCAGGATTTTGCGATACATGGTCCCGTTCATCTTCCCGTCAATGCGGTGAAGTTGGCCTGTGCCCTTAGAAGAAAAACACCCCAAAACATAATACTTCCACCACCATGCTCGACAGTGGGGATGGTATTCTTAGGGTCATATTCGGTATTTTTCTTCCTCCAAACACGTCGAGTTGAGTTAAGGCCAAAGAGCTCAATTTTGGTCTCATCTGACCACAGCACCTTCTCCCAGTCTCTCTCGGAGTCATTAATATGTTCAGTGGCAAACTTGAGGCGGGTCTGGACGTGAGCCTCCTTGAGCAGAGGAACCTGTCGTGCACTGCATGATTTTAATCCATTACGTCTCAGTGTATTACCAATGTTTTTTTTTGGAGACTGTGGTCCCAGCCGCCTTGAGATCATTACTCAGCTCCTCCCGTGTAGTTCTTGGCTGATTTTTAACCTTTCCCATGATCAATGAGACTCCACGAGGTGATATCTTGCATGGAGCTCCAGGCCTGGGTCGATTTACAGTAATGTTGTACTTCTTTCACTTCCAAATAATTGCACCAACAGTTGTTACCTTCTCATCCAGCTTTTTACTTATGACTTTGTAGCCCATTCCAGCCTTGTGTAGGTCAACAATTTTGTCCCTGACATCTTTAGACGGCTCTTTACTCTTGCCCTTCGTGGAGATGTTGGAGTGTCACTGAGACTGTTGCCAGGTGGACTTTTATACAGGTGATAATTTGGGACAGGTGTCTCTCATTCAGGTAATGACTTCACTGTGATTAGGGTGTGTCAGTGGTCTGTGGGAGCCAACATTAGTCATGGTTTTACTAGGGGATCAAATAATTATTTCCCTCAATAAAGTGCAAATTATTTTATATTTCTCATTTCATGTCATTTTCTCCATTTTTCTTTTGATATTCTATGTGGCACTGTTAAAATAAAACTGGCATAAAATTATGAGACGTTTCATTTGTTTTTTGTATTAAAACTTTTAAAGTCAGTGGGGGATCAAATACTTATTTCCTCCACTATATAATATTTACCTACATTTATATTACATTTCATTTAGCAGATGCTTTTATCCAAAGTGTCAGAACACAGGGTTGTTATAACACCCCTGAAGCAATGAGGGTTAAGGGACTTGTTCAAGGACCCACACTGGTAACTTTAGTGGACCTGGGATTTGAACCTTGAGATTCATAGCCCAACACCCTAACCACCACTGAGCTACTAGGCCCTAAGAAATACTTAAAAAACATTTGTGAATGGCTAACCTGTGGGGACCATGGGGCGCCATGATTAATTAGGTGCGGGTGTGGCCACATCTGTACCTGATCCTGCATTAAGCTACGATAAGCCACTCTGCAACCCACTTGTTAAAAAGCATTTAGAAGTTATCCTGCTGGACACAGGAGGAAACTGCGCTTTTAGCTGCATTGGCTATAGTGGCAATGCTCCAACTCCTTTAGTTAATGCTTATTTTGGTGTAGCTGGGAAGAACAGGGGCTGCTTCCAGCATCTCAGAACAAATGGTGTGGCAGATCAGGAATGGATTTGGTAGGTGCAACCTCACTTTTATTTCATTTTCTTTTTATTTATTTTCATGTAGGGTGTGCATACTTTCTGAGGTGTACACAAGGGCAGAAGCATGTTAAAAGTGATGTATCTGAGGTATGGTTTTAGGAGGTTTTGCTTTATAATAGTATGTGTGTAGGATGTGCACATACTCTTAGTTCATTTTTAGTTTTGTTCATTTTAATTATTTATAAGTATTATTTGCCTAATGTGTTTTTTTATCATTGTCTCATATTGCCCATACTTCCACCGTGCCGTGTATGTGGACTTTGGATGCACATCTTAATATTAACGTTTCATTCATTTATGCTTAATTACCTACATTACATATGTCCCAGAGATTTCCCTTTTTATAAAAAAGGTATATTTTTATTATAATAGAGTTTTTAGGTTTTAGCTGCAGGTCTTTATTTTTTTCCTATTAAGTATTTTAGTTGCATGGCCCACGTTATTTTAGTTCTGCAATATATGTTATTTTTTGCAGTTAGTTTTGTCTGTGTTTAGTTTCCAGTCAGATTTCGCTTTTTTTATTTACTCCACCACGAGGCCCAGTTGAAACATTTTTAAAGATAACATAGAAAAGCAAAAACATGCTAACAATCAGGGCTGTCAGCTTGTCCAACATGGGACAATTAGTTTGTAACCTTATGCTTATGTTTAACCAACTTAGTGTATGGGCTTTAACCACATTAAGGCCGGCATGGTGCGTTTTCACACTTCATTTAGAAGTTTTCCTCTGCTCAGTGCCATAAAACGCACAGGACCTCTGGTACACTGGGAGTGTTGTGAAACTTTCCCCAGATCTCCTTCCTCTCTGAACATTGCTAAGCAATGATCCCCACCATGAACATCCCTTAGACTCCCTACTGTTTTTCAGTTGCGTGAGCTGTCCTGGAAAAGTAGTTCCCTTTTCCAACTGGTCATCACAGTTATTTCTTCCTTGGAGTCTTAACTTTTGGAGGGGCAAATGACATGAACTGGTTTCTTGCTTTTCTGTATAGTTTTGCATTAATGTTTCATGTGTCCACAATTCATCTGTGTATTTAGTCTTTTTATTTCACTTTGTTGGGTTTCTGTTTAGATTGGGTCAGTTTTGGTTGTCATATTACTCTCTTAGTTCTGTTTTGGTAATCAATCTATTTATTGCATTTAGTTCAACTCGGTCTTTTTTTGTCAGCAGTCAGTTTTACTTTTATTTTTTCCATAACAACCAAGATCGGATGACCCATTCCAGTATGTGTCTACTAAAATTATGATAACTAAGATCAGCCATTTATTTCTTCATCTACAATACTACATCTCTTTTTCCAGTAATAGTTTGAATCTTGCAGGGCATTTCTGCCTGTCACTAGAGCAAGATTAGCAGCTGTGGGGTCTTCAGCCTGGAGCTATTACATACTGATTTAACATAACTTTTATATGAGAACATCTCAGAATATTGGGGCAGCGGTCAGGGATGTCTTCCTGCAGCTGAATTTACGTAGTAAAGTTGTTTCATGAAGAGTCATTATAGATTCTCCAACTTTTGTCTCCTTCACAGCCAAATGTCCTATTTTCACTTTATTGTCAAAAACATTTAGGCCATTCTCCCCTCCCCCCAGCTTTAGAGTATTGATTACTTTCATTTTCAGATCTTTAAATGGGAGTGAAAATGTATTTCGGCTTACAAAATAAGTTATTTATTATAGTTGTAACAGAACATCAGATAGAAAAACAGGGATACAAGGGACACATTAATGTATACATTTATAAATATTATTAAATTAATCAAATTTGATTAGATGAGAGCAATACATGCATACATTCCATTGCTACTACCACAAATGTGATACTTTGGAAGTGGCCCTCTCAACCAAAACCATTTTAGAGGTTAAACGCTATGTTTTAAGTTTTAAGTTCATTTACTCTATGGTGCATTTTACAATAGTACATTGTCACAAAGCAAATTAATAGTGTTCCGAGACTGAAAATAAAGAGCAAGCCGAAATGACAGTGGAAAGAAAAAAATCTCCCAAGTTGTTATTCTTTAAGTTGTTTTTTAAAGAATAAACCTTGGGAGGACCTGCATCAACAGTGCAGGACACCTATGTAAAAGTTGCAATGATCAGGTGTCCATTTTCAAAAATGAGTGAAAAAACTAGATGAGTTCAGTGAGGCCCCATTCTGTCCATTAATTGTCTTTGCCGCAGTACACTGGCAGTGTTATGGATGAAGAGCTATTGATAACTTAAAAAAGCTAATGATATCTCAAAGAAAAAAGAAAAGAAAAGCAGTTAGAGCTAATACATAATAACACAGTAATTAAGTAGTAGACAAAGTGTATTTTTCGACACAGTACAGGATGTGACTCCAGCATAACTGAGCAGAGCAGCATAACTAACTAGCAGATACTGCAGATTACTTATTCAAAAGGGCTCCCTAAAAGAGAATTTTTGTACTAATGAGTGAAGCAGTAAAATTTAGCACAGTTTATCCCAGATCAATAAACCAACACCTTCAAACCTGAGATCTACACCTTTATCTACACTGAATTAATTACATTTAAACAAATATGTTGTTAATCTACTTTTAGATTGATTGTGATTATTATAGTGATATTGTGATATTCTGGTTAAGGAGCATTGTGGGAATGCTTTTGGACAAGGTGCATAACCCCAATTGCTTCCTGGGCACTGTATACAAAGCTGCCCACCGCACCAGGCACGTATGCTTACTTTACTAATGTGTGTATATGTGTGTGTTTATCAATACGTGGGTGAGTTAAATATGGAGGACAGATTCTTGTAAAATAAATAAATTACTTTATCACTTTACTACCGTCAGCCTGCAGACAATATTTAGGAATTAATAAATAGAAAATGAAACGGAGTGAGGAGGCATGTAATGACTTGACAGTGTCTGTGGCAACCATGCTGCGAAGTAGTTGGACACTACTGTCTTCTTCGGAGCCACTTAACAGAGCACCGCCAATGTAGTAGAAGAACTCCCATGTTGATGGTTTAATGGAATGTTATAACAATTGGTAACATTATTTACTTAGCCATGTCTTAGACTTTGTTAAAAATCTGTCAAAATTGTATTCATGCCAAAACTTTATCTTTTGTACTTGAGTAAAGCATATGTTCAGATGGGGAAATTACAGCTTCTGCTGAAGACCTGTGCTAAGTGAATAATGCACTTTGCCTAAATAAATTGTCAATTTTGTTAGATAGGTTTTATTTCTAATGCATTTACCAAATTATATGGAAATTAAATTTGTGGAATCTTTTTTTAGTGCTGCACTCTCTAATGCATTCAGAAAAGGCCCAAAATATTCTACTCTCTTCATGCATACTTCTTGTTTGTTGAGTCTAATGGAAATGGTCTATCTAGTAGCAAAAATTAAATGATTATAAATATACAATTACAATGCTAATAAAATACAACCTACGGCCTTATTGTATTACTTGGTTTTCTTATTAGGTTTGGATCAGGTATGAGTCACTTTAAGCCTCATCCATATCTGCTGTTTTTAAACTGTTTTAATTTTACTTTGTGACATGGATAACGGATTTTTTACCTCTAGCCTTGCTTTGTTGTTTAGTGGTGTGTACAATGTTGACACGATATGGCCCAGATGTACCTGTGATCGCAGAGCAATTAAATAAGATGGCAGAGCTTTGTTTAATGCTGGGATGTTGAACTGAACGTTGGAATGTTGAAATGAAATAGCGCTTTAAACATTTGTGGCTTTGTCTCACCTGGTTGAGTCTGGCATGCCCACATATTTTTTTTATATTTTTACCACTATCATATGCCCCTTAACACGTGCATTGCATCCATTGTCTTACTTATGCTCTACATGGTTAATTGTTATTTCTGTGCTTTTGTTTTCCAATTTATTAAGCCTGTATCTAATCTTATCTCATTATCTTCTGCAAAGTCCTCTACTAGGGCCATGGGGTTGGGTTCTCCATGCCCATCCATGAGAGAACATTTCCAGTGCTGGGCAGAAGACAAGGCGCCAATCTTTTAAGCAGGGATAACCTTTTTATTTTTGTGTGGCCTTATTTTATCCTTGTATTGTTTGTTAAATCACTTCAAACATCCTTGTATATGCCTTTTAAAATTTTAAGTGTTGAATGAGTAAGTATTTAAATAAATAATAAGAATAATCCTTAACACAAGGTACGCTTAGCCAAAATACCTTTGAAACAGTTTCAAGCTTAAACACTTCTGTGCTTGTATCCAGTCCATATTGACACTGTGCTATGAAAGAATATTTCAGCTTAGCTTTAAAAGGTCACATGCTGTAAAGTATTTGAAGTGTGAAACTAATAAAAAGTTGAAATCGAAAGCAGCACATTGGCCAGATGCACTGAAAAACCTGGTTCATTCATATCAGTAGGAGCAACACATAACACAATCAACAATGGTAAACCCTAAAAACAGAAAATCAGATCAATTTATTCTTTATGGCACAATTGTAACATTCCTGTAAATTAATATATCTTGCTAGATATTTTTTACATAGCATGGCTCAGCACATTGGGTGGGCTCAGCATGTTTTGAGGATGTGCTGGCCATTCTAAGTGGGTGGCTGTGTGGCTGCAGGCAGCAAAGCGCAGTCAAACAGAACCATTTCCCACTGAACAAAAGAGTCAAGATGTAAACTGGAAGTTTTATGGAGCATAGCCTATCTAATCTAAAACTTTATGACCTGTCTCCAAAAAAAGACTGCTTGATTGTTAAACATTGTGTGTTGTAAACACAGGAGTGACCTAACAGTAGGTCCACAACACCACATTACTATTATTATTTTTTTAAGATTTATTAAATATAAAAACATGATTGCTAAAAGGTGGCATAGTGTTTAGTACGATCACCTCTCAGCTTTGGGGATTCAGGTTAGAATCCTGATTCATCCATGTGGGTTTTCGTGTTAAATGTGGGTTTCCTCTGGGTTTGCTGGTTTCCTCCCACAGTCCTAAAACCTTGAGTTAAGGTAAATTGGCTATTTAAATTGCCCTTATCTTAATTGCCTCAATATAGTCTGTGTCGCCCAACGATGTATTGGCGCACTGTCCAGGGAGTATCTGCCCAGCGCCTGAAACATGGGCATTGGGGAATCCCCCCCCCCACTACCCTAGTAGAGGTTAAAGTGGAAGATAATGGATGGATGGATAGTGTGTGTCTGTGCAAGTGAGTGTGTGCCTAGAAATGGATTTGCGCTCTCTCCTGGGTGTATATACCCAGGGTCTGAAATGTTCTCCCCTGGTTGGACATGGGTAAACCTTGTCCCTAGTATAGGATTAAGTAGTAGATAATGAGATAAGATAAGATGATTGCTTTATAAGTTGCAAGTGGCAGTGGCTTTTGGCTTTGTTCCTGGTTTGGTACAAACTTACAAAAGGGGTAACAAAAGCCCCATGGGCAGTGGGAGGCCTGTTTTGGTAACTTTGGTTGGGAAATCATTTGTTATACATATATACATACATACTGTATATACATATGTTTTATACTTGATAAGAAAAAATTGTGGGCGGCACGGTGGCTTAGTGGTTAGCACGTTCGCCTCTCAGCGCTAGGGATTCCCGGTTCGAATCCCTATCTGGGTGGAGTTTCCATGTTCTCCCCGTGTCCGCATGGGTTTCCTCCGGGTTCTCTGGTTTCCTCCCACAGTCCAAAAACATGGATCAAGTCAATTGAGTTCTCCAAATTGCCCCATATAGAGTGTGTATGTGTCTGTGTGAGTGAGTGTGTCCCCAGCGATGGATTGGCGCCCTGTCCTGGGTGTATCTGCCCAGCACCCGAAATGTTCTCCCCAGGATGGGCATGGTGAACCCCCCCGTGACCCGATGAAGCGGAAGATAATCGATGGATGGAAGAAAAAAATGTAAATCTGCTTTGAGACAATATTTTAATCACGTACAAGTGAACTGTGTTGCATTTGCATACTCTCCTTTTTATTTTTCCTGATCATTTGTAAAGTGTCCTTGGGTTTTAGAAAGGTGCTATATAAGTCAAACTTATTATAATTATTCATTCATTCATTATCTTCCACTTATTCCTCTATAAGGATCGTGGTGGGGGTGGTGAATACCCATGCCCATCCAGGTGAGAATGTTTCGGGTGCTGGGCAGATACACCCAGGACAGAGAGCCAATCTATCAATGAGCACACACAAAAAACACACCATATGGAGCAATTTAGATAATTCACTTTACTTTAAATCCATGTTTTTGGACTGTGGGAGGAAATCAGAGGAAACCCGGAGGCTATGGGGAGAACATGGAAACTCCACACAAACATATATATATATATATATATGTATATATATATATATATATATATATATATATATATATGTATATTGTGGCGTTGACGAAGAACTGACGCGGAGTCGAGATGCCATCATAACCAAACTGGGTTTATTAAAGAGATCGTGAACGTAAATCAAATAACTCCAACACTTCAACCACGCAGACACGCGAACCCCTTCCCTTATATACATGTATTTTCCCGCGGCGCATCCCGGAACATCCACGGGGCAACTTCCCATTGGCAGGGCATCCTGCCAAACCGCGACGTGCACACACGCCCCGCGGTACATCCCGTGAAACCCACTGGGCAACTTCCCATTGGCAGGGCAACCTGCCAAGCCGTGACCTGTGCCAGGGCAACGTGCCAAGCCGTGACGTGTGCACCAAGATGGCGAGTCCCGCGCTACACCCCCCACCTCTTACCAGCAAACATCCCGGTTGACCTCAGTCCAACAGTCGGGCAGGTAATCGACATTCGCGTCGCAGGCGCCCCGGGCATGGTTCCGAGCGCACACTTGACCCTCCCAACGCCAGAGGTGAGTCACCCCCCGAAACAATCAGTGGTTCGCTCCCTGCAACTTTAGGGCGGTAAGGGGCCAACCTGTCCCTGTGGACGACGTCCCAAAATGACGCGATACACCACCTCGCCCAGTCGCAACTTGACCACGAAGGGCCCCTCCCACACAGACTGGAGCTTAGGGCACAGTCCCTTTTTCCGCCGCGGGTTGTAGAGCCAGACCTTCGAGTCCAGTTCCAGGGGCTCTCCAAAGCACCACATGTCGTATGCCTGTTTCTGCCTCGCCCCAGCATCCGCCTGATGTGTCCTCGTCAGTTCACGGACCTGGTGTAATTGGTCGAGCAATGGTGACACATATGCCTCTCGCATCCCCCTCCGGTGGTGCCCCAAACGCCAAATTGACGGGCGTCCGTAGCTCACGCCCAAACATTACCATGGCAGGAGAGAATCCAGTGGACTCCTGCACCGCCGAGTGACAGGCCAGCAAAACGATGGGCAGGTGCCTGTCCAAGTCCCTCTGGTTCTTTGCTGTGACCACATACGTCACGAGCCAGATACGTCGCCAGGGTTCGGTTGAATCTTTCCACCAAACCGTCGCTGTGGGGGTGTAGGGGTGTTGTGCAGGTCTTCTGCACACCCATATGCCGGCACATCTACCTCATCACCTCGGACTCGAAGTTCCGTCCTTGGTCGCTGTGCAGCACCTCGGGGACTCCGAACCAGCATAAGAACTCCTCCACCAGCCACTCCGCCGTCGTGGAGGCACTCTGGTCTGGTACCGCATACGCCTCTGGCCATTTCATGAAATAATCCATGGCCATGATCACGTATCGGTTACAAGAGTCCGTCACCGGGGAAGGGCCCAGCACATCGACAGCCACCCTCTCCATCGGCGCCCCAGATTGCATCGGCTGTAGTGGCACTCCTGAAGAACCTGCAGGGCCTTTTTTTGCAGTGCAGATGTCGCAACAGTGTACAAACAGCTCCACGTCATTGCGACAGCCAGGCCAGTAGAATCGCTGTCGCAGGTGCCTCAGCGTCTTGGTCACACCAAAATGGCCCCCAGGACTACAGATCTCATGCCCCGTGGAACCACCTCAGACTGTCCATGTTTGACATCAGCCCTTTAGCCACTGGTCCCGCTCGCCGCTTGCAGCGCCCCAATAGCCCACGCGATCTCCGGAACCGCCTCTTGTGCCAGCTTGAAGTCAGCCCGTGAGACCTGGAACGCTGGTGGTCCGGTCGTTGGCATTGACAGCAGCACACCGCCCGATGACTTCCGCGGCCTTCACCTCAACGCGTTGGCAATACTGACAGTTTGTAACGCTACACGGTCGGCGTGACAGGGTATCAGCATTACCATGTCGGTGCCCCACCCGGTGATCCACCTCGCCAACTGACCCTCTGGTTCCTTAAACTGCATCAGCCAGGTCAGTGATGCATGGTCAGTCCGCAGTGAAAACCTAACACCGTATAAGTACGGCCGGAAATGCCCCAGTCCAGCCACTTCCGCCAACAGTTTCGCCGTGTCACGCAATAGTTCTGCTTGGCTGCCGCCGCCGACTAAAATAGGTGATCACCCGCTCGGGCCCCATCCTGCACCTGCGAAAAAACCGCCCCCAAACTGTGATTGCTCACGTCCGTGTCGATAATGAACCTCTCCCCAAATCTTGGGTAAGCCAACACCGGGGCGCTGCACAGTTTTTCCCGCAACAACACGAACGCCCGATTCGCTTCGTCAGACCACGTGAACTTCACACCCCGTTCGGTCATGCGGTGTAATGGGGCAGCAATGTCCGCGAAACCTCGCCAAACCGGCGGTAATACGACGCCAGACCCAGGAAGCTCCGTAACTCCTTTAAATTCCGCGGTTTCGGCCAGTCCCGCACAGCGTCTTTCTTTCTCGGTTCTGTCTCGACGCCCGCCCCGCTCACAATGTGACCCAAAAAGTTCACCCGCCGCTGTAAAAAAGAACCCTTCGCAGGGTTCAGTTTATGATTCCCCCCCCTTATCGCATTAAGAACCATCTCTAAGTTAGAGAGCGCCACGTCAAACTCACTGGCGTGAACCAGGACGTCATCCAAATAGACCACAAACTTGTCTTTTGGAACATGTTCTAGCACGCGGTCCATGAGTCTCTCGAATGTTGCGGGCGCATTACACATTCCGAAAGGTAACACCTTAAACTGCCATAACCCATTCCCCAACGAAAATGCCGTTTTCTCTCTAGCTGAAACAGAGAGGGGTACCTGCCAATATCCGCTGCGGAGATCCAGTGAGCTGAACCATCGTCGATCGTTGTCGATGCGTGGAATCGGGTAAGAGTCCAGTTTCGTTACAGCATTTGGCTTCCGGTAGTCCACGCAAAAACGCCAAGTACCGTCCTTCTTTTTCGCCAGTACCACTGGTGACATCCAGGGGCTATGTGAAGGCTCGATGATATCTGCCGCCGCCATCTCTCTGACGTGCTGTTCTGTTGTCTGCGATGGGGGGAGGCGATGGGGTCGCAGACAGATCAGCACGGCATCTCCCGTGTTGATTTCGTGCCATGCTGGTTCGGGTGCATTCCTGCTCTGTCGCCGTGAACACATCAGCGTTTAGATCGGTGCTGCTGCGTGTGAACAAATCCTTCAACGGGGCTGGATCTTTCGTCGCGCAGCGTCGTTGTCTCGACGTCGCTTCGTGGGTGGTCATGTCGCTCCCAGCTGCGTCGCCGCTGGAGAACTTTAGCGCTCGACCGCCGCAGTGGAGTAATCCTCTTTTAAAATCCACTGTTGCGCCCACCTTTTCCAGGAAATCCGTACCCAGGATACAGTCCTCACGAATGGGGCCCATCCACACGGAATGTGGAGTCGCACCGCTGCCACAATCGAGTGATAACTTCCAGCATCCCATCAGGCTGATGCGGTCACCCGTGAGCTTTTAGAGTTCAGGGGAGCTTGCCCCGAGTTTCGACCTCCTCACCAGCTGCTACGTCTGTTACCACACCAGGGCGGATTAACGTCACTGAAGAACCGCTATCGATCAGCGCTTTTATCATCGTGTCGTTTATGCTGCATAAGATGTAAGGCCCCCCTGCCCCACCAATGCGGGCGAAGCAGGGCACGGAGGGTTTTGCGATACACGGAGGAGCTGCCACATCCCACACTGCGCAGCTCCCACTCCGTTTCCCGCCGGCGCAGCCACGGTACACTGGCCAGCTCTGTGTCCGACCTCGCCGCACTCCCAGCAGGTGAGTCGTCGTCTCGCTGGTTTGTCCCTCATCGCGGACGCGTCCCCCATCGCTCCCGAACCGGCGTTGTTGAGGGCAAAAATCATCTTGGCGCGTTCTGCCTCCGCGACTGCCTGCTGCATCGAATCGGGTGCTGCTAGCATGATGTGCTGCCTCAACGAGTTGGGAATCAACGCCCCACGGAAATGTCGGGTATGCCAGCCGAACTAGCAGTGCCATGTCTGCTGCCAGCGTACTGATCTTCTCGCCCTTTTCGCGTCGTCTAGCCGTAAGTAGCTGTTTGGCGGCCGGTTCTTTGGGTTGTCGGCTAAACCGCGCTTTCAGTTCTCCGGTGAGATCTGCCAGATTACCCCGGCATTCCGGTGGCAGCTCTCCTAATACACTTAACGCTTGCCCCTGCAGCGCCAGTCCTAGACGTGCTGCTGCCTCATCGTCAGTCCAACCAGAGTTCCTTCTCGCTATTTCCAGCTGTGCCTCGTACGATTCCCAGTCGGCTTCACCGTTATCCGGCAGTCGAAGCTGCATCCTCTCGACTGTCGGCCGGGTGTTTTCCAAATCCATCTCCCATCCTGACGTTTTTCGTCTCGCACCAAGGGTTCCATGTCCAAGAGACCCCAGTTCTCGATCGATCACCTCCAATGCATGATCCAGGCGATCAAATCCCACTTCTGACACCAAATGTGGCGTTGACGAAGAACTGACGCGGAGTCGAGATGCCATCATAACCAAACTGGGTTTATCAAAGAGATCGTGAATGTAACTCAAATAACTTTGAGCACACGCAGACACGCTAACCCCTTCCCTTATATACATGTATTTTCCCGCGGCTCATCCCGGAACATCCACGGGGCATAAGCCGTGACGTGTGCCAGGGCAACACGTCAAGCCGTGATGTGCGCGCCAAGATGGTGAGTCCCACGCTACTATATATATACTATACATATATACTATATATATATATATATATATATTTTTTTTTTTTTTTATTTATTTATTTTTTTTCTTCAGACTGCTTTTAAGTGGACATGGCATGTATTATGCTCTGTTCTTTCCCCCCTTAATATCAAGATGTACATTTAAGTAGGGAAAAATGCTACCATTTAGGGTATTCTCTGCTTCCCATTTCATACATTTCTCACACTGCTCAACTGCTCAACAACCAATAAAAAAAACTCATTCTCACACCTTGTCATGATACACTATATAAAAGCAATTTCCCACCACCAGTGCAAGATTAGTGCTTGCCATACTGGTAGGTGGGTAGTAACCATTTCATCAAAAAAAATATGCTTTCCTTGTGACAATTGTGTTATTCTTCCTAAAACAAATTTGAGGAGGATAGACTTGGATGCAGTACTACACTAGTACTCATTCATTCATTAATTATCTTCTGCTTTATCCTATATTAGGGTCCCCATGCCCATCCAGGGGAGAACGTTTTGGGCGCTGGGCAGATACATCCAGGACAGGGATCCCATCTATCGCTGGGCTACACTAGTACTACTAATGCAAAAACACATACACACATTCACGCAAACACACATGCATTCAGTGCAGGACAATCAAGCTCACCCCAATTTTCTTTCCTCATTTGCACATGATGTTCTTTATCTCCTAAAAAAAGAGTGTATAAAAACCCTAGTCTGGCTTTTGACAAGAGTCCAAATGATCTTGCTCACCACTTCCTTCTTCCACTGTCCTTAATGCCTCTTGTTCTGGAAAGCTCATTTCCATGAATTATATCAGAGCACGGAACAATCTAGAGAGGCTTTGTGTCAAAAGACAGGTACAATTATACTTTAAAACTGTCTTTGTTTTGTTTGTGTGTGGTTATTGAAATCTGTGATGGGCAATGTGAATGAAAAATTTAAGCTCAGATCTAAGAAAGGTTAATTAAAGCTAAAACAATGTGGGCTTGCCAAAAAAATGAATGAGCTCCAAAGCCTATCGGAAATCCATGATGTTTTGTCTTTCATATGTGAGAGTTGGTCCAACCTTGAAGATCCAGTTTAATCAAGAACAATCGTTAACGACCAGTCATTTATTAATGCTTATGGTGACAAGCTAACACTGCATGATCCTGGATTTTCACAGACATATTGCCTTAAAAAGGCACACATTTTAACTATGGGTTTGACAGCATCTATTATTTTTACCTTCCACTCACACCCTCCTGGCAAATTGAATCCCTGGACGCTCCTGAAAACAGCACATGCTTGCGGACCCGTCATGGAAAATAATGGATCCTGTCTTCGATCCAACTTCCTGTCAAAACAATGTATCAGCCCATCCACTAGTCTTTCTGAAAGGCATGAGTCAGGAAGTCAGCAGTGCATTGAAGCTTCAGTCCCCCATACTGACGCACCTACAGTTGTACTCAGCCTCATTATGAAGTAAGTGTCACATAGATGAATAACCGAGTTCATGCATTTGACTCCTACCTTTTATAGCCCATTGCAATTTCAAAGCTGTACATTGCTGAAGAAGCACTATATATTTTTAAGTCCAAATTGGATATGTGAACTAGCAACCCTAATTATTCAGTACTGTCTGCTTTCGCTTTGTCTCTTTCTTATATTATTAGAAGCACCAACAAGTAAGTTTAAAATTATCTTTACTCCTAGGTACCTTTGAATGAAACCTTTTTTAAGTATAAATTGAATTTTCATGTCTTCTTCTGCGCCCTGTCCTGGGTCTACCTGCACAGCGCCCGAGACGTTCTCCCCTGGATGGGCATGGGGGAACCCCACCGCGACCCTAATAGAGGATAAAGCGGGAGATAATGAATGAATGAATGAATGAATGAATGAATGAATGTCTTCTTCTGGAATCTATTATTAGGCATCAAATTGGAACTACAATTGTTTTGTTCTCGATGCTGCCCTAAATAAGTCCCCTTTTCTAGTTCATAGCAGGATTACAGAGCACATAAAACAACCAGGAGCTGTACCCTGTTGCATTGACTCATTTATATTATATTTAAATTCTGTTTCTTCTATTTAAAATAGGGCTACTAGAATCGATCCAGAATTCGTTCCAGCTTCCTCCATACTAATACAACTTTATTCAGACATTCATATGGACCAAATGATGCATTTTTTTATTTTGTCTGAACTGTTTATGATATAATTATTTATTCATTCATTATCTTCCGCTTTATCCTATATTAGGGTCGCGGGGGGTTCCCCATGCCCATCCAGGGGAGAACGTTTCGTGCGCTGGGCAGATACATCCAGGACAGGGCGCCAATCTATCGCTGGGCACACACACAGACACAGACGCTCACTCAGACACACTTTATATGGGGCAATTTGGAGAACTCAATTGACTTGATCCATGTTTTTGGACTGTGGGAGGAAACCGGAGAACCCGGAGGAAACCCACGCAGACACGGGGAGAACATGGAAACTCCACCCAGATGGGGATTCGAACCGGGAATCCCTAGTGCTGAGAGGCGAACGTGTATATACAGTACTTTTTAAAAGTATGTGAATCCTTTAAAATAAAATAAAAAAAAATATATTAGATTAAATAATTTTCAAAAATGTTTATAGGCTACTGTATATATTTACCTGACATTTAATAAGGTGCCCAGCGATGGATTGGCGCCCTGTCCTGGGTCTATCTGCCCAGCGCCCGAGACGTTCTCCCCTGGATTGGCATGGGGAACCCCACCGCGACCCTAATAGAGGATAAAGCGGGAGATAATGAATGAATGAATTTAATAAGGTGGCTTAGTGGTTAGCATGTTTGCCTCTCAGCACTAGGGATTCTCGGTTCGAATCCCAATCTGGGTGGAGTTTCCATGTTCTCCCCGTGTCCGCGTGGGTTTCCTTCATGTTCTCTGGTTTCCTCCCACAGTCCAAAAACATGGATCAAATCAAATGAATTCTCCAACTTGCCCCGTAAAATATAAAATTAGAGGCAGGTGATACAATGATAGATGGGAGGGGTGCTCTGTTTTATTTAAAGAATGAGGTTCTGAGGAGTCTGATTACAATACATGTTTGTGAATTGTAAGTTTAAAAGAGCACAAACACCAACTACTGAAAGCAAATGCTGACATACTTCTGTCTCCTACAGATATTGGATTTTTCCTAAATAAATTTATGACCAAAGTTAATAATTTGTCTTATTAATTTGATTTGGTTCTCTTTGCCTAAAAGTTTTAGGTCAGATTTATGCAGAAAAATTGAAATTTGTAAATAATTCATGAACTTTCAAGTACTGCTGTATTTTGTGTACTGTATTGTTTAAAGTCCATAAACAAGGACTCTTTTCAGATCATAAAGTGTAGAAATAGAACTTAAAAATATTAAAAGTTACTTTGCCAAAACAAGGCATATTAAGAAATAAATAGAAACGATTTGACAGGGAAGATGTTCATCAGTTAGTTTTAAAACTGAGACCGTTGAGTGGCACAGTCCCATCATGAAACAATAAGGCATGAAAGGGTGTATATTATTGTAAATAACTCACAGGAATGTGTGTGTGTGTTCCCTTTTCAACAACCCCAGTGATTGGTGTCCAAGAGTAATTATTGCTATTGTAATTAAAAAAAAACTTTTTCTCACAGCTAGTTAAATAATAAAGATGCAACCAATTACATGCAAATTAATGTCATCAAAAGCCCGGACATAGTCGGGCCAAGAGGGGGGCTAGTGCACTAAATGTCATTAAGACTTTGTTAGGTAAGTTGGCTTTAAAACTAGACTGGTTTACACAGAGCACTGATCTTAATCCCATTCAAAATCTTTGTGATAATATAGAATGGATATTGTGATTCAAGCATTTTATGGTCTGCCACCACAAATATTATGCTGGATGAATTGATAAAAATTTTCACAAGCACACTCCAAAATATTGTACACAGATGAATGGATGCAGTAATTGTAATGTGACATCCATAACAAAAGAGGTCTTGGCTTTGGCACTAGACATATTGGCTCTCGCCTGGCTGCGGTGATTGATGCAATTATTGAAAGCTTCAACCCTGAGACATTACTTCATACATGTTTTTTTTCTAAGGGGTGTTTACCGCACCTCTCCCATTACTATACCATTTGTATCTTCTGCACTGGCTGCTGTTTTTGGCATTGTATTTTTCTAATCTGTTTGCGGTGCACATGGTACCATGGTACAAAGCACAATCTAAAATGTGAGAGTGGAAAGTATGCTTTAAGAACACAACGCTCTACTGGCCATTAGAGGAAGCTGACATTTGTTACTGATGCTCGCTACCCAATGGCTCTTGCCCCTTAGGCGGGGACAGTCGGTGAAGCAGCAATAGGCACCTTATTTTCCTTTTCTTTGTATTATTTATGAAGTGTGTGGTGAGCATGCTCTTTGTGGTAAACATCTGTGCATGTGCAGTAACTTGCTATCTGCAGTCTGATTTGGTTGCAGAGATCACATGTGCATCCAAGGAATCATTTAATTCTTTGCGTAGCGTGTAGGCTGTGCACATGCATGCTCTGAGGTATTTTATATTGTCTTATAATGTATTAATTCATTCATTATCTTCCGCTTTATCCTATATTAGGGTCGCGGTGGGGTTCCCCATGCCCATCCAGGGGAGAAAGTTTCGGGCGCTGGGCAGATACACCCAGGACAGGGCGCCAATCTATCACTGAGCACACACTCACTCACACAGACACACACGCATACACACTCTATATGGGGCAATTTGGAGAACTCAATTGACTTGATCCATGTTTTTGGACTGTGGGAGGAAACCGGAGAACCGGGAGAACATGGAAACTCCACCCAGATGGGGATTCGATTTATAATGTATAATATAAAATGAACATATATATCAAAATGAACATTTTAAATGATTGTCTTGTGGTGTTTTGTTGTGGGTCCAGCATGCTTAAAAATATATTACCAGCATTCAATGGCACATAAAAGTTATAGCTGCAAAGAATGGAACCCTAACAGGGATAGAAGAGAGAATCTTGAATGAGATGTCATAATAGGTTCTTTAGCTTGAATGTGTGTGTTAGAGATTGTCCGTCTTTCCCCGGGAGAGGGCGGCTACGCGGAGGAATTGCGTACAACCGCTCGCGCCTGGTGAGCGCTCCCCGGGTACCGACCACGCGGGGAATAAAGCGTGCGCCGGTCCATGGAAGCACTCCCACGAATGCGACCTGCGCGGAGAAGATGCGCAGCGCCGCGACGTGGTTAAACGCGGAAGGAGAGTCCAAGAGACACCGGGATAAAATCCAAAAAGTAGAATTTAATAAAAATTGGTGACGGGACACCAACAGAAATGGGGAAACAAACGAACAAATTAACACAGGTCATAAAAACCACAAAACAATGATGTGCGCCGACTGACAGGAAAACGAAGACTAAATACAAAAGGACTAAACACGTGCACAAAACAAACCAATCACCCAGCGAAGACAATTACCACCCCAAACGAGGGACTGTAACAGTGTGAGCGTCCCAATATTTTTGATAATAGTGTATTTTAAAATGATGTCTAAAAAACAGACTTGAATTTTTTTTAAATATATTTTGTAAAAGTTGTGGCTTAAAATGTAAAATAAAAAAATGTATTTGTTATTAAAATAGGTTTGTACAATATTGGATTAAGACATAAGAATAAGACATTAATAAAACAATGCTGTTAAATTAGACCACATACTTTTTGCGAATGTATCCACTTCACAATAGTGCAGTGCTTCTCAATTATTTTCTTTTCGTTTATAACAATGTATCCTTATTAACAATAAAGAAAACAAAAAAGAAAGAAGTATAGATCAACTTAAAACAAATAATAATTTTATTAACTTTGTTTTTTAGTTTGTAACAGAAATGAATGAAATCCTTATTTAAACTAGAAAAATTTTTGAACTGACTGGCATTTGATACTGAAAAAAATGAAAAAAATAAATTAAATAAAATCAATAAATAATAATAAATTTTATTAACACTTTAACCTACAAAACAAAAATGAATACAACAATTTGTGCTGTTTTTTTTTTTTTTTTTTTTGAGGAAGTCAGAACTGATGTCTACAACGCGTCCGTTTCTGAAGTAGCTTTCATAACGCAGGATGATTGCTGGTTATACGCGTCACGTTTACCATTAAAAACTCAAGCGGTTATCAGCGTGATCGGGGTGTAATGTTTTTTAAGTGACACCTTCATTTATTTGGCTTCACGCTGTCCGCTGCCAACATTTAAAGATGCAGCAGACACGCCGGTCTTTCCTCGTCTCCCACCTTCGTTACAGTGAAGTTACAGTGAAGCCAGGCGCTACAGACACTTTCCTCGTTTTAGATTTCGGTTGACTTTTGTTGCTCTCATTATCTTCGTCTCTCTCCGTCTTTCTCTCCTCATCTCTGTTAAATATTTTTCCATGTTGTATCTTGAGGGTTTGTTCAGTACACTTAATATTGCTTGCTCTGTGATATCTTGTTATGCGCCCCCCCAGACACCGCACTGCGCCCCCCCAGGGGGGCGCGCCCCACTATTTGAGAAGGACTGCAATAGTGAAGTGGCCAGGTGATATTTTATCTATAGCCTTGCTTTGCATTCGGTGGTGTTAATGCAAATTGGCTAAGATGCACCTGTGATGCACTATACCTGCAGATGCATATGAAGCCAATGATCTGTCCTAGAGTCTCAATGTTTAAAGTCTTCAAGTGGAGTGCGAACATTGCCAATAGGTTCTTCAGTTCGGAGAAGCTCTACCGTCAATATAGCACTACTCCAAAACTTTACTTTCGGCTACCATATTCTTGTGGAAGAAGGGGAAGACATGCATGAGGCATGAGCACTGCCACTCCACTGTCCATGTGGGCAGGGGTCAGTCAGTTTCACTACATAGTGAACTACATCTTTAATACACTTTCACTTCTGATATGAAGGATTCAAGAAGACTTTGTCATTTACATCACATGTGGTACAACGAAAACGAAATTGTGACTCAAGGACCCAGTTTCACCCTAAGCAATTTCTATTAAACTTAAATTTAAATTAAAATATTAGATATTGATTAAAATATAAAATATAGCAGCAGTATGAAATATAAATCTAAAATATAATATATAGAAAATAAAATATAGATATAGTATACATTATATATATAGCAATGTATATTGTCGGTATGGAATTACCAGCTCAGAAAACATCATGTGAAATTTTTGCAGCAGTTATATGTAACATTGAAAAAAAGGCCACAAGCTGCAAGTAGTCACCAATACTTTTAGCCAAACTAAGGCCATGCTCCCCAATGGCGTGAGCCACGCATCTCATGCTTCCCCTCTGATAGAGGCACAGTCAGCGCATTAGCTTAAGATCAGAGCATCATGTGAAATTTTTGCAGCAGTTATATGTAACATTGAAGAAAAGGCCACAAGCAGTAAGCAGTCACCAATACTTCTAGCCAAACTATGGCCATGCTCCCCACTGGCGTGAGCCACACGTCTCATGCTTCCACTCTGATAGAGGCACAGTCAGCGCATTAGCTTAGGATCAGAGCGGCAAGCACTCTTTTGTTTTTTATTCTAATATTCCATAGGGTTGTACGCTCACTGAGGTAAACGAAGTTACACCTATGCATTATTAAGAGTAGTGTGTCCCTGCTGTGTATTTCTATTTGTATGTGGAACATGTCCAGTACACCTGAGGTATCATCAGAGGGTATTTTAAACCTTTAAAATGTTCTTTTTTTGTGGTTCTGGTGCCTTGTTACAGCATGCATGTTTATATTTTTAGCATGCATACTGATGGTGAAAGTCACAATCAATGAAATTGAATTTCTGATGCACAAATGTATGTTGTGTTTCCATGCTGGTCACAGATGAAATATTACAGTAGGTAAAATTATCATTATCTGCAATTTGATTGTGGAAATTATATGTAAATCTGTTATATGGACTGTAAATGTTAGTCACATTGTGAATGCAAGTTCAGTCTTTGCAGTGCATCTCCTCTTGCATGTGTATCGACCACTAAAGCTTTTAAACCGGCAGTAAATTAAGTCTGTTTTATTGGGCATATGGTAATGTGTTTTTTCCTGGCCATTCACTGTAAATCTCATTTACTGTGCTGATAAAAACTTGACAGTTTATCCACACTCCCATGCATGATGAAGTCAGCACTTAGACGAGAGGAAACCTCAGACTATATCTGCACTGGCTATTAGGCTTGACACGGTGACCAATTAATATAAAAGAGAAGTCACAAGAATAAACAGGGGAATGGGGCAGCAATGAGAATTCCTTACCTACACATATAACAAACAGTCTGCTTTAACCTTTATAATGCAGGTTAGAAAAACCTTTAGATAGTCTGGAGTCTAAATAATTTGCAGTTTAAGGTTTGTGTTTTGACCAAAATAATAGGTAAGTGACTACTGGGGTAGATAGTGGCAACAGAAGTATATAGTAGAGAATGTTTTCAAATGGTACTAGAGCCAACTTGAGGTGTAGTTACAGCAAAATGTTTGTATTTAATTCATGTCTCTATTAGGTATTTGGCAAACAGACCCCTATAGTGAAGTCTTTTTCATTTGCACACAAAATTAAAACTTGTGCACTAAAACTAAAAATGTTTTTTATTCATCAAAATTGTCAAGAATGGTTGCCTTGAACAATTCTGGCCATTCCCTTGCAATAACATGTTTTAATCTATATCTGTCACATTCTACCTCATTCACTTTTACCGGAATCCTGTTTTCCTGGGTGTATTTTAGGACTGTTAAATTCGGTTTATTAGGTTCAGATGCGATTCCTGTCACGTAGTTGCCCTTTGTGTGTTGTTGGAACATTGAATTAGTTATGTTGCATTATTGTAATGTCACATTGTTTGTCTGGTTCTCCTGGTGACTTCTGCATTAAAAAGTATTTTTCATTTTATCTCCAGCTGTGCGCACAGTGGCTTACTGGTTAGCACGTTCGCCTCTCAGCGCTAGGGATTCATGGTTCAAATCCCAATCTGGGGTGAGTTTCCATGTTCACCCCGTGTCCGCGTGGGTTTTCTCCCCTGGATGGGCATGGGGAACCCCCCGCGACTCTAGTATAGGATAAAAGAGAAGATAATGGATGGCTGGGATCTCCAGCTCTGGACTCAGTCCATCCTAGCCATGGTAGTGGCGTAATGTAACAATTATCCCAATAGCTGGACTTGCACCAGAATATTCTAGAAATCTTAAAATTCCAAGAGATCAAGTTAAAGCTGTGCATCATCAATACACTCTTCCACATAACTGGATAATTAGATAACTGCATAAATTAATATATGTAAATTGTGTATTTACCATATTTATACTTTATTTGAACTTTAAACATTTCAAACATGATTATACATTTAGTTAATTAAATGAGACCTTGCTGTCATGAGTTGGCCCCTTTGTGTGAAAAACATTTAATGTAAGACATCAGGGAACAGCACACATGCATGCACACACACACATGCAAAATCGACACACCACAGATGTTAAATGATGCTAGAATGGCAACAAAGAGGTGTGGGGGGGGTAAATACATAAAAGGAAAGACACTTGAAGTTAGAACACAGCAGAAGATAAGGACAAATGCATAAATTAACTAATTAATGACATGCAGAGCAGACGAGAAATTAAGAATACAACCTGCTCCTGACACTTGCTTTCACACTTTTTGTAAATTTTATTGGAAAATCTATCCATTTACTATAAAAATGTATTTTGTAGATCTACACTTCCAGACTGTAAGTCATGTACAATATAGTGGTTGTCTGTTATTGGTTTTCTAATAGTCAGAACCTCCAGAGGACCACCACAGTACAAGTATTGTTCGGGTGTAGCAGCACTACAAAGTGCATTTATATGGTAAAGCTTGTCAAATAGATGAGTTTAGGAGACAAAGAAATTGACCTAATAAACTGTCTGGTGCCATGTCATGCCATGTAAAATGTTACTGATTATTGAATTTTTAATTGTTGAATTTATTAAACCTTTACTTGATTCAAACTCAACTTAAGCCATACATACAGCAGCAAGTTTAGAGAGAAAATAAGTAAGACATTTAACATGGCAACACAATAGACTTTTAAAGGCATTTGACACAATAAAACACTGGCAGTGTTTATTTCATTTTGACAAGTCACAGAATCATTAAAGAACATTGTCACCAAACTTTACAGCTGTGAAATAAATAAATTAATTAATTAATTAAGTACAGCGATAGATTGGCGCCCTGTTCTGGGTGTATCTGCCCAGCGTCTGAAACGTTCTTCCCTAGATGGGCATGGGGAACCCCCCCCACGACCCCAATATAGGATAAAGCGGAAGATAATGAATGAATGAATTAATTAATTAATTAAGTAGGGCGGCACGTGGCTTAGTGGTTAGCACGTTCGCCTCTCAGCGCTAGGGATTCCCGGTTCAAATCCCCATCTGGGTGGAGTTTCCATGTTCTCCGGGTTCTCCGGTTTCCTCCCACAGTCCAAAAACATGGATAAAGTCAATTGAGTTCTCCAAATTGCCCCATATAGAGTGTGTCTGGGTGTGTGTCTGTGTAAGTGAGTGTGTGCCCAGCGATAGATTGGCACCCTGTCCTGGGTGTATCTGCCCAGCGCCCGAAACTTTCTCCCCAGGATGGGCATGGGGAACTCCCCCGCGACCCTAATATAGGATAAAGCGGAAGATAATAAATGAATGAATGAATGAATTAAGTATAGGGACTAATTAACAACAATTAATGAATCATCATTTTAGGGTCTCTTAGCTACTCAAGCTTGATTGATGATAACTATCATCTTACTAGACAGTTTAGGTGCTTTAGGCTGTTTCAAGTTGTTTTTTTTTAATGGCTATTTAATGGGAAAAACCCTAATGTTAAAATCTGATTAATGTTTACACTTTGATAAATGTGCTTCTTTTATTCAGAAAATCATTACTTCTGTAGACTAGAGTAAAATGAAAGATTAAACTTGTAGATGACTAAAGTGACAAAATTGCCTATTTTTTTGTCAAAAAACCCACTATGAGTCATTATTATGGATGTTTATGCAAAATCCAATACCGCAAAAATAAAACCACAATGTTCAAACACTTTAGAGTGTTTATTTAGCACAAGCAACATATTATAATTACCATTATGATGGTACCTGTAATCTATTCTATCTTAGACAGATTTGTTTTATTTAAGACAATATAAGACATAGGATAAGCTGTTTTATTTTTGGTTTTAATTTTTTAGTCCAATTATTTGACTTTTCAATTTACAGTATATGGCTTAGTGTGTGTACATTTTTGTTTATTATTTAGTGAATCAAAGAGAATAATAATAATAATAAAAAAAAAAACACTTTAGACAGTTATAGACAGGTGCACTTATTTTTGGTAGCACCAGAAGTTGTTGCTTGGTGTATCCATTTTATCACAATTAATTGTTTTTTTTACTTTCATGTCTGTCATTCATTTTAAAGTAATTATGTAATGTATCTTGTTATGATTTGACATGTTGATGATTTGCCTATGTATGTTATCGTGGCCAAAAAATGCCAAACATAATGGCAAACTAGTATAATTCAGAGGATGCTGTTTTTTTTACTGTTTAACACACCAGTGCAAAACTTATATGCATCACTGGTCATTATACTTATTATAATAAGTGTTCCTTTATTATAAAAAAGTGTTCCTGTGTAGAAAGACATAATTAGAACAGTTTGGTTTGATGAACTGTGTAAAGGTATATAGCAACGATGTGGAAGAGCAACATTCACCAATGAGACTAGCTATCTCATCTGATGGTGTGACCAGAGATGCAAATAATTTTGTATTGTTGTTACACTTTGCAGGTGGTACAAACTTGGAAAGAAAACACTGGATAATAATAATAAAGATATGCATAAGGATGTGGTAGAGGATAAGTATAAGGATGGATGATGAAGAATGATAAAGGATGAGGATAGATGATAAGAATGAAGAAGGATGGATGGTTTTATCTACAAATATTTAGATAATGCATAAAATAATTACACAGCAAAACTAATTGAAACAAAGTATAGAACAAATAAAATGGACAATATATACTCAATGAAATACAAAGAATAAAACTTACATACATTACACATCCACAGATACAGTACATACATACAAACCCCCAGTCCACATGGAGAAATTAAAAATGGCTGCTTGTACCTTTTAAACTATTAGCGCCAACCTGTGTAATTTATTACTGTTGCAAGGCTTTGTGGCCTTTGGAGTTCATACCCCATTCGGCTATTTTCAACACCTAGGCCTCAAGATAGGATACTTACTTATGCCATATGTACTTAAGTACATATTTCTTCTGTTAAATGTTTTAATTTGACATACTATAAATAACAACATCAACAACTTTCATTAACCTAACAAATTTATAATCCCAGTGAAGTTAACTTTAACTTAACCAGACCACCACCAAAACTTATTAATATGTTGATTTTCTTATGTGTTTGTCATTATTGTCCTGTTAAATAATCCAATTTTGCACAGTTTAAGCTGTTGGACAAGTTTTTATTTAGGATTGTTTCTACTCTCCTTCACCAACATGCTTAAAACATGCTTTTTGTGAAGTGTTTGTGATCTGCATTTTGTGCCACTGAGTAAACGTAAACCAGGATATAATATAAAAATATGTAACCAATGAAACTAAAGAGTAGATACACGTGATGGGTAAACACAGAGAACGTTTCGGGTGCTGAGCAGATACACCCAGGACAGGAGGTCGATCCAAAGCTGGACACAGGCAATCACACAGATACAGACAGAAAATACACATTATTGTATTGAGAGCATTGAATTGGCCTTAAATCCATGTTTTTAGACTGTAGGAGGAAACCGGAGAAACCCAGAGGAAACCCACCCGGTTACACAGGGCAAACATGGAAACTCCGCCCAGATTGGAATTTGAACCTGGATCACCAGTGCTGAGAGGTGAACATGCTAACCACTGTTTTTTTGATAAAGTTAATTATTGCATAATAATCATATTAATTGTGATTATTTCTTTATTTCTTTATTACCATCAAAATCATCTTAACACTAATTGTATTCCTTCAGTATTAACCAAGATTAATTAAAACATGTTGCTTTGAATCTATTTATCTATTTAGTCAAGCAGCTAAACATTTTTACTTAATAATTATTTTTTCTGCTAAGACATTTTGATCTTTCTTCCACTATAGGAGTGGTATCTTTTGGCAAGTGAGAAAAATTGTGCGTCTGCACAAAAATGGCACTTTTAACTGCTGGTGAGAAAAAATGGTCTGCTTTTAAACCATACTGTGAATCAGTTAAAATGATTTAATGATTTTGAATAATTTCAAATTAATAGTTCGTCACTTCCAGGCAGTGCACTAAAATGATTGATCTACTTTTTGCAGGCACTTTTGTACATACTTTGTATGGTATTTAATAGTGAAATTAAACACACAAAAATAGCTTCAGAACGCATCTTGGAATTTAGATTTGTTTCTCTGCAACACATTATGATTATTAATAAATCTGGCTTTGCTGTTCAACAATGTACTGCATGAATCACAGAAAATAGGCAGTTAAATGACTTTACAAAACACTTCATTAAATATTTATCTAATGTATAATGATCTAATAATACTTTAATTTTCTGTAGGGTGCTCAGTATAGACATCCATCCATCCATCCATCCATCCATTATCTTCCGCTTCATCCTATATCAGGGTCGCGGCGGGGTTCCCCATGCCCATCCAAAGGAGAACGTTTCGGGCGCTGGGCAGATACACCGAGGACAGGGCGCCAATCTATCGCTGGGCACACACTCACACAGACATACACACTCTATATGGGGCAATTTGGAGAACTCAATTGACTTGATCCATGTTTTTGGACTGTGGGAGGAAACCGGAGAACCCGGAGGAAACCCACGCAGACACGGGGAGAACATGGAAACTCCACCCAG
>JAFMOC010000098.1:642500-795000 GCA_019802505.1 Corydoras sp. C115 | reverse complement strand
TGTTTCTTGAACAGGCCATTTTTGAAAAATTATTACATTCACAGTACATCAGATTTATGAACATCCCGGAGGTAGCCTTTTGGCTAACAATCCATAGGAATTCAGTCTTGTTTAAAAGCGGAAACATGTTTAGATGCTGACCAAAACTACCATTGTGCAACATCACACATAATGTGACATTATGTGTATCATGTGTAATTAAGTAAATGGTCAATTGGAGGCTCTATTAACACTCAAATTTTAATAATATATTAATGTCAAGATAATTTTAATATACAACTTTTCAGTAACTCAATATTTTACTAAGCTAATATTTAAAAAAAAAAAAAAAAAACACGGAGTAAACCCACGCAGACAACATGGAAACTCCACCCAGATTGGGATTCAAACCGGGAATCCTTAGCACTGAGAGGTGTGCTAACCACTATGCCACCTTGCCGCCCTCTCTCTCTCTCTCTTTCTCTCTCTATGTATATATGTATTTATCCATTAATTATCTTCCCCTTCATCCTCTATTAGGGGGGGGGGGGGGGGGGGTTGCATGGGAGAACGTCTCGGGCGCTGGGCAGATACACCCAGGACAGGGCGGCAATCTATCGCTGGGCACACACTCACTCACACAAACACACTCTATACAGGTCACGGGGAGAACATGGAACCCAGATTGGGATTCAAACCGGGAATCCCTAGCACTGAGAGGAGAATGTGCTAACCACTAAGCCACTGTGCCGCTCTCGCTCTCTCCCTCTCTCTCTCTCTCTCTCTCTCTCTCTCTCTCTCTCTCTCTCTCTCTCTCTCTCTCTCTCTATATATATATATATATATATATATATATATATTTTATTCTTACACTGGAAAGAACTCTGAAAGAACTCTGTTGTTAGTCAGTATTTATTTATTTATTTATTCATATTGGTAAACGATATCCAGAACAAGACACATTTAGTAACCTAAAAACGAAGCACCCCAAAAGAGTCTCAGGATGATTCTTAGCCCAAAGAGCACAGACAAGTCTCCTGCAACGTGGGAAGTAGGTCAACTATGCCTCCTATATGGCGTGGGAAGAACACAGGTATGCTAACACCAGAGATATGAGTGTCAGCAGTTAAATGTCTGGGGATCAGCACTCCTGGAGAAAAAAAAAGAACAGTGACACAACAAAAGTATTTAAATAAAGAGCAATGCATGAGTTAGTGTGCTACAAAAGCTATCCTAGAGGAAGTGAGAAGGGTGAGCATATACTGTAGGCCAGGAAATCAGTGGAGCAGATAAGGTGCACAACTGAAGCTAATAAACAGGTGAGTGAAGAACGTTTGAAATTAATTAAGGTGAAAGAGAGTGCTTATAACACAAAATTCCATTCCCCATTTCTTCTTATGTTCTGGCACTTGTCACATCTGCTTAAAACAATGCATACCACCCACTTAATAGTGAATGGAGTTACTTTGTGTCAAAACAAAGAAGGACTGGGTTCAACTCTCAAGAAAGCAGACCTTATTGTTTCTTGGCATGTTCTCCCCAGAGTCATATGATCAGAAGTTTAAAGTATATATTTTGAGCTGATAACAGGTAATAGGCATTTCCCAACTTATCTCATTAACTTCCACTTAATCCTATACTACAGTCCAGGTTTTCAGAGGAAGGCAAGATTCCCCATGTCCATCCAAGGCAGAATGTCTCAGGTCCTGAGTAGATACACAAAGGACAAGGCCCCAATCCATCACTGGACACACTCACTCACACTGTATAGGAACAATTTAGGTAGGGTGATTTAGAGCAATCAGTTTACCTTGAATATATATTTTTTGACTGTGGAGTGAAATTGGAGAACCTGGAGGAAACCCACCCAGACACAGGGAGAACATGGAAACTCAAACCAGATCGTGATTCAAACTTGGATGCCCAGCACTGAGAGATGATTATGCTAACAACTAAGACATGTGCCACCCATAATAGGCATGTTTTCAAATTTTATATTTAGTGCTGGGGATCCAGGTTCAAATCCTACTCTGGATGGACCTTTCATGTTCTTCCAATGCCTGCGTGGGTTTCCTCCCACAGTTCAAAAGCATGGATTTAAGGTAAATTAAATACTCAAATTGCCCCATGTAGTGTATGGGATTGTGTGTGTGTAAGTGAATGTGCCCAGTGATTGATTGGCTATCTAGATTGGATAGATAGATCTGCACAGCGCACGAACCGTCCTCCACTCGATTGGCATTGGCACCCCCCCCCCCCCCCCAGGAGAGGATTAAACAGTAGATCATAAATGAATAAATGAATAATTTTTAATTGGAAATAGAACTTAACTTTTTTGTTGTTGTTGTTGTTTTTGTAACACTGGGTCAATGTATAATAAAAATAAGGGTTCAGGCATGTAGTCAGTGTGTTCAAGTTATTTATTATTAGCCATTTTATTACCCAGCTTGTCTTCACACTAACAATGCCCCAAGCTGTGACAATATTCTCTGAACAGAGTTTCACAGCCAGATGTCTTTGCCCACTTTATTACTCAAGTCTATCACTAAACCAAATTGTAGAAACAGTGGGTTTGCTGTGTGTTTAATCACAGTAGTGCACAAAAATGCTAAGGACAATCGAAGTTTTTTGAACAATTTGGAGGATACAAATTGCTTGGAAATCCCTACATAGGATGTGTCTTGTTGCAAATGCCATGAATCCTCAGGTGCTCAAAAAAACTCATGCTACATATTTTCCCAGGAAAAATAAACAATGATAATTGCACACTGTAAAGGTCTTTAAGGTGGAGAAATGCTATATCCATCGAGGCCTATTTATTCAGAGCAGTCATTCACACAGGAAGACAAATATATTGAGAATTAAAGATTAGTATTAAATGTAAAGCAGGCTAGTAGGTCAGTCCACTGGAAACCATGGAAACTGAAATAGAAACAAGTTTGCACATGAAGATGGAAACAGATTTTAAAATGATAAAATAATATAGTCCAGTAGAAATGGGTTGTAATTTAAACAGCCTCAAACTAAAATTGGGCTCTTCATTTTTATTAAGGTTATTTAAGGAACTTAAATTAGAAGCAGTGGTGAATACAAAAACAAGAAAAGCAAGCAATTTAAATTGTCTCAGACATCAGACACTAACATACTGCATGCAGTTCTCCATAATGGAGTATGCAATATGCTAGATGTATCATTTGGTACACTGCAACTGACTAACAAGTCACTAAATGGTTTCTAAGATCAATAGTCATTTCCCCAATGGAAGTAGTTGAATTCATTTTAAAAAGTCATTGTATCATACTGTAGATTATAGGTACTGTATGACATCAAACAACTTCTCCCAGCTTTGTAGAATTGACCAAGAATAGTGAAAGCAGACATATGTCAGGTCAAAAAGGCACAATAGTTCATTAAACATAAACAGTTGTCCTGCATTCAAATTAAAGATATGACTAAGAAGTATGGAGATGTCTGAGCAAAAATGTGCCTCTCATGAAACTGAAGTAAAATAATTTCATTCTGACACAGCAGCTGCAGCTGGGCAGAGAATAGAAGGAGGAACTCCCCTAGAATCTCCTAGAAGCTGACGTTGCTGGTGAGCAACATACTGATTGTTTAATCACAATAATGTCTGAGTGAGGTTGGTTTTAAAGAAAACTACACTAACACAGAGGTGAGTTCTAGTGCAGGTCAAGGCTTTGTATGGTGTGGAGAGCTAATTAACTAAAAAATGGTGCAAACTGAGCCATACAAAAAATTATCCATCCATCCACCCATTCAGCCATTATCTCCCGCTTTATCCTCTAGTAGGGTTGCGGTGGGGTTCCCCATGACCATCCAGGGGAGAACGTTTTGGGCGCTGGGCAGATAGACCCAGGACAGGGCACCAATACATCGCTGGGCACACACTCACTCACACAGACACACTCTATATGGGGCAATTTGGAGAATTTAATAGACTTAATCCATGTTTTTGGACTGTAGGAGCAAACTGGAGAACCTGGAGGAAACCCACGCGGAAACGGGGAGAACATGGAAACTCCACGCAGATTGAGATTCGAACCGGGAATCCCTAGCTACAAAAAATTATATTTTGCATAAAAAATGCAGAGTGGAATCCTGATCTGTGAGAAAGGAAGACATGGAGGTGAGGGGAAAGGGTAGGCTACTGACAAAAAGCGAATGCTAGTCTGTGACGTTTTTAAAAAGGATGTTCTCGAGGGTGTGCTATGGGAAGATATGAATGATGTGTTTGAATCTGTTTAACTAATCTAGGTTTAAGATTTCAGCAGTAGAAATCCAGGTTCTTTTCTTAGGTCTGGCCCTTTGAAAGTCAAGAAGATATTGGAGGTGCCTCCCCAAGAGGCAGTAGAGTAGAACAGAGAAGGCCATGAAGATTCGGACCAGAAATAGGACTAAGGACTTTAGTATAAGCAAACACAATGAGATGTAAAGAAACTCTAGGGGAATGTAGAGAACATGACAAAGATAATGATGGGTTAAGTATAAGGACACAAGAACTGCTGCTATCTCTTCATCAGATCCCCACTGGATAGCACAAATAAAGCACTGACTAGGGAGTATAGTCAAATGGAAACCAGGATCAGCTTCAGCACTTGTGTGTAATTAGGAAGGCGCTTTCACCTTGCGAATAATTTTACCTTGGTGGTAAGTAATGATTTGAAATGTCTCCTGCAATAATTAAAAATATGCCTAATGAGCATATCCAGTGTTTAGCCAGTGTGAAATGTTAATTTTAGATTTCATGGTCTGACAAGATCTGGAAAGGAGAAGCTGTTAGACCCTTTAGGCACAAATTGAATAGACAGACACTGCTGAATAAACACTGGGTTGTAAGAATACTACATATATACAATGCAATTTGAAAAACCATTAGGTCTTTTGTATATGCTTTAGCACAATTGGAGCATTGAGTGTAGCATTTGTTTTGCCCATCTAATCAATAAATGGTCATAAAGACAAATCGTTTTTGGCTACAAATGGTGACAGCTGGATATTCGGATGGAAGAATTTGTTTTCCTCTAAAGCATCATAAATGTACTTATCCATGGCACAATTCTTGGATGGAGGCAGTTAAGATTAATACTGTTTAAAGCAAGGAATAGAAGTTCCATATATTTGGTTGATAGTACAGTCACACACCAATGGGGCAGTCAAGATGTTTTGTTTATTACTCTCACTGAAAACTTCAGTTAGCTGTACATATTCTACACATTATGCACAGAGGAATAATGGTAGAATCATATAGCAGGAGAAAATGTTTTTAAGATAAAGCATTATGGTTCTACTGAGTAAAGTAAAACCATCCAATTATCAGGTTGTGATGATAAAGCCAATCTTAACCTGAAATATTCTAAGAGGTTCATGTAGAAGGCAAAAAAAAATAAAAATGACCAGAAATATGCCAGGTCTGAACAATTGCTAAATTAAAACAATTTTCATCTGGTTTTAAGGTCATTAGAACAAGTGTAGACAAATACTGCCATGGAATTATAATTAAAGAGAGTTGTTAAAAGGCAGGGCGGCACGGTGGCTTAGTGGTTAGCACAACCGCCTCTCAGCGCTAGGGATTCCTAGTTCAAATCCAAATCAGGGTGGAGTTTCCATGTTCTCCCCGTGTCCGCGTTGGTTTCCTCCGGGTTCTCCGGTTTCCTCCCACAGTCCAAAAACATGGATCAAGGTCAATTGAGTTCTCTAAATTGCCCCATATAGCGTGTGTATGTCTGTGTGAGTGAGTGAGTGTGTGCCCAGCGATATATTGGCACCCTGTCCTGGGTGTATCTGCCCAGCGCCCGAAACATTCTCCCCTGGATGTGCATGGGGAAGCCCCCCACGACCCTAATATAGGATAAAGCGGAAGATAATGGATGGATGGATGTTATAAGGTACAACATGCTGGTTATATATGTGGGAATACAGAACCCAACTACATGAGACAGACCCAAAAGATACAAACAATATTTTGAAAAGTTTTAATTAAACACATTAAAAAAAACAATATAAGCAATATGAAATATCCCATGGATATACTGTACATATCCCACATAATATGCATGATGCTCCACATGATGCTCCACACATGACTCCAACAAACCAAGGTCAGGTGGCACTCTGCTTTTACTACAGCACAAGTTCATAGACGTTTACCTGTGAGTGGTAAATAATGCACCCTACACATTAAAAAAGAAAGAAATTAAATAGGGTGTTTACAGATTTCTCTGATGCTGGGGGGAATCCTTCCTCACTCAGAGTGCCCAATGCCACGCCATTGTGGAGCAAGCATGGATGGCCCTTGCCTTCTGTTCACGGGCAGCAGTAGGTTAATGTTTTAATGCTTTTTGCCTGCCATTTTGGGTATAGCAAGATTAACTGCTCTCTGTTGCCTGACAAACAGCGTGCCCCATTCCTCACAATATGTACATAGAGTGTGTTTTTTTATATTTATATTTATATTTTCATTATAATCATATTTACTTTTACTTACTCATCCAGGGCAGACAGCAAAGTATTTCATTGCACAGGGAAACATGTTTCTATATGTGCATATGACAATAAAGCTTTGAATCTTTGAATCTTGTAATGTAAACACAGCCAGCGAAAAACATAAACGGTTGCGATGTACAGTAAACATAAACAAGCACGAAAGGGGTACAGAGAATGTTTACGCGCCCCTCTGAACAGATAATTATAATGTCCGAGTATTGAACTGCAGAAATACAAGCTTTTGCCATGGCTCTATGCTGGGACCAATAATTAGTTTCAGATGCATCCGCAGGTCAGCCAATCGCGGCTGCACCTGAGCCTTATCACCATGACAGCGCCATGCACAATGCTGGCGGGAACTGTGGGGCTTGAGATAAAAACAGAATCACAGTGGGAGTTCTCTCAGTCAGAGAGGTTCATAGAGATGACCGTGTTATGTGTCAGATCCATGTCTCTATAGGTGAGTTCATGCTGAATATCCAATTTTAGCCCAGCAAGGAATGCAGGGATCCATGGATGGGCAATCAAAGTGCGTTGCCTGCCAGAGTGTAAAACTCCAGAGCACTCTCTGTGTCAAAGCAAGCAGTTAGAGGCAAAGGAAAAGCTTGCCACACATTAGATCCTGGCTAGACTATTTAAAAGCCTTTAAAAGCACAGCAAACTGTGGACCTCCCTTTTATCTTTCTAATATAGAAAAGATAATGATGGACGCACATTGCTGACCCAATAGGTTTTTTAGATAAAAATAAATAAATGCAATTGAATGCTTTGCATTGTCTTTGTCAAAGTTCTTACACACTTGGATATGGGATTAAGGATATGAATAGTGGCAATACGCTGGATGCTAGATGAAAAGTTATGAGCGGGTAAGGTTGTTGCACAATGAATCTACATATATTCAGTAATGGAATTCTACACCAGAGGCAAACTAATCCTTCACATAATGTTAGGTACAAAGAAATGCTATAAAAACTAATTATAATCAAGGAAGACTGTAGGGGGAGCCAAAAAGAAAGTGGTAAAGTGGTAAACTGCCATGAATGAAGTGAAGTGGTTTTGGTAGTGGTATTTCATTATTATGTATTACTGAAATTTTATACATGTTTTAAAACATAAATTGAATAACAAGACCTTTTTTCTGTAGGTCACAGTGCTCTAGTTTTCTCTTAATTTTCTGTAGTTTAACAAAGTTTTTTTTTTTGCATTCATTGTCTTTAAACTAAACAAAGGCATGATGATAGAAAATCAAATCAGGTTTTATTTGTCACATGCATACTTTTACACATAGAATCGTTTGATCGACAGTCTGCTCACAATAGAAGTTAAAATTTGAAAAATCTATGTTGCAAAAGTTAAGTAATCTAAATAAACTTAAATGTTAAATGTAAACAAATAAAATGTTACATTTAAAATATAAAATGGAGAAAAATATTAAATAAAAAATATATAATTTAATGTAAATAGGAAAAGTTAAGCAAAATTACATTTTAATATATGAACTATATGTACAGAGAAATTATGTGCAAATAGAAGTGCAAAAACAATAGAAAATAACCAGTCCATGCTGAAATGTGGCACATGCATCAATATGGAAAAAACATCGAAAAGTGACTTTTATACCATATATGTACATATGGCTATGACACATAAATGGGGCTTTTAATTCATGTATCATGTTTATTAGTCAAACTGAAAGCACAGCAAAACATAATTCTATACCCACTCAGACTCATGCTGCAGCAGTGTTACATCAATAACTGTGAAAACTGCAAATTATATGTACCTGTTTCTCAACCTTATCACTAACAGCTGACAAATTATGCCAATATGGAAGTCATACATGAGTTACTAAAGTGTCCATTTGGTCTGCTTTTATACCTAGAGTTGTCTCACAAATATGAATAGCTTATTGTTTTTAACACAGATCACTAGTGCAAAACATATCAGTGGGTTCATGTCTGCCTTTTCATGGGCACAGATGTGTTCACAGTACAAGATGGATCAGGGTCACTAACAATTATGCCTGTGAACTGTAAAAACTTGTAGTTCAGTAAGAGCAAAACAAGTCTTCAGCACAGCAACATTGTGTGCAAGACGTTTTGTATTATATCCCTTTTGATTAATCCTTGATTTTTGGATTCTGCAATCTACACATGTGATATACCCTTACACTTTAATGCTAGTTAAATATACTTATTAGATAGATTGGGTTCTGTATCACAGTAGTAGTAAATTAGAAGAAATTAAGAACACAGACTGCAAATAAAGTCTGTTTACTTGTGTTTCTTGTTCTCATTGTGTATCACCTTATGACAAGGACTTAAAGCTGTATCGAGCTCTTTATCATAAATCTGATAAATCTATATAAATCTTTTTCAAGATTATCTTAAGTGATCTCATTTTCAAGACCAGAAATAGTGTTGTGGTCCAGACTGCAAAAAATAAAATCTTAACAAGTCAAAAAATATTTAAAAAGTGTAACAAATCTTGAATTTGTCTTGAATAGATTTTTATATGTTATAGTTAACTAATCTAGATTTTTGAAATTTTTTCTTCTTTTAAGAAATCTTTACAAGATAAATTCACTTAATATTGGCAGATAATTTTACTTGATTCATGTACATTTTTTCTTCAATTGTATTTATTTATTTAGTTTTTTTTTACCTAGGTTTTTTTGCAGTGAGCAAACTCACCCTGGCTTGCCTTTAAGCATTAAGCTGTAACAGAAAAGAGACATTCCCAAAGAATTTTCATAAAGTTTAAAGCTTACAGTTGTCCAAAATGCATGGCTACGAAGACATGCATTTACACACCTGTGCCAATCAGGTGAGGTGGTGATAATAATAGTTGTAAATGTGTGGGATTTTGTCTAAAATGCTTATGACCCTAATTAGGATTAGCCTGTGTAATGAATAAATAACTCTGTTATGCCATATTTCAAATTAGTAGATAATCAATGTTTTTTGCAGTGTAATTGTAATTTTTTTGTTTTTTGGTCAATTAAAATACATAGATTTTTTGGATCTCCATCTCTTCTACCTGCAATGCACATGGAAAAATAATTACACATATTAATGAATGGCAGGCATTACTGTTTATCTGATCTGAGTCTCATTCACCGGCCCGCCCCATCATGCCACATGGTCATCTTTCTCAAACTTATTCATTTTAGCTTTATTTCAATGTCCAGCTACTGTCAATTTAAGACATGTTGTGTTCTCGTATGAACTACCTTGATTGAGTATTTAAGATTTAAAATTATGAAGTAATTGAACACGACCTGTAATTGTGTACAGAAACGATTTACAATATTCACCAAATTTCCAAACATTCTGTTAGCTTTGTCCGTCTTTCCCCGGGAGAGGGCGGCTAACGCGGAGGTATTGCGTTCAGCCGCTCGCGCCTAGTGAGCGCTCCCGGGTACCGACCACGCGGGGAATAAAGCGTGCGTGGGTACGAGGAAAACACTCCCACGAATTATGACTCACGCGGAAAAGATGCGCAGCGCCGCAAACGTGGTTGCACGCGGAAGGAGAGAGAGACACCGGGATAAAATCCAAAATGAGAATTTAATAAAAATTGGTGTGGGACACCAATGAAAAAGGGGAACAAACAAACAAAGTAACACCGGGTATACATAACCACAAACAAAGACGTGCGCCGACTGACAGGAAAACTAAGAATAAATAACAAATCAACTAAACACGTGCACAAAACAAACCAATCACCCAACTGAAACAATTAAGGACACAAACGAGGGACAGGTGCCACAGGCACCTGTGACACATTCCTTATATTGTGGGCATAATTTGTTCTAGTATGTCAAGAAACATGAGGTGCACTACCAAAACCAGGATCGTGCACATTTAATGGTTGAAAACTGTACTATGCTTTTTTTACTCAGCACACTCAGTAATTTCATCTTGGCTAAGAAGCAAAAGGAGTGAACTCTGCACCATATAAATTTACATTTACAATTCATTTAGCAGATGCATTATCCAAAGCGCTGTCATTAAAGTGTTGGGCTATTAATTTGAAGGTTGTGGCTTTAAATCCCAAGTTCACTGCAGTAACTAATGTGAGTCCTTGGGCAAGGCACTTAACCCATATTGTTCCAGGGTGATGTTTTATTTCCAGTGTTCGGACTGTGTTCTGACCCCAACAATCAAGTTTGTATACTTGTAAGTCACTTTGGATGAAATCATCTACTAAATGACATAACAAGTAATAAATAAATAAATTTGTCTTTATTATATATTACAATACTCTATCTAGTGTAAAACTGTATAAACTGACTGTATTGTATTGTAAGTGTAATACACTTGTATTGTAACAGATATAATGCAGCAAATATCATCATTGCCAGTATGTGTACAACTTACAGTTGACTTGAGAGACTACAAACAAGTGGAAATGAATACATATCACACAAACTTAATTGCCCTAAATAAGTATGGAAACACAAACATGTGCACATTACAATGCAGCAATTATTCATACCTCGTGCATTTTACATAGCAGTGTATACTTATACTGATAAATGTTTATTTATGCAGTGTCATTGCATATTAGTAATATTAAATTAATAAGTGTTTTAAATTAGTCGTTGGTGCTGTCTTTGGTTAATTAGTGTTGGTGCTGCAATGGTTGACCAAGCAGCAGGAGTTGCTTGTTAGCCAGCCATTTAAATCATTTTGTAAGGAAACCTGAGCAAATTAAGGAAAAGCAGAGACATGCTGTTGCTAATCCCATGAGGGTCAAGACCATTGAGTTAACAATTATGTACTTTCTTTACAAAAAAAATTAACACTTTTTTACATTTTTATAAAATCAAGTCTGTTGTATAAGCACTATAATGCAATTCATTTCAAGTTTCTGCTACACTAATAAATGAATTCTGAGATGAGAACAAGAGCATCAGTCTCATCGGATTGCGACAAGGTGTAGCCTTGAAAACTTTGAATAATGTGGTAATACAACCGGACACCATCTGTCAAAGCTTATTTAACAAGCTGAAGGTTGTAGGAGACATTTTGGGCATACAGACTGCTTTTAAGGAACTAATGTTCTCAAAAATCTGCAAGTTGCATTGCAAACAGCCTAAAGGGGAACTATGCTATCAGAAATCTCATTTGTAATGTTTTCACATGGGCTGGTAAAGAAAAATTGTCACTGTTATTATTTTTGTAACAATTTTAAGAGGCACTGTACAATTGGGGATTGGCTATAAAACATAACTAAAATGCTGCAGTGTCATGCCACGCCCTGGTAACTAAATTGATAAAAGCTAGATAAAAAGGTCACTGGATGAACATGAGTATTATGACAAACAAAACAAAAAAGAAGTTTAGCATAAACTCACTCAGAGATAGGGTGCAACTCATATGACGATCACTCAACGAGACAGATTGGAAGAGGAGAATTTATGCATAACTAAATGGAGTGCCAAAACGAGACAGGTGAAAGGAATTAACAATGACTAAAGACTAATTCTTAAATAACCGATACAAAGTAAAAATCAGAGGACAGACACAGAATACAAAGTGCACTCCTGGCAATGATAACATGAAATTTAGTATTAGAAGAGGTGACATTTATTACAGTATTAACTACATGACCATCTAAAGCAAATTTTCCCAGAATCATTGTAGCTCAAATATTACTCTTAAACTAAAACATGGCAATTATTAATGTATATACATCAAAGGGAAACCATCTATTACGTCCAAATTTTTACAAAGCAGAAAAATTATCAACATCTATTCAATAGAATTGGAAGAATGCAAGAGCTAGAAAAATTACTTATAGAAAAATTAAATTACTTTAATTAAAACTCTTGTTTTTGCCAAGATTTTTTGTTTACATGTAAACTCATCAACCCCTTGCTACTTAACATTTCTGCCATTCCTTCCACTCATATATGCACATTCATTTTACTGTCACTCAAGTTCAAGTAATTTATTTATTTAGCGCTTTTTACAACAGTACATTGTCACAAAGCAGTTTTAAAGTGTTTAACGCATTTAAAACCCCAAAGAGCAAGCCGAAGCAACAGTGGCAAGAAAAAACTCCCTGTTATGTTATTTTAAGGAAGAAACGTTGGGAGGACCAGGACTCAGTGGAGGGGCTCATCCTGCTTGAGCGGCTGGGCAGCAGCAACAGTGTAGGACAGTCATGTACAGATTGTGTAGAGATCGGGTGACTACTGTATATTTAACAAATGGAACTCTAACTGGAAAAATATATGTTATAAGTCCATTAAGGGGGTCCTGCAGGCCTACCAGTCCAATTAATATCCAGGTTCCATCCAGTAATCATCTTAGCAAATGCAGCAGTGCTTTGGCAGAGCCATGGATGAAGATCTGACTACACCTCCAGAAAAGCGGCAACACCTCAATAGAAACAGACAAGAAAAGCAGTTAGAGCTAATAATAAAGCACAGCATTTAAGTAATAAGTAATTGATTGACACAGAATGTGATAGAATGTGACAATGTGCAGAATGTGACTCTGGCATCACTGACTAGAGCAGCATAACTGAAAGAGGTACATACTGCAGACTCTGCATAGTTGAGAGGGCTCCCCGGAACAGCATCATTTCAGCGCCATACAGCCCCATTAATGATGAGGTGGGTGAAGAGGTGAAACGCCAGCATACACAGTAACTGGAATGCTATTCCAAAGTTGAGGAGCCTTGTGGGAGTACAATCTTCCACCAGCAGTAATTTTATTTATTCTAGGAGCTAAAAGTAAACCAGCACCTTGAGATCTGAGCTGAATTGAATCAGTTCACTCAGATACTGTGGAACCTGATTATGTAGAATTTTATTTGTTATCAATAAAATTTTGTACTCGAAAACTTATGAAACTAACTGGTAGCCAGTGTAATGATTTATTAGAAAATAATTTATTTATCCTGTCAGCAGTGAATTACAATAATCTAACCTTGAGGTAATAAAAGCATGAATTTTTTGCATGAAAGTTTTTCTGCATCTTGGAGGGAAAGGATAATCTTAGCCTCAAAATGTTACAAAGGTGAAAAAATGCAATTCAAGTAATATTGTTAATGTGCTTTGTAAAGGAGAGATCTGAATCAATAATGACGCCGAGATTATTTACAGATGAACTGGGTCTAATTAAAGAGTTATCGAGGTTTAACACAATGTTAGAAGCTTTGTTAATTTTGTCCTTGTCTCCGACTATTAGAAACTCAGTTTTATCAGAATTTAGCAGTAGGAAGTTTTTTGACATCCATATTTTAATATTTTGGATGCAATCCTCAAGCTTACTGACTGAACGAACATCATTAGGGTTAGCTGAAATGTATAACTGTATCATCTGCATAAGAGTGGAAACTGATTCCATGTTTATGAATAATTGATCCCAATGGATGCATATATAGGGCAAATAGGAGTGGACCCAGAATGACACTTGCGGAACACCATATATAACTTTAGCAAGATCAGAACATTGGTCATTAACACAGGTGAACTGATATCTGTCAGATAGTATTTAAACCACTGGAGTGCAGATCCTGTAATGCCCACTGTGTTTTCTAATCTATCAACTAAGATGTTATGGTTGATCATGTCAAAGGCTGCACTAAGATCTAATAATACAAGAAAAGAGAATTGGTTATTATCAGAGGACAATAATAAGTCATTAACTACTTTAATTAAGACTGTCTCAGTGCTATGGTGAGACCTAAAACCTGACTGATAAACTTCATGAATGTTATTAGCTGGCTGAACACAATTTTTTCAAGGATTTAAGAGACAAATGGAAGGTTTGATATTGGTCTATAATATCAAAACTTAAACTTCTAAACATAATTTCCCTTTTTCTCCATTGTATCTCTGAGCTCTCATCAACCTACTCCCCATTTGCACCACAGATCATAATGTCATAGGCAAACATCATATCCCATGAAGTGTCCTCCCTAACCTTGTGTGTCAGCTTGTCCATCACCATTTCAAAGGAAAACGGACTTAGAGTTGACCCTTGACGCAGCCCCACCACCATTTTACACTTGTCTGTCATTCCTATTGCACATCTCACTGCTGTCACACTGTCCCAATACATATCCTGTATTACCCTCATATACTCATCTGCCACTCCAAATTTCCTCATACAAAACCACAGCTCCACTCTGCACCTTATCAAAAGCTTTCTCCAGATCTACAAACACACAGTGCAGTTCTCTCTCTCTCTCTCTGTCTCTCTCTCTCTCTCTCTCTCTCTCTGATCATCCTTATACTCCTCACAAATCTTCACTTCTTTTCTTAACTCAGCTTCCACTACACTTTCCAGATCATTTTTTACTTTCACATTCTCAGTACATCCTCCCCGCTTGACAGCACAGTGCCATTAGCATCCTTTATCATTCTAACCTGTTGTATATTTATTCTAGCGCCGTTCTTCTGTCTGGTCAAACGATTCAAGTCTGTTTCACCTTTCTTATTGCTCAACTTCTCATATAGACTGTCATAAGTTCTTTTCATTGTCTTTGCCACGCCTGCTGTCTTACTCCTTATTTGCCCGTACTCTTGTCAACTCCCTTTATTTCTCTAGAGATCCCAGTTATTTTTCATCAATCGCTTTTTTTTTCTAATAATTAAGCTAATTGTTATTAATAAAGAAGTGTTTATACAGTTGAAGGCCGAATAAAGCACAAATATATACTTAATCTGCTTAAATACTAACATAAAATAATAAAATAATAGTTTTGAGGGCTCTGCTCCAGTGACAGCCTTTATGCCTCAGAAAATATAATGATATACTTTATTTTCTAACCTTGTATGGTTTAGTTTTCAGTTTATAGATTCCATAGTTTAGGCCTGTGAATGCTGTTCCCTGTACAACTTTATTCTTAGGTTTTTTATTTAGCGCACATGACATTGTAACTTGACACTGTCTGAGATACAAATGGGGCATTTGAGATTTGGGAAACTTATGGTACATTGTTATGCAAACCCTTTTCTGAAATATACTTACACTCTGAACCACTTCATCAATGTAATTTTGCAGTTTTCATTTTGTTTGATTATGTAAGCAATCATCACTGCATGATTGTTAATGTTTTTTCCCTTGTCATTTTTGCCATGCTGAGAGACAGACAGAAGTTGATTAAACAAAATGAGCTATTTTCTCTGCTGCATTTTGTGGCTCTGTGATGCAAAGACACAATTTCTCATTGAAATAATAATAGCCCATTCTGAAAATGTCTTTTTTTACTGCTACTTTGGCCGCTGCACCTTCTATACCGACATCCACTTTTACTGCAGTGAATGACTATTGCAGCTTTCATTCATTAAAACAAAGTGCTTGATAAACCATTTGTCTTGTGCTCACTTTAGGTCATTTATGATTTAAAAACAGAGATGAAAACATAATCCCGTTCTGTCTGGTGGATATCAAGCCTGCCATATGCTCATGCAATTGTAGTGGTGACATAGGTTTGCACTGTGGCTGTGTATAAACAACATGGTCAAGTGTGTGTGAGCTTAATATGCATGGTAGAGTGGGCCCCAGGAATATTTGGCTGGCCTTCTACTCGTTACAGCAGCACTTTTCATGAACGAGAGCTTAAGCCAGCTAAATATCAACTAATTAGACCAGGCAAATGAAATATCTGTGAAGAAATAGAATGGCATGTCTGTTTAGGTCTCAGTGAGAACACTACAGGGTTTATAATATCCAGTTTTTTTAATTTAATGAACTGTATAGCTGCCTCTCATCCCAAACTATGCAAACTATTGTAAAAAGAACACACCTAAATACTAATCATCTTCTTTACAAAATGTCTGTAAATTTACAATAGTAAAGTGCATATATAAGGAAAGTATAACTGATAAAATAGACAGAGACTGTGAAAAGGAAAGATATACCCAGTAGAGTTATCAGTAAGTGTATATAGGTTACAGGGTTTTAATTATTCTATACAATAGTTATTTGACTGTCACACATAGTCTGTAAAGATAGTTCTGGAGACGAGGATGCAGAACAAAGGGTATTTATTGAAGAGCAAGGCAGAGGTAGGGTAGTGCAGGAGGAGGATTGTACGAGGGGGGCGTTGACAACTGGACCCAGGCCGGGGTGTGGAACCTGGACGGAGGACTGGGCAGAGCACAACACCGAGCCAAACCAATAACAAAATAAAACAAAGCACACAGATATAATTACACTGTAGTAAGAGAACCCTACACTGGCTATGCGTGAGCAGAAGCAGAAACGACTAGTGAGGGTGTCTAGGATAGACAAAATAACAAAACCTAAGACAGAAAGTACAGGCGTGTCAGAGGGAGTGTTAGACAAAAACCTGAAGGAAGAAAGCGTGTAGAAAGTGCACAAAGAGGTACGGTGAACTACACGGGACGACGGACGGCTCGGAACCAGACTGAAACAAACAAGGGATGGGAAGACAGCAAAGGTGTTAGTGCACAGGGAAGGAAATAACGTTAGTTCACCGAGATAGAGAGTATTAGTAAAAAGAAGGGAACCGTTAGTATGCTGAGTGAACACTGAGACACGGACGCCCTCAGGTGGTGGCGCGCCAGCAGAGCAGGCTAGGGTAAGCGCGAACTCCGCCCCACCCGGCCGAAGCCGAACCACCTGAGCGGACAGACAGAGATCGCTCCCGGGACGCAGGACACTAGGGACAGGATGAACACTGAAAACAGAAAGAGGGTTAGACAAACCACAGGGAGCGATCACAGAAAGACACAGACGTTCACTCATACAATGACAGAGACTAACCTAAACACGGAGGTGAGAGCGCAGATGCTAACACACAGCTAACATAAACAGACACGCACTCACCGAGACCAGATATACCACGAGACACAAAGCAGAGAGAATAGCAGCCAAATAATCGCTCGGTATGTATGATAAATCAGGGACAATACTTCGCGATTCGTCCCGTGTGAAGACAGAGCTTAAATAAGATAAACGACCCATCAAACAAATTAGCCTCACCTGGTGCCGGAGTGAAAGCGGAACTAGAAGGCGGGGCTAAGGGAGCGAGTGGCAGAGCGTGACGGAGAGACAGACGCAGAACCCGGATTTCTTACATTGACATAGGCTGGTGATTATGTTTCCAGCAAACAGTGTAAACTTTAATTTACTCATAATTAGTGGCACATGCCACTGAAATACCCAAGGTAAGTCTGCACCAGGCTCTTAAAGAGAATGGTAAGTCACACACTGATTGGTTTATTTCATGTGACACCCAAAACACACCCATAAATCACATCATTATGATATCAAAGACACACGCCACACTAAATAAAGCTGTGAGGTGTGCAGTTAATGGCTTGTAAAAGATTGCCAAAATTAAGCTTATTGGTTCAAGGTGCTTCTTGGAGGTTGTAAAGTGTATATACACCTCCGCAGGGTCCTAAATAGTAAGTGTGTCAAATTTCAGAGCAACAATGTGTGCAGTGTGTACACCACTGCAACCCTTGGATAATAGCCAGATGTCATATTAATTAACTAGGTGTGTAGAGTAAGGAAATAGATCATTTAAACTCTTCTGTCAATTAGAGTAAAAATGATTAGTTATCTGATAGTAGAAGATATGTGTAAAAATCACTGAAAATCATGATCAGGCTGGGATGCTCATTATCATGAGTTTATCTACTGTGAGTGTTCACATGGCCATGAACTCAAAGGATGTCAAACACAATAATACAAACTGTTAAATATTTGCAGGCAGGTTTTTAATACCAAAAATGGTTAGATGTGAGTTGATTAGATTGTGTCTCCCTCAGATGACCAGAGGTTTTAGATGAGTGGGCACATGTAATGACAGTTACTCTATATATATGGGTTGATATATATTTATTTCCCACAGGACAATGTTCAGGAACAGAACCATTCTCAAGTGTGTGATTAATATCCTTATCAATCTTCTTGTTAGCCATGCAGTGCGTGTTGCAATAAACGGAAAAACTCCCAGGTTCAATGCAAAAAAGGTTTAATATAAACAAAGGTAGACCTCCAAAATAAATAACAAAATAAACAAAACTTAAAACAAAACACAAAAAGGAGGCAGGCTGGCCCAGATGCCAGTAGACTGACGGCGTAACCTGCGATGACGATCACCGATGCCGTCAAGACGGAGAGCAAACGAGGAAGCAGAGTGCTTAATCCTGTAACGGGAATCAAACAATGGAGAGTCAGGTAACGAGAACTAACGCGACGAACATGAACAAAGTAAGGACAGATATAGAAGGGAAGGAAGTGGGAGGTGAACAAAAAACACAAACCGGAATCAGAATTCCGGTGACCTGGAGCGAGACCGCCCACAGAACCACCACCAGGTGTAGCGGAAGTGCCGCTAGATGGAGCATTTGTGACACTTCTATCTGAAGGGGAAAATAGGTTTTTGGCATTATTTAGTCAAACAGGACTTTAAAGTGGAGTGTGGCAACCTTTCCACAAATAAATGCTATATTTCCAAAACTATTTGCTCGGCTTTGCACAGATTTGAACTTGAGGGACAACCCTCTATAGCAGGGGTGCCCAAGCTTTTTTTTTGACGGCCACATACAGAAAAATATACAAAGGACATGGCCACTACACATGATGTATACAGTCTCACTTCTAATGCATAAATATTGGCAAAACTTTAATGCAGGCAAATTTTGTTTGATAGGACGTTTGAAGAAAAAAATTCTATCACAGTTCTCCATCAGAAGATTTTATTTTACTTTTAATAAAAATGTTGAAAGTGACAGGTCATTTTCTCATGCTGATTCCTATTCAGTGTCCTGTATGAAGGGAGAAACAAGAGAAACAGGAATGTGGATATTTCAAGCTTATTACACAAATCAATTATGGGGTTGTTAACACATCAACTAAACCTTGTTAAAAAATGATCATCAACTTTTAACAAGTCATTGGTCTTATTGATACGAAACGTTCTCCCCTGGATGGGCATGGGGTCCCCCCCCCGCGACCCTAATATAGTACAAAGCGGAAGATAATGAATGAATGGTCTTATTGGCATGTAAAAACTATGTCTATTTTAATATCACCTGGAATGGAAGGAATTGCACTCAGTGGTGCTCCTTCACTTTTTCTTCATCCATTAAAAACATGGCGTAAAGAGTGTCATTTCCTTTTTATGTCAGTAAAATCTTAAGAGCACAAATTGATTTCAGTAATTGAAGATGTGATTACAAACACATATTCTCTCATTTTAGCAAAGAGGTTAGCGTTTGAAAATGCGCATTTGATTTCGGTCATCAAGGGAAAGTGGGCCACGCTAAAGTTGCGATTCAAAGAGTCAGAGCTTCACACGAATTGCTGTCATTGTTGGAGCCTCCATAAAATTACAATAAACTCTGTGCAGTGTCCACGACATCTGCACTCTCATCACATGCAATCAAATAAAAAGCAAATGCACAAGCTTTATCTGCCTCTTGCTGTTTTAAGTTGGCTGAGAAGACTTCAGTTTGTTGCATAATCGTCATTTGGGACATACTAATTAGGGTGATAAAGTCACCGCCTGAGAAAGGTTTCCTGTGTAGGAAAATGAGGAAAGCTTTACATTACATACATTGTATCCTTCCAACACAGCAACATTCTAATTACAAATCAGACAAACACATTTTCCATTAGTTTCTATTTAAAAATATAATTTTTAATATAAACTATTAAATATGTTTTTACTATTATAATATGAATAAATTATTATTTAAAACATATTTACACTTTTTAAAATTGTGTGGCTGAGATTCCCAATCAATTTCAATTTGTTGTAAAAAAGTAGTGATAAAAGTTCTTTATTGTCACAAATCGTCTGTAAGGAGAGTTCTGGAGACGTGGATGCAGAACAAAAGTTATTTATTGAAGCGCAAGGCAGAGGTAGGGTAGTGCAGGAGGAGGATGGTGCGAGGAGGGCGTTGCCCGCTGGACCCAGGCCAGGGTGATAAACCTGGACGGAGGACTGGGCAGAGCACAACACCGAGCCAAACCAATAACGAAATAAAACAAAGTACACAGAATAAACTACGCTGTAGAAAGAGAACCCTACACTGGCTATGCGTGATAAGAAGTAGAAAGAACTAGTGCGTGTGTCTAGGATAGACAAAATAACAAAACCTAGGACAGAAAGAACAGGCGCGTCAAAGAGAGTGATAGACGAAAACCTGAAGGAAGAAAGAGTGAAGAAAGTGCACAAAGAGGTATGGTGAACTACACGGGACGACTGATGGCTGGGAACCAGACTGAGACAAACGAGGGATGGGAGGACAGTCAAGGTATTAGTACACAGGGAAGGAAATAACGTTAGTTCACCAAGACAGAGCGTATTAGTATAAAGATGGGAACCGTTAGTAAGTTGAGTGAACGATGAGACACGGACGCCCTCAGGTGGTGGCGCGCCAGCGGAGCAGGCTAGGGCGAGCGCGAACTCTGCCCCACCCGGCCGAAGCCGAACCACCTGAGCGGACGGACAGAGATCGCTCCCGGGACGCAGGACACTAAGGACAGGATGAACACTGAAAACAGAAAGAGGATTAGACAGACACCAGGGAGCGATCACAGATAAACACAGACGTTCACTCATACAACGACAAATACTGACCTAAACACGGAGGTGAGAACGCAGATGCTAACACACAGCTAACATAAACAGACACGCACTCACCGAGGCCAGACGCACCACGAGACACAAAGCAGACAGGATAATAGCCACAAAATCGCTCGGCATGTATGAATGAATCAGGGACAATACTTCGCGATCCGTCCCGTGCGAAGACAGAGCTTAAATAAGAGAAACGACCCATCAAACAAATTAGCCTCACCTGGTGCCGGAGCGAAAGCGAAACTAGAAGGCGGGGCTAAGAGCGCGAGTGACAGAGCGTGCAGGAGAGGCAGATGCAGAACCCGGATTTCTTACATAGCCCCCCCCCGAAGAGGTCGTCAAGGGGGCACCACCGGGGGCAACAGGAGACGACCTACCGGAAACAACTCGGGGAGGGTCGGGACGGGAACGGGTGCTGCGGGTGGCTCTGCCCGGGACAGAAGAGGGACCAGATGATGGGTCAGAATCAGGACGTGGTCTGGAGCGGGGACGACCCCTGGGCCTACGGGGCTGAGGGATCGGGAGACCCGTGTCCTGATTGCCAGCCGGGCAAGGTTGGTTGGTACTAGGGGGAGCAGAGGCAGGTAGGGGACTCTGGCGTGGGCGGCCCCTAGGTCTGCTGGGTAGGGAGCCCGGGGGCCTGCCTCTGCGAGCCGGTGTGCGAGGGGGTCTCCCTCTGGGACGAGGCGCAGGACGGTCAGGGTGAGTCAGGTGATACTGGTCAAGTAGCGTCCTGTCCAGTATGTACGTCCGTCTAGTCCATGAACGTTCTTCGGGACCGTACCCCTCCCAGTCGACCAAGTACTCCAGTCCTGAGTCAGTCTGTCGTGAGTCCAGGATTTGGTGAATGGTGTATGTGGGACGGTCGTGGGGGAGTTCTCTAGCGATGCGTTGGTGGGGTTCACTGTCAAGGGGACCGGGTCTGAAGGGTTTGAGGAGGGAGATGTGGAAGGATGGTGAGATTCTTAGTCGGGGGGGTAGTCCCAATGTCACCGTCACGTCGTTAACTCTCTTAACTATGGGGTATGGTCCAATGTACTTGGCACCCAGCTTTTTGCTGCCGGGTACCCGAAGGTCTCTAGTGGAGAGCCAGACCTGGTCTCCCACTTGGTAGGAGGGACCCTCACTCCTCCTGCGGTCTGCAAACCGTTTGGTGCGGGCGTTGCTCTCCTCAATTCTCTGGTGCACCGTTTCCCAGACTTCCTCACTCTTTTGGAACCATTCGTCGACGGCTGGTGCGTTAGACGGGGTGGGGTCCCAAGGTGCAAATGGCGGCTGGAACCCCAGGACGCACTGGAACGGGGTGATTCCGGTGCTAGCGCTCCTGAGCGAATTTTGGGCTATTTCTGCCCAAGGGAGGAAGGTTGCCCAGTCATTCTGGTGGCTCTGACAGTATGTTCTGAGAAACTTGGCCAGCTCTTGGTTCGCCCGTTCGCACTGCCCGTTGCTTTCTGGATGGTAGCCGGATGTGAGGCTTATGGACGCACCCAGCTTCTTGACGAAGGCCTCCCAGACGGCAGATGTGAACTGTGGACCCCGGTCCGACACAATATCCTCCGGGAGGCCGAAATGACGGAACACCTCTGTGAACAGGGCCTCGGCCGTCTGGAAGGCTGAGGGCAGTGCGGGCAGGGCGATGAACTTAACCCCCTTGGAGAAGCGGTCGACGATTGTCAGGATGGTGGTGTTTCCTTCCGACACAGGGAGGTCCGTGACAAAGTCAATAGCGATGTGGCTCCAAGGGCGTTGGGGAACAGGGAGCGGGTTCAGTTTCCCTGATGGGAGCTGACGTGGGGTTTTGGTGGCGGCGCAGGTGGCGCATGACGCGACGTCTCGGGCTACGTCGGTCCTCATGGATGGCCACCAGTATCTGCCTTGGAGCCTCTCAAATGTGCGATTACCACCCGGGTGTCCCGAGCTGAGGTTCGTGTGTGCCCAGGCGATCAGTTCTTGGCGGAAACGGGTTGGTACGAACAATTTATCCGGGGGCGTCTCTTTCAGGCGGACCTCCGGGTTCTCCCTATTGGCGGCCCGGATCCGTTCATCTAATTGCCAGGAGACAGCTTGAACAAAAACCCGGCTTGGCAGTATAGTCTTGATAGGAGGCGAAGCCTTCTCCTGGTTCTCGTATCTCCTAGACAGGATGTCTGCCTTGGCGTTGTCCCTCCCCGGTCGATACGCCACTGAGAATTCGAAGCGGTTAAAAAAGAGGGACCACCGGGCTTGTGGAGCGTTGAGTCTCCGGGCACATTTCAGGTACTCGAGGTTGCGGTGGTCCGTGATGACCTGGACTGGGAATTTGGCGCCCATAAGCCAGTGCCGCCACTCCTCGAACGCTAGTTTGATGGCTAACAGTTCTCTGTCCCCCACGTGATAGTTTTGTTCTGCGGGGGAGAGTTTCCTCGAGAAGTAGGCGACGGGGTGCAGCCTAGGGGGCGTACCTTGCCGCTGCGATAGAACGCCTCCGACCCCCAGGGAAGATGCGTCCACTTCCACCACGAAAGGGGAGTCTGGATCAGGGTGAGCGAGCACCGGCGCCGTGGTGAATGCCCCCTTCAGCCTCTCGAAAGCCTGCTGCGCTTTGTCCGACCAGGTGAGTCGCCTAGGCTTTCCCTTGAGTAGTTGCGTCGAGGGAAGGGCGATCTGGCTGAAGGATCGGATGAATCGGCGAAAAAAGTTCGCGAACCCCAGGAAGCTCTGAAGCTCTTTTACAGACTGGGGTGTTCTCCAATCCAGGACAGCCTTGACTTTCGCCGGGTCCATCTGGATTCCTTGATCCTTAATAATGTAGCCCAAGAAAGCGATCTCCCGTTTGTTGAACTCGCATTTTTCTGCCTTGACGAACAGTCCATGTTCCAGTAGTCTGCCCAGAACCTCTTTGGTGTTGCGAACATGGCTGGCGGCGTCTGGTGAGTATATGAGTATGTCGTCCAGGTAGACGATGGCGCATCTCCCCAGGAACTCTCGTAGAACATCGTTGACCAAGCATTGGAAAACCGCCGGTGCGTTGGTCAGTCCGAACGGCATAACCAGGTACTCGTAGTGACCGGATGATGTGCTAAACGCCGTCTTCCACTCATCCCCTTCCTTGATGCGGACCAGGTTGTAGGCATTTCGCAAGTCGAGTTTGGTGTACCATTTGGCAGCGCGTAGCTGTTCCAGCGCCGAAGGGACGAGAGGAATGGGGTAGGTGTAGCGTTTTGATACCTGGTTGAGTTCCCGGTAGTCGATGCAAGGTCTTAGGGAGCCATCCTTCTTGGGGACGAAGAAGAAACTTGAGCTGGCAGGGGATTTGGACGGTCGGATGAACCCCTGCGCCAAGGCCTCGCTGATGTATTCCTCCATGGCTGTGGTCTCCTTGACCGATAGAGGATACGGAGTGGAACGGGGAATCTTGGCGTCTGGCAGGAGTTCGATAGCGCAGTCATACTCTCTGTGAGGTGGAAGACGACATGCAAGTCCCTTGCTGAATACCTCCGCCAGGTCTCGGTACTCCTCCGGTGACCCCTGTGGACGACGGGGCGACCTGAGGAGATATGTTAGGTGTGGTGCTGCTGGGGTTACCCACGGTGTCACCTGGTGGCGGGACAGGTGATTTGGCGGCTCCTGCGGACAGTTCCAGCACCTGCTGTGTCAAAAGCAGTAGAACCTGTCCTTGGTCCAGGACTTGCTGCGTGATCCGCTGAAGCAGTTGTTCCGCCGTCTCCATGGTGAGGCAAAGTATTCTGTCACAAATTGTCTGTAAGGAGAGTTCTGGAGACGTGGATGCACAACAAAAGTTATTTATTGAAGCGCAAGGCAGAGGTAGGGTAGTGCAGGAGGAGGATGGTGCGAGGAGGGCGTTGCCCGCTGGACCCAGGCCGGGGTGATAAACCTGGACGGAGGACTGGGCAGAGCACAACACCGAGCCAAACCAATAACGAAATAAAACAAAGTACACAGAATAAACTACGCTGTAGAAAGAGAACCCTACACTGGCTATGCGTGATAAGAAGTAGAAAGAACTAGTGCGTGTGTCTAGGATAGACAAAATAACAAAACCTAGGACAGAAAGAACAGGCGTGTCAAAGAGAGTGATAGACGAAAACCTGAAGGAAGAAAGAGTGAAGAAAGTGCACAAAGAGGTATGGTGAACTACACGGGACGACTGACGGCTGGGAACCAGTCTGAGACAAACGAGGGATGGGAGGACAGTCAAGGTATTAGTACACAGGGAAGGAAATAACGTTAGTTCACCAAGACAGAGCGTATTAGTATAAAGATGGGAACCGTTAGTAAGTTGAGTGAACGATGAGACACGGACGCCCTCAGGTGGTGGCGCGCCAGCGGAGCAGGCTAGGGCGAGCGCGAACTCCGCCCCACCCGGCCGAAGCCGAACCACCTGAGCGGACGGACAGAGATCGCTCCCGGGATGCAGGACACTAAGGACAGGATGAACACTGAAAACAGAAAGAGGATTAGACAGACACCAGGGAGCGATCACAGATAAACACAGACGTTCACTCATACAACGACAAATACTGACCTAAACACGGAGGTGAGAACGCAGATGCTAACACACAGCTAACATAAACAGACACGCACTCACCGAGACCAGACGCACCACGAGACACAAAGCAGACAGGATAATAGCCACAAAATCGCTCGGCATGTATGAATGAATCAGGGACAATACTTCGCGATCCATCCCGTGCGAAGACAGAGCTTAAATAAGAGAAACGACCCATCAAACAAATTAGCCTCACCTGGTGCCGGAGCGAAAGCGAAACTAGAAGGCGGGGCTAAGAGCGCGAGTGACAGAGCGTGCAGGAGAGGCAGATGCAGAACCCGGATTTCTTACATTTATCATAGTAACACAGTGGAATTCACTGAGGTCCTGAGGGGGAGTCATTCTTTACAAATGTTTATAGAATTAGTCTGCATGACAAGCTGGCCAATGAAGTAGTTGAAACACAAATTATTTGAATGGATGAGTTGATATATTTTTTTAATGCTTAGTGTATGTCTCGTTTATATACCAAAGCTATTCTCTGCTGGAGTTAATTTGGTTCTAGAGTACCAAAAGAAGTGCCTTCTACAAACACCCCAATAATTATGCGATAGACTTTAGTGAATTTAAAAAAAAACAAACTAAAATGCATATCAAACATCACATTTAAACAGAACACAACAGTTTTAACAAAGTTACTTAATGACAGCTCTTAATGTAGTTGAGAAAATTGTTTTAAAAATGAGGGTTATATTCTTAATAGTAAAGAAGTAATTTACATATCAGAACTGAAACAGCTCTTAGTCTTTAAATGGTGGTCAGAAATGGTGGTGTTAATAATAAGACTTTAGTCTTAAAGAAACTAGAAAAACCAATAAGATCTACTTTTTAAATCTACTAATATTTTTTCCCAAAGCTCAATTTGTTTCCACTGAGTAAGTCTGACAAAGCAAAATACAACAATATAGTTAAAGCATTTTAACAACACTGAGCAGAAAGATTCAACATCATATTTGAAAGAACCCAGTTCAGTTATTGAAGCCAAAAGAAGGGCAAAAGTGCAAAAGCATTTGTCACAGCAGTGCATAAGCTAGCAGAACATTGTAATTTTGGCACATTAAGAGAGGAGCTAATCAAGGATGGAATAATGGTGGGAATTAAAGACTGCAGATTGTCAGAATTTCTGCAGCTAGATCCTGATTTAACTCTCAGCACAGCAATTTACAAAGTGCCCCAATACTAAACTGTAAAAAAATTAAAAAAATAAAAAGTTGGACTACAGAACAGATTCGGAGAACGAATGTAGATTTTCTCTGAAAAAACTAACAAAAAAAAAAGCAAACCGAAAAAGAAAAACACCAAAAGTAAAATAAAAAAAGGAAAAAATTCTTAACAAAACTACAGAGAATCAGAATTAAAAAGATGGTAGCAGATGTTTTGCAGAAAAGTACTGGGAGAAGTACATCTAACTTAGAAAAGGACAGAAGCAGTTTCTGTAAATAGGGCCGTGTTTTTATTTTAAGCTAGACACAGAAGAAGTGTTCAACCAAAGCAAACCTGTCCACATCCAAAAAGTATGAAAAGAAATTACACAAATGTTAAAATCCTGCATGTAATTAATGGGGTTAATGCAATTACACATTATATTTTCATAACTAGCCATTCAATATATTGAAATCTCTTCACAGAAGTCACCAGGTGGGCACCTTCCTTTATAGGTCTTTTGGTGAATGAAGCCCACAACACCTGGAGAAGACCCACCCCCTTTAGGTTCTTATCACAGATTGACCACTTCTGGTCAACATATATACAGTGGGTTGCAAAAGTATTCATACCCCTCGAACTTTTCCATATTTTGTCACATTACAACCACAAACATAAATATATTTCACTGGAATTTAATGTGAAAGACCAACACAAAGTGGTATACAATTGTGAAGTGGAAGGAAAATTATACATGAATCAACATTTTTTTTACAAATAAAAAACTGAAAAGTGCGACGTGCAAAAGTATTCAGCCCCCCTGAGTCAATACTTTGTGGAGCCACCTTTTGCTGCAATTACAGCTGCAAGTCTTTTAGGGTATGTCTCCACCAGCTTTGCACATCTAGTGACTGAAATTCTTGCCCATTCCTCCTTGCAAAACAGCTCAAGCTCAGTCAGATTGGATGGAGAGCGTTTGTGAACAGCAGTTTTGAGATCTTGCCACAAATTCTCAATTGGGTTTAGGTCTGGACTTTGACTGGGCCATTCTAACACATGAATATTCTTTTTTTTAAACCACTCCATTGTAGCTCTGGCTTTATGTTTAGGGTCGTTGTCCTGCTGGAAGGTGAACCTCCGCCCCAGTCTCAAATCTTTTGCTGACTCCAACAGGTTTTCTTCCAAGATTGCCCTGTATTTGGCTCCATCCATCTTCCCATCAACTTTGACCAACTTCCCGGTCCCTGCTGAAGAGAAGCACCCCCAGAGCATGATGCTGCCACCACCATATTTGACAGTGGGGATGGTGTTTTCAGAGTGATGTGCAGTGTTATTTCTCCGCCACACATAGCGTTTTGCATTGTGGCCAAAAAGTTCAATTTTGGTCTCGTCTGACCAAAGCACCTTCTTCCACATGTTTGCTGTGTCCTCAACATGGCTTCTGGCAAACTGCAAACGGGACTTCTTATGTTTTTTTTTTAACAATGGCTTTCTCCTTGCCACTCTTCCATAAAGACCACATTTGTGTAGTGCACGACTAATTGTTGTCCTGTGGACAGTTTCCCCCACCTGAGCTGTGGCTCTCTGCATTTCATCCAGAGTCACCATGGGCCTCTTGGCTGCCTCTCTGATCAGTGATCTCCTTGTTCGGCCTGTAAGTTTAGGTGGACGGCCTTGTCTTGGCAGGTTTACTGTGGTGCCATACTCTTTCCATTTCCGGATGATGGATTGAACAGTGCTCCGTGAGATGTTCAAAGCTTTGGAAATCTTTTTATAACCTAAGCCTGCTTTAAACTTCTCCAAAACCATATTCCTAACCTGTCTGGTGTGTTCTTTGGACTTCATGATGCTGTTTGCTCCCCAATATTCTCTTAACCAACATCTGAGGCCGTCACGGAGCAGCTGTATTTGTACTGAGATTAGATTACACACAGGTGGACCCTTTTGAGTCATTAGCACTCATCAGGCAACTTCTGAATGCAATTGGTTGCACTCAGGGAAAAGGGGGCTGAATACTTTTGCACGTTGCACTTTTCAGTTTTTTATTTGTAAAAAAATGTTGATTCATGTATAATTTTCCTTCCACTTCACAATTGTATACCACTTTGTGTTGGTCTTTCACATTAAATTCCAGTGAAATATATTTATGTTTGTGGTTGTAATGTGACAAAATATGGAAAAGTTCAAGGGGTATGAATACTTTTGCAACCCACTGTACGTGGCTATGATTGATATTGCCCCACTACACTGGCTTAAAAGTTCATACTAAAGAGGTTAAAACAGCACGTTGACTTGTCTGCTACAGCTGACTAAAGTTGTTATTCATAAACCATTCAAATTTAGCCCTTTCCTATGCTTTGAAGCTCTAATTCTACAATCATCCAGTAAGGGGGCGCAGTGGCTCAGTGGTTAGGGCATTGGGCTATCAATCTGAAGGTTGGGGGTTCAAATCCCTGGTCCACTGAAGTTACCAATGTGGGTACTTAAGCAAGACCTTTAACCCTCATTGCCCCAGGGATGTTGTGATTAACCCTGTGCTCACCTTGTAAGTCGCTTTGGATAAAAGCGTCTGCTAAATGACCAAATGTAAATGTAAGGATATGGCAGATGTTTCAAAAAACCCTCTTGCATCTACTTCTACCGGCTTAATGTATCTGCCAAATGTCTTCTATATTTTTTTTTTTTTTTTGTGTACAGTACAATATCTGACCGTAGAGTCCTTAGTGAAAAGCATTGTGAAACCCTAAGCTTTCTATCTACTATACATCTGCTAACGGTCTCATGCTGTTTTCCATTTTTTAAACACCTGTCTTTGCTCTTTATGCACAAACCTAATTACCCTGTAAAACGGTTAACAATTATTAACCTCAAATAAACCTGCTAAGTATCTAAGGACCTGATTATGTGTCCCTGGTAAGCTTACGTACTGAAAACAGGTGCCAGTAACTTATACCTTGAATCTATCTTGAATGTATCCACCTATCCATAGCCCAAGGTTCAGTAGGGTTGAACATATATTATACAGTATTCAAGTATAGATTGAATGTGTAAATCAATCACACATATTTCTCTCCTGGTGTTTCTTGCTGTTCAACCTTTTTTTAAAAAAAATCTGAGCCATTATTCCTTTCTCCTCTGTGAGGCTGCTGTTTTGTACTATACCTCATCTTACTCTCTTTTTGGTAACATGGTTTTAAAAATGCTTTCCATAAGCCACAGCACATGAACCACATGACTAACGACCCTGTGATTCAAAAGCCCTTTTAGCTAGGTATATCTTTTTATGGGTCTTTCAGTTTATTTCTGCTTTAGTGAGTGGTGCCGAAGTTAACTGGCTATTTATTTAACCCCATTCATTCCTTGAATAAGAATGTTAACGCCAACATCAGTATTCCATTACTGAAAAAAAAAACACCAATGTGATATTCCTAGGCATTTTATTAACTGGCAACAGTCATCTCATTCAAAACCAACAAGCCAAACTGTAAACACCACAAAAGACTGGATTAGTTATTAACCAGAATTCTCAAATTCCATCATCACCATTTGACTATCCAACATCATTCTTTTGTCACTGCATGTAAATAAGTCATGCAAATCAGATAGAAGCAGTGGCTGAAACATGCCAGGACATAAAACATTGTCACATTAACACACTGAAACCACTTAGACATTCACTCATGGAAGGCTTCACAAGCATTCACTTGTAATCCGTCTTCCAAACCTGCAGGGGGCTAAGGGAGGGTCAGTGTGGGTTAGTTACAAGAGAGGAAATGAACTCTACATGTGAAAAGGTAACAAAGTAATGCACAGGAATCTCTATGTAAACAGCTAAAACACAGTTACAAGTTAAATCAACAGTTAAAGGGTAGCGTAATGGACATTAATTCATTCATTCATTCATTATCTCCCACTTTATCCACTATTAGGGTCGCGGTGGGGTTCCCCATGCCCATCCAGGGGAGAACATCTCGGGCGCTGGGCAGATAGACCCAGGACAGGGCGCCAATCCATCGCTGGGCACGCACTCACTCACACAGACACACTCTATATGGGGCAATTTTTTTGAGAATTCAATTGACTTGATCCATGTTTTTGGACTGTGGGAGGAAACCGGAGAACCCGGAGGAAACCCACGCAGACACGGGGAGAACATGGAAACTCCACCCAGATGGGGATTCGAACCGGGAATCCCTAGCGCTGAGAGGTGAACGTGCTAACCACTAAGCCACCGTGCCGCCGACATTAATTAATGATGCAATTTATATTGCATTGTATATAAAATGTACTTATATTTGACTGGAATTGTGATTTTAAACTTGTGTAGACTTGGATGTGTGTTTGATCCATAAGATGGGTGGGAAAATAGACTTCTGGGGGTTGGGAGAACTCACCGATGCGATGGGGGCAGGCAATAGAGTAAAATCATCAGTACTGCTATAAGTACAGTAAAATTCTTGTGATCCATTTTTGTTTCTTTTTTCCAGTCTTTTTTTTTTTCCACTGTGTTTAACAAAATTTCACTGATTGAATGAACCTTGATGACAACAGCATGGTACTTCTAATCACTACAGCACCGCTTGGCAACACTACACAGGTGTTTGGCGAAGGATCATCACAAAACTACAAACCGGATTCCAAAAAAGTTGTGACACTAAACAAATTGTGAATAAAAACAAATCACAGATAAAAAGTTTAAACTGAGAGAATGTATAAATGTAAGGGAAAAATATGTTGTTTAAAAATTTCATCGTGTCAACAAATCCCAAAAATGTTGGGACAAGGCCATTTGGCATCCCCCCTTTTTCTTACAACTCTGAAAAGATATCTGGGGACAGAGTAAACCAGTTTCGAAATGGTCTCAAAAAGTTTTGAAATAGGAATGCTCTTCCATTCATGTCTAATACAGGTGTCTTGGGCCTTCTTTGTCGCATTTTCTTCTTTATGATGCGCCAAATGTTCTCTATAGGTGAAAGATCTGGACTGCACGCTGGCCATTTCAGTACCTGGATCCTTCTCCTACGTAGCCATGATGTTGTGATTGCTGCAGAATGTGGTCTGGCATATTCTTGTTGAAAAATGCAGTGCCTTCCCTGAAAGAGATGACGTCTAGATGGGAGCATATGTTGTTCTAGAACCTGAACATAATGCTCTGCATTAATGGTGCCTTTCCAGACATGCAAGATGCCCATACCACAGACACTCATGCAACCCCATTCCATCAGTGATGCAGGCTTTTGAACGGAGCGTTGATAACAACTTGGGTTATCCTTGTCCTCTCTGGTCTGGATGACATGGTGTTCCAGAGTTCCATAAAGAACTTCAAATCGTGACTCATCTGACCACAGAACAGTCTTTCATTTTGCCACACTCCATTTTAAATGACCACTGGCCCTGTGCAAACGTCTGAGCTTGTGGAGCTTGCTTAGAAATGGCTTCCTCTTTGCACTGTAGAGTTTCAGCTGGCAACGGCGGATGACACGGTGGATTCTGTTCACTGACAATGCTTTCTGGAAGACTATTCTTGAGCCCATTTTGTTATTTCCTTGACAATGACATTCCTGTTTGAGGTGCAATGCCACAACAATGGTGGAATTGGTGATCCTCTTACCATCTTGGATTCTGAGAGACACTGACACTTCTGAGAATCTCTTTTTATACCCAATCATGTTGTCAATTGACCTAATTAGTGTTAATTGGTCTTCCAGCTGTTCGCAATATGCTCAATTTGCTTTTTTCAGGCACTTATTGCTCCTTGTCCCAAATTTTTTGGGATTTGTTGAAATTTTCATTTAACATATTTTTCCTTTAAAATGTTACATTTACTCAGATTAGTCTTTTGATCTGTCATCTATGTTCTGTTACGAATAAAATATGGACATTTGCCATATCTACATCATTGCATTCAGTTTTTATTCACAATTTGTTTGGTGTAACTGCCTTTTTGATCAGTTTATATAAAGTATATTTAAATTGTAGTTTTCCCAACTTTTTTGGAATCTAGTTTGTTAAAACACATCTCTTTCACAAACACCTAATACGAACCCAACCAATCACCCAAGTGAGATAATCAGAAACCGAAACGAGGGACAGGTGCCGCAGGTGATTGTTACAATCTGGTTCATCCTAATCTAATTACTTTCTACTCACTATCTACTGATTATTTAAAAAAATATACTTACGAAAATAAAACCTTAATAAACTGCAACTCAAGGAAGATCTGAGTTGTTCTCTTGCACTGTTTAAAAAGGACCAAGCTCTTTTCAAGTTTGAGAAGAGAGAAATATGAGAGATAAATATGATATAACTATGACAAACATTATCATATATATATGGACTGAGAAATGAAATGAAATAATAAATACTAAATGCAGTTTTTTTAAACATTTTAAGCAGGTCCTGCTTGTGTTCTTATACAAAATTATACAGCTCTTTAGAGAGCGAGAAGATAAGCTGGTATACAACTGTGGCATTTCTAGTCATAACAGACTGCCTCATCGTAAGCAACCATTGCCTTTTAGAACAGTAATGGGAAGAAGAAATTGATCTCTGGAATGAACTCTGGAATCTCTGACTGGAACTAGATAACCTCCTTAATCATTGTAAATTATTTCTCTAGATACATTGAAAGAGCAGAGCACAGAAAACACGTTTACAAAGATAACTGTATAAGCAATTAAAAAAAAAAACATTGGCACAGTGTGGCATCCCTAAGGATTGTCTCAGATAATGTAATTTTTTTTTTTTTTTCCAAAATTTTTTACCTTTATTCAAACAAAGTTTGAATTGTGGATTAAAGAAAATATAAAGTCTTCCTAGCTTACAAAGACACACAAGGAGCATTGCTTCTTTCTCTCTCAGCTGCTTATGGAGAAAAAAAAATTACACTACACATACACAACCTCCTGAAAAGCTGTCCACAGAATGACCTCACCTAAAGGAGCACCAATCAAAGAATTAAAAATATCTCAAACATGGTTATTTTCCTCTTTCCAAGTTTTGCCACAGATTGCTACAGAGCCCATGTAAGGTCATGTCAGGAGCACCACTCCTTTTCGAAAAAACAGACATCATCTTCATCCCACTGAGTTTGTTACTATATTACAAAAACCAGGATTACAAAAAAAGGCTAACCAGAAACAGGAAACGGTCAAGTCGGGAGCCAAGTACACAAAACCAAATGATACTAAGGTGCAAAACAAAAATCTGTTCAATGTCTCTGTATTAAAGAAAAGTGTAAGGGTATTTTAAAAATGCATCACAGAATCAGAAATTGTATGAAACTCGTGTAATTAAAATGTTTTTTGTATGGGTTGCTGCTGCATTAAAAAATGCAGTTGTACTTGTACAAAACTATATCAACAAGTGTGCTTGTGTATGTGGTGCATGTTCACATGTACATAACTATGTTTGGGGAACAATTTGCTAAAAATAGCTATGATTGAAAATGTTTAGGTCTCAGTGTCTTTTAAAAAAGAACACTTTGTATTTTGTAAAACAACAGTTCCTGACATCACTACTATCTGCTTATCATAAATAGTTTTTTTCCTGCCTTAATATTAATCATGTTCTCCTGCTTGTGTCACAGGTGCCTGTGGCACCTGACCCTTGTTTGGAACTTAATTGTTTCAGTTGTGTGATTGGTTTGTTTTGTGAACGTGTTTAGTTCATTTTTGTACTTATTCTTAGTTTTAGCGCAAGTTGTCGCACGTCTTTGTTTTGTGGTTTATATACCCAATGTTACTTTGTTTGTTTGTTCCCCATTTTCGTTGGTGTCCCAACACCAATTTTTATTAAATTCTATGTTTGGATTTTACATAGCATGGGAGCATTTCCGTGGACCGACGCACGCATTTTTCCCCGCGTGGTTGGTATCCCAGGAGCGCTCACTAGGCGCGAGCGGCTGAACGCAGCAACTCCGCGTTAGCCGCCCTCCTCCGGGGAAGAACGGATAGACGCTAACAGAAAGACGTGACAACGATCTGGAGAGTTCTGGACACCAGGGGTCACCCACCGCTGATTCAGAGGACCAGGGGCTGCACCGCTGAGGAAGTCGAGCACGGGGGACCAACGATTACCGAGTCTGGGCGCCAGGGACCGCTCTATCGACGACTCCGAGAGCCAGGGTCCGCCAGCCACAGACTTCGGACTCCAGGGGCACTGTCCCCGCCTTGCAGCGGGAGGGCGCCGAGCCGCGCCCCCGCAGCGAGAGGACGTACTCCACTCCACAGGCTTCAGCGCCAGAGGGACTGTTACCCCCCCCCCCCCCGTTTTTTGTTTTTTAGAACTGTTTGTTATTATTATTTTTTTTTTTTTTTTTTTTGGGTCGCTTCCCTTTTTTTGCGCGACCCTTGGGGTGGGGTACCTGTCCCTCGTTTGGACCTTAATTGTTTCAGTTGGGTGATTGGTTTGTTTTGTTCACTTGTTTAGTTCGTTTTTGTACTTATTCTTAGTTTTCCCGTAAGTTGTCGCACGTCTTTGTTTTGTGGTTTATATACCCAATGTTACTTTGTTTGTTTTTTCCCCCTTTTCGTTGGTGTCCCAACACCAATTTTTATTAAAGTCTATGTTTGGATTTTATCCCGATGTCTCTTTCTCTCCTTCCGCGTTCAACCACGGTACGGCGCTACACACCTTCCCCGTGCAGGTCGTATTCCGTGGGAGCGTTTCTGTGGACCGACGCACGCATTTTTCCCCGCGTGGTCGGTATCCCGGGAGCGCTCACTAGGCACGAGCGGCTGAACGCAGCAACTCCACGTTAGCCGCCCTCCTCCGGGGAAGAACGGACAGACGCTAACAGCTTGTTTGTGTAAATATCCCTTTGTCCTTATTTCACATTGCAAAATATTGCAACATGCATTTTGCTGTACAAAATGTGGATTTAGTCTACTTTGATATGTTTAAGTGCTTAGCCCTTTTGGATAACTTTTGTTTTCTCTATTTTATTCTGGTTTGACTCCCCAGATAGCAAAATTATTTTGGCCCACATATCCTATTTTCATCTGAACTCTTTGCCGCGTAGATTGCCTTATGTTTATCAGTGAACCACAGGTGTTTTAGAATAAGTAGACCATATGATTTTTTTGTATGTGGAACACTTATTGCTTATAAATGTCAGTCTAATGCTAAACATAGACTAGTTTAGTTTTGCGCCATGTAAATGTTTTCTTATATGAGCTACTCCAATGCTCACACATGCAGTGGGGAAGTAATGCCATATCTCAGCCAGAAGTGACCCACATCCATTTTAAACATCAGGTTTTGTTTATGCTCACTTTTGTTTATAAACTCCTTTTACTGGTCAGATTATATTTTTTGAAAAAAAAGTATTATAGGATTTAAAAATTATTATTATAGGATTTGTTAAAAGTCATATGAAATTTAGAACTTGTCAACATTTGTTTCACAACCAGACTGACTCTTCAGTAACTGCTTAAATTGTTTGTGTAAATTAATCAATTTATTTTCTTTTTCAAATTCAAACTACCTCCATGTGAGTAAAGATGATACTCACCTAAAATCCCTGAATTGAAGGCAGGCTGGCAATGTCACAATTTCTTTCCCTGACAAAGTGTGTTCGCTTGTTTCCAGCTTTAGGCATGTTTTTAGGCAGCTATGCTAGCACACAGTAAAAGCATCAGCTTGTGCATCGTTAACTCGAAAATTAAGACATCATCGTACAGAATATATATTGCCGCCCGCTAATTCATACACACACCTGGGGCATTTTAGTATCTCTTATCCACCTAACACACATCAGATATGGTGAAAACATGCAAACTCCAGCAATAAATAATTTAAAGTTTATTAATTTATATAGAGCTTTCACAACAGTACATTGTCTTAGTTTAAGTGTTCTGTGGTAACGGGGGTAAGCCTGAACCACCAAAGAGTAAACCGAAGTAACAGTGTAAAGGAAAAACTCCCTGGTATTTGTTATTTAAGAAAGGAACCTTGTGAGGTCCAAGGCTAAGTGAAAGACTAATCCTATTTGAGTTGCCGAGCAGCATTAGCTGTGCAGAACACCAGTGTATATATTGCACAATTATTAAAAAGTAGAAAAACTTATTCGTTTTAGTAAAACAATGATTTGCGACCTAGCAGGACTTTAAGGCCACTAGTCCAACAGAAATTCAGGTTCTGTCCATTAAATCCAAGTGTGTGGTTAAAAGTAATTAAAAGGAGTTAAAATAATTTAGTGTGTTTTTTTCTCTGTGAAGATCAAAGTCTTTTTAGGTCGTTGGTGTAGTGCTCTGGCAGTATTTTGGATAAGAAGCTGGTGATACCAAGAAGTTAGAGATGTTAAAGCACAGAAATTAATTGCTGTTAATTATTGATTTTTGACCCAGTGCAGTCAATTTGACATAAGTGACTAGGGCAGCATAACGAAGAAGGGCAGAGAAGGTAGATTGCCTAGTCAAGGGGGCTTCCTTGAATATGCCAGCACTGACTATCACATATTTTCAACATAACACAGGTAAACCTGAGTGGCATACAGTTGGGCACAAGGATTAATTAAATGCCTGTAAATTAATGAAATATGTGTGTTTTTATTTGACTTTTAAACGTCATTGGTGATTCTGAATCACAGTAAGGATGTTCCACAGTTAAAGAACCTTGTAGGAAACGCTTTTCCACCAGCAATATTTTATTAATTTAAGAGGCTAAAGGTAAACCTATTTCTTGGGAGCTAATGTGTTGGATTATAAAATTGAATGAGTTCACTTAGATAATATGTAGGATGTAGGATTTTATATTATTAATACAATTTTGTAATCAATAAGAAACTTAACTGGTAGCCAGCACAACTTTGATAATACAGTATTGATATGATCAAACTTTCTTGGCCACCAATCACTGGTGTTGCTGTTCAAACCACTTAGAGGTGGTGAGCCTTGAGCTATTTTGTGTTTTTGTGGTTACAAAGATTATATAAACCTCTGAAAGGTCATAAAGAGTAAATATGTGAAATGTGGTAATTAAAGCAATGGTCTCGATTTGTATAGAGAAGACACGCATTTCGCCCTTATTTATAAGATGTTACTTAGATGTTGCAAATCAAGAAAGCATATTTGCTGGAGCACTTTTTGGAGTTTTATCTGTAGATAAAACAAATTAGTTACTAAATTATTATTATAATTTCAATATTTAATGTATTATAAATGGTGCCCACCACACATATATTGGGGAATGTATACACTGATTGCATTGTAAAGGGAGGATTTGCATAACCCACCATATCTAAAGTAAAGCCTAGGTGAATGCTACAGTGAATGTCCTTCTGCTATAGACATTAATGTTTAAATCCATGCTGATCAAAGATAATTATACACAGAGGACACATTTTAAATCAGAAGGTCAGTTTAATGAAGGTAACATTGCAGGCATGTATTATAATAGTAGGGTATTTAGAATGTAACCTGATTAATAGCCAGTACTGGTCATAAGTGAAATTCTAAAATCTGTCAGCAGATGACAAAAGTCTGAACTATGCCTTTAGTTCTATTGCAAAAATTGGTTTGGCTACTATCATATGTAATAAGCCTTCAAAACATGACATGTGCAATGAACTGAAAATGACAAAGAGCATGTGCTATGGAATGGGACATGGCACTGACAATAAGTCATCTGCTGCTGAGACTGTTGAAAGACATCCCATAAGTTGAGTGCTGCAGTGTTTTTATCTGCCCTTATCAGTAGCAAGCAGGAATACCCCCCCCCCCCCCCCCCAAAAAAAAAAAAAAAAAAAAAAAAAAGGAAAACGGCTAATAGGGCTTGTTTTGAGAGTGAGGCCTAAACCAGCATCATTTAAGCAAGAAAATGATTATGGTATGTATTTCATTTGCTGATGCATGCAAAGTAAAATGACATGGGGATGCCCACATTAGGGCTGTGTGTGTGTTTTTATTAAGTCATTCTAGATAAGTGATCCTCTCTGGGGAACAGTAGTACACTGTGGAGCTATGATCTGTGGAAGTGACCATCTGTTCTGCCCCTCCATTCTTTTCTGCCTGAGCCTGATCCAGCATAAAGAAGCCTGCCACTTTAAATGCATACTCACACAGACTGTAATGTAATGCATTATTTGTAGCTACCATTGATTTGATAATTATGTTAGAATTTATCTTTAGAAAGAAAACACAGAAACAAGTTTGAGGCATCAATATTCAACTCATATTTCTGGCTTGTCAAAGCTGATTTATTTTGAACGTAATATTGAGGTGGTGTCAGCACACGAACCAACAAAGAACTCAACAGACGGGTTAGCGTGCAAAAGGGTCCAGCGACAGTTTATTACAGCTCACACTGTAAAACATAAAACGAAGCCGCAAAGCGGTGCTGCACAAAACAAAACTGAGGGCTGTCGCAAAAGAGAAACCAAAAACGCAGCCGCAAAGCGATGCTGCCGAAAACCAAACAAAAGTGTCGCAAAGTGCTCAGGCTCGTCCAAGACAACACAGTCCGGGCTCCTGATCAGGACAAGGCAAAGACAGGAGAACTTCAGCGCTAGAACAGAAGAATAGACAATAACTCGCACGTACACACGATAAACCAACACACCGTGGCATAGTGCCACAGCGACTATATAGGGTCGCTAATGACCTGAAACCCGCCACAGCTGTGCTTAGAATTCTGGCGAAGAGGGCCGAGCGCCCTCAGGCGGGAGAGAGGAGGGAAGAGAGGAAGTGCTGACAGTACCCCCCCCCCCCAAGGGAAGGGTGCGAGGCTGAACGGGTGGACTTACCTTGGCGACGCGGATGGCCCCTACCCCGTGGTACGACATTGTCATGATGCTGTCTATGAAATTGAGCAATGAGTGCAGGGTCTAATATGTCTGCCGCAGGCACCCAGCTGCGCTCCTCTGGAACGAACCCCTCCCAATCCACCAGGTATTGAATAGTAGAACCTCGGCGTCGAGAATCAAGTAGTGATGACACCGAATAGATACTATAGTTACGCTTGGCAGCCGAAAGTTTACAAGACAAAAACGCAATGGGGTGAAGAGCAGTGCCCTTGAGCCGCTGGGACAGCACGGTACCAACCCCGGTGGCCGATGCATCCACCTCGACGACAAATTGCTGGTTAGGATCGGGATGAATAAGAAGCGAGGCAGACGCGAACCTTTGCTTAAGACTTGTGAAAGCCTTTTGGGCCTCCGAGGGCCAGCTAAGCACTCGGGGCTTGCCTTTAAGCAAATTTGAAAGGGGAAGCGCAATGGTGCTGAATGCCCTAATGAACCTTAGATAGAAATTTGCGAAGCCCAGAAATTGCTGCAGCTCCCGTATTGAGGTGGGCTGAGGCCATTTGAGAACGGCGCTTACTTTGCCGGGATCCATTTGAATACCCTGGGCTGATAACAGGTAGCCGAGGAACACTACTGAGGGTCGGTGGAAGTGGTCGAGAAAATCTCGCAGCACATCATTGATGAAGGCTTGGAATACCCCAGGGGCATTACAAACGCGGTTTTCCACTCGTCCCCCTTCTTAATACGGATGAGATTATACGCACACCTGAGATCCAGTTTAGTAAACACCCGGGCCTCCTTGAGCCGTTCTAGTACTGACGGAACTAAAGGGAGAGGGTATGCGCGCTTTCGGGTAACTGTGTTGAGGGCGCGGTAATCAATGCACGGTCGAAGGGTGGAGTCCTGCTTAGGGACAAAAAAGAAACCTGACGCCACTGGTGATTTGGAGAGACGAATAATACCCCTGCGGAGCGCGTCATCAATATACACCCGCATAACCCTAGTCTTGGCTACTGACAGCGGATACGGGGTGACTCGGGGAAGTTTGGCGTCTACTAATAGGTCGATCGCACAGTCATACTCACGATGCGGTGGTAAAGGCGCGTGTGAGGCTGAACCGAACACCTGGGCTACATCCTGGTACTCACAAGGGACCCCCTCAGGCAGAGGGGTAACAGTCACTGGAGGGCTTTGAAGTTGTCGTCTAGGGTACCTGATGCAGTGCGTCTTGCAAAATGGAGACCAACGCATGATCTCCTGGTCGGACCACGAGATAAAAAGATGCCGCAGCAGCCAAGGTAACCCTAGAATAACAGGATATGCAGGGGAGGAAATGAGAAAAAACGTTAATTTCTCCACATGGGTGGCACTTGAATGGTTTCGTGGCAAGGGTGAAAGGTGAAGGGTGAAGGACGAGGAAGGGGAAAACGCAGCGCGGTTGCGCTCCCTCCTGCGTGCGCTGAGCAGTTGGTCATAGCGAATGGCTGCATCGATCAAGTCGGCCAGTGGCATGTGAGCATCCCGACACGCCAATTCAGCCTTGATTTCGGCTCGCAACCCTGCACGAAACACAGTCAGAAGCGCCGCATCGTTCCAGTTTGCGTGCGCCGCGAGCGTGCGAAACTCCAACACGTAGTCTGTTGCAGAGCGCGTCCCCTGCTGTAACTCCAGCAAGAGGTCCCCTGCTGGACGCCCCTGGCGCGGATGGAGGACAGTGTTTTTAAACTCCATAAAGAGGTCGAAGTCGCACGCCTCCGCAGCTTGCGAGTTCCACAGCGCACGCCCACACAGGCGCGATAACACGAAGGAATTCTTCTGCTCTTCTGTAGCGGGCGGGCGGTTAGCCAGATAGAGAGAGATCTGTAGTAAAAAGGTCTCACACACCTCTGAGTCACCGGAGAAACGTTCGGGCTCCGCGACAGGCAGCGGTGAAGTGTCCGAACTACGCCCATCTTCAAACTCTGCGTGAGTGGTTAGCCGCTCAGAGCATCGCGGGCTAGCACGGGATCTGGCTTGCTCTAAACGATCCTGATGATCCGCCATAGCGCCCACAGCGGCCGATAGCTGCACCATATCTTGGTGCAGCGCTCCAAGAAATCGGCCCTGTTCGCGGAGCACTGAAGACGAGTCGAGTCCGGGCGATTCCGAAGGATCCATCTTGTTTGTGTGTGGTGTTGGTTTCTGTCAGCACGCGAACCAACAAAGAACTCAACAGACGGGTTTAGCGTGCAAAAGGGTCCAGCGACAGTTTATTACAGCTCACACTGTAAAACATAATACGAAGCCGCAAAGCGGTGCTGCACAAAACAAAACTGAGGGCTGTCGCAAAAGAGAAACCAAAAACGCAGCCGCAAAGCGATGCTGCCGAAAACCAAACAAAAGTGTCGCAAAGTGCTTAGGCTCGTCCAAGACAACACAGTCCGGGCTCCTGATCAGGACAAGGCGAAGACAGGAGGACTTCAGCGCTAGAACAGAAGAATAGACAATAACTCGCATGTACACATGATAAACCAACACACCGTGGCCGACTATATAGGGTCGCTAATGACCTGAAACCCGCCACAGCTGTGCTTAGAATTCCGGCGAAGAGGGCCGAGCGCCCTCAGGCGGGAGAGAGGAGGGAAGAGAGGAAGTGCTGACAGGTGGTTTATTAAACCTTGTGGTTTATTGTCACAATCCTGATGTTTAATTTTACTGCAGGCCGATCCAGAAGAAAACGTTTTGGGCGCAGGGCAGATACACCTACAATAGCGCAACAATCTATCTCTGGGCACTCACTCACACAAACCTAAACACATTTTATATGGGGCAATTTAGAGCATTCAATCTTATCTTGTATCCATGTTTTTGGACTGTGGGAAAAAAACGTAGAACCCAGAGGAAATCCACGCAAAATAATTTTACGGTTATTATTTTAGTGTTACGGGGTGGGCAGCTCCCCATGCACATCCAGGGGAGAACATTTCGGGCACTGGGCAGATACACTGGATATGCAGGACAGCGTGCCAACCTAACGCTGGGCAATTATTATTATTATTATTATGATTATTATTATTATTATTATTATTATTATTTGCTTGACCACAATGGGTCCCTAAAGTGCCAGACTATAAAATAACTTTACTACTTTATTAATTTGAGTCTGTGGATTTACTTTACTCAGATGCCTTTAATTCTATAGGAGTATGTACATATTTTCCAATCCTGCTAGGCTTATTGTTAGTAATTTATTTAATTATTTTATCTTATTTCCGTTTGTTTACATTGACACAAATTTGCATGCTATAAAATCTTTTGTTATCTTGTGCAAACTGGATGCGTCCAGGTCTGTTCACACTGTGACCCACACACTCAGGTTAACCCAACTCCTTAAAGTGATTTTTGCTTTTGCTGTAATCTGTTACAGCAGGCTTCATCTCGAAATATCAATCACTACCGCTGCCCGGCCTTAAACTAGGTATTAATGCACCATTGCACTGAGTAAGGATTTATCAAAGTCTGACATGTACTTATGTGGTAGGACTGTATGTGTGGTGTTGGGGGGAGGGGAGGGATGCTGGACTGACTCTGACATGTTGATGAGAGGAAATTAACGTACATGTTTTTATATGCGATAAAATCGCATGCAGTGGGTGCTCATCTACAGCCTGGAAATGTGGTGAGACAGCAAGATCTACTGGCCAACAGCTGTATACAATTGTTTTCTTTAGATTGCTGTCTAATTAAAACCCATTCCTAAGCTTGAGAAATCCTGTCTCCGATCCTTATTAGGTCCCACCCTGCCACATTTGGTCCTGAAACATGAATCATGTGGCCAACAAGGACTGGCCCTGGGCCACAGATTTCTCTAAGTTTACAAAGTGGGCAACAGTGTTGGCAGGGCAATTGGAGGTCGCAGTAGCTGTGAAAGAGCAGAAGACGATGGGGACAGGGAGTGCGCAGAGTGCCAGCCCACCGGAGTGTTCTGGACCTGCTGCTCTCGCGTTTGCATTAGATTGGGAGCTACTTCAATTAAGGCAGATAGACTAATCAATGTGCTGCTTTTATATGATGTGCAAGTGCATACAGCAGGAGAAGATTGCTCATCTAGTGTTCAATAGCAAGAGCCACCAGTCAAAAGCTGTATATAAATGTTAATTTATTATTTTAATTGTTATTTATCATGCATAAGCTTGAGAAATCCTGTCTCCAGTCCTCATTGGGTCCTACCCTGTCACAACTTTCCTCGACACTTACTGCTGCCAGTAACACCATGGATAGTTTGATGGTGTTTGGTTTTATTGAATCAGCCTGAATCAATATGTCAACCCTCAATGTAGAGTACTGGTTCAGGAAATGCCTGGGCATAGTGTCACACCACAACACCTTCATTATGTGTTTTGGAAGTATTTCTTATCATTTAGATATTCTGTCTTAATAATCCTTTCATGGTCACCTGAGCCCCTTTGCAAAAAGATCTCGTCAGAAGTTCTGGTCCTTCTCTGTCTTTCTGGCCCTCTTTAAACAAAAGTGTAAAGTAAAGTTGCATCTCAAATTTTGTTTCGACCCATTGGTGGCTTTGTGGGGCCAAATGATGTTCTCATAGTCCTGGATTTAAGCACCAATGTGAAACATGTGTCTGTGGTGCTAGTTAAACCACAGATACATACAAACAATTAGAATCACAATTTTAAGCAGTGTCTATCTGTATGCTCTACACCTGAGGCTGTCTTTTTTGTCTGTCTGATTTTGCTCTCATAAAAGTTTATCATTAATAGTATTATATTTATTTCATTAGATGATTGCATGTAAAAAATTCAGAACTTCTTCTTCTCTACTTCTAACTTTGCAAATATGAGGCTCAATACCCAAATGTCAAATGAATGCCACAAACATTGCCATATTATCCTCCACTTCGGAACGGCTGCTGGGGCATCTACTTGCCCAACTCTAGCATGACTAGCATGACGTCTTGGTTTTTTGTCTTATTGACAGCGAGATGTTAGCTTGGAGCTAAACATTACTTGCCCACCGGCTACTCTGTCATGCCACAGGACATTCAATTCTGACATCCATGTTACAAGCCTTGAGGCATTGAGGACTAAATATGCAATGCTGTCTACCATGTCTGAATTCTTTTCTGTCATTTTGATCAACTCTCACCAAAAAAATTGGCTCAACAATTAAATCTGGCTCAACAGTGAATTTCACATGTAGGCCTTCAGTAATTAATCACAGATAGATAACTTGATGTGACTGTAGCTGGGGTGAAAAGCAGAGCCGAAGGCAATGGACTTTGATTAGAGATACATGGCTCTGCCTGATGAATGTGTGCACCCATTATAAACTGCAAAGATCGACCATAAGCTGCTGGAATATGAGGAGAATATACCCTTGGCATTGTTTTAATCCACATCCTACATGAGATATTAACATAAAATCTTGATATCACATAGTATTCCTTAACTGTTTAGCAGTTAGCCAACTACTAGAAAGTGATTAACCAAAATCATTTATTTTTATTCCACTACAAAAAAAATATGATAACAAAACCATAGCAGTTATAACAAAGATAAAGATAACTTGTTACAATGTAACACACACCTTGTTCCTCAACGAAATGTAGTTTATACCATAACACCTAGAGCACCAGTCACCTGTTCTGCTGTTCTTCTGTTGTTCATTATTGAGTTAATTAACTTTCGTTCTAGTTCATCATTTAAGTTAATTAACTCTGCATTTTCATTGGTTTGTTTTGTGCACAGCGGCACGCTGGCTTAGTGGTTAGCACGTTCGCCTCTCAGCGCTAGGGATTCCCGGTTCGAATCCCCATGTGGGTGGAGTTTCCATGTTCTACCCGTGTCTGCGTGGGTTTCCTCCGGGTTCTCCGGGTTTCCTCCCACAGTCCAAAAACATGGATGAAGTCAAATGAATTCTCAAAATTGCCCCATGAGGATGAGTTTATTGGTTATGGTTATGAGTCGCTCTGCGAGGCGGGCGAGTCGTACCTGTATGGGCATATTCTGCCTATACGTACCCTCCTTAATTCTGAGGAGTTCTGGACTGATGGTCCAGTCCGGTTTGTTAAACCCCCCGTTGTGAGATCCGGGTGCGGCGCGCAGCGCCGGCGCAGAGCCAAGACGCAGCGTGCGCGCGGCGCAGCTGCTGATCCCAGCGGAGGTGGAGAACGAACGGCGTACTGGAGGTGCTGACGTGGCCGACCGGCCAGAGGGCTCTCATCACTGCCACAGCGCCTCCAGCGTGCATGCCAGCCGAGGTCCACCCAGCGTGCGTGCCCGCCGAGGTCCACCCAGCGTGCGTGCCCGCCGAGGTCCAGCCCGTCCACCAGGGGCCGCCCGCCGCCGAGCCCGAGTTCGGGTGTCTTTATGTATTTATTTTTTGTGTTCTCCTTCCTCCGTGCACGTCGTTTAGTTTTATGTTCGCTTGTTTGTACCTCTGTGTGTTTTGGTGTCCCTATACCTTTAATAAAGCCCGTTATTCTGCTACCTGCGTGTCTTGCTCCCTTCAGCGCGTTAAGGTGCTGCGGCTCTGCGCTTCATATGCGCAGCCTCTTTTGTTCGAGGTAGGCGAGTGTGACATGATGCCACAATAACAGATAAATAAACTCTCCTTTAGAAGATTAAATTCAAGTTTATTCAAAAAGTAAATCAGTGCTTTGGCGTGAACCACAGATAGAAATCACCACATCATTGTTACTGCAGAACTGATACGAAACAATAATTTGGTGACCCAAATTACATCTGTGATGGTTCTGACAAATAGAGAACAGAGAACCAACAAAGGACTGACAAAAAAATCAATCTATAACATACTGTACATACTGTAAGATGTAGTTTTACATGTCAGTATTTCATTTACAAATTTTAGAAAATATTTTACTGAAACTCTATTGCTGTACTTATCATAAAATATTTTTAATTAAGTCAAGTATACCATTAAGAAAAACAAATTTGTGTGACGATTAGATAACTGGAGAATTTGATGTATTTAGTCAAACATTGTTTATACCTGTTAACATGTTAACTTTCTTTTTTTTTAAATAACAATGTTTTTATAAGTTAAATCGCAACTACATTTAAGGTGTGGGTAATTTTCCTGCTGAGTAGTGAAAAATACTTTACTGTATTATTACTGTATATCAAAACAAAAACATCAATTCTGATAGACTCATTGATTTTCCTCTACTATATATTTTAAGTAATCAGCAACATGAATTTAAGTTAATTGTTAATTTTGGACAAGATATATATCATGACAACAAATTGTTTGGTGTTGTTTTTAAAAATGAAAAAAACTTAAAAAGGCAATTGATGAGATGTTAATAAAATGAGTCGTATGTCCTCAGTCATTATCAAATAAAAAAAAATATGTAAAGGCATGGTGGCTTAGTGGTTGGCACATTTGTTTTCTCAGTTCTGGGGATCCAGGTTCAAATCCCAATTTGGGTGGAGTTTCCCTGTTCTCTGCGTGGCCATGTGGGTTTTCTCCAGGTTCTCCATTTTTTTCCCACAGTCCAAAAACATGGAGTCGAGGTCAATTGAATGCTCTGGATAAGCATGGGGAACCTCCCATGACCCTATAGGATTAAGTAGGAGGGAATGAATGCATGAATGAATGCATCTGTTTATTTCACATACCCTGTTGATAAAAGAGAGCCTGCATAATAAACCCCTAAAAATGGCAATTTTTGTGTATATGCACAGATTGATGGACAAGATAGTGGATGTTTTTCATACTTATTTCTGAAGTTTTAATAAAGCTGCATATTCTGTTTTGTTTTAAAAATACATGATAATGTGTGTCATGGGTTACAAAAAAATTAGATCTGTGGATTTATTCAAACTTTTTGTTGAGAAGTAGACATTTCAGGGGTTTTTCAACAGCATTTTCTTCATCAACTGGATATTTGAAATACACAAATAAAAAAAATTATATAATAATAATAATAATAATAATAATATTTTTTTAGTTGTACATACACTTTTGTGGACACCTTATATACTACATATGTATACAGAGCTTCACATGGCGATGCAATACAAATTATAGGACAAATTATAGGACAAATTATATCGACTGTGCTAAAAATTATTCAAATATCCACTGTAAGTGCCAATAAGATCAGGAAACAGCCCAATGTGCCCAAAGGATGAAACTCCACAGTAGTGGTTTAGTGAGACAGCAAGTTATATCTAGTCATCATTTCTTTACAATATCCAAGTAGTCACTACTTTAGATTTACATTAGATTTACATTGCATTAGACATCCTATAATTTATAAGCTTGTCAAAGAACAAATGGTTTATTTCTTTTGTATGTAGTACAGCATAAAATATTTTTTAGATAAGATAATCCTTTATTGTCCCAATATGTTATTATGTGAAGTTGTGAATATAATCTTTGATTAGAGCAAAGGCTTGGATGAGTCCACGGGAGAATGGACCAGGTCCTTTCTGTTTGGATTTTGCTCGATTATTAGATTTCTCAAAGGCATGTAAGTCATGGAAAATGGATATAGTAAATTGCCCCTATGTGTGATTTTTTTTTTTTTTTGATGTGTCTGTCTTATGATGTAACTTGTTGTGACCTGTCAAGGAAAAGAAAATAATAGACATTACAAAAATAAAAAGAATAAATAACTGCATTTATTTCTGTGCTGTGGTTTTCTATGACCTACTTAGAGCAAAGATTAATATTCCTTTATTGTTTTAAGTTACATGAACTTACAAGACTATATTTTGAAAATAGCCTACACATAAGCCTGTTTGTGTGTAAAAATTCAATTTGCAATCATAATAGCAATTTCACGTAACACTACACTTACCAGCAACATGACTGAAGTAGCAATGGTAACAGCAGCACTGAGGCAAAACTACACCTCTCATCTGGTTCCTCAAACCAGAAAGAGCTACCATGTATGACAATTAAACCAATGTGCATGGTAAAATGAAGAAAACAGAATGATGAAATCAGTGCAGAATGGAAGGGCTGTTTTTGTTTAGAGACGAAAAGAAATGAGCAATGGTAAAGAAGATAAGCAAAAGATATAGCAGAGCAATAGAGTCAATAAAGCCACAAATGCAGCGAGGACAATCAATACCCTGAGGATTCTAACCTTGACTGGAACAGTGTATCGCTTCAATGCAGAATGGCTAAAGATAATTTCATGGCTGAAATTCAGCGTAGGATTTGTTTAGCTCAAATTTTCTAAGGCTCATGCAAACATGACAACCAACATTCTGTATACCCTCGTTTCTTTCTTCAACTGACTGATTGAGATGCAGAGAGCATTTCGCACTCAGCATGTGTCTGCCTACAGAAAGACCTGCAAAATAATATTAGAATATTAAAGTGTACAGTTGAATACAATAAGTTTTTATAATAGTTGTATGTTACAATGTGCTGAGAATGCATGCTTGAGCAAATGGATCACTGTATCAATTTCACCATGTTTAAACTGACAGGTTAATTACTGTAAAGTGAGCTAAGATGCTAATATAACAGGCAATTTATTGCAATCGCTATATAATTGGCCTTGTTTAAGTATTAAAATGAATTATTATAAGCAATAATAAAAGTTCTAATAAAATGCACAAAAAAGGATTTTGGAATATTTTACACAATATAAGATTATATATACATTATAACATTCGTCATATGCCTTTAATATTTGATGTAATTAAAAATTGATGACACTTTATTTTATGCTTGTAAAAAGAGCTTATAAGCTTTTATAAACTGTTATACACATTTTTAAAGTCATTTTTAGGAACAACGTTCTTAAACACAAACATTATAAGGCTTTATGTCACTGGCCTCTATAATAAATTGAGGAATAGTTACAATATATGATTTATAAAGCATTATGCCACCTTGTGTTAAGGCCTTATGGCATGTTCTTATAACACTTTATGAGTGTGGCTATGTACATCTATGCACATTAACAAACACTTATGACAAGCATTATGGATACTTTATAAAGCTTTAGAAATGTGTTGATAATGCATTATGAATACCGTATTTAGGTAAAGTGTTGACAAAAATACCAACCAAAACAACTACCACATCACATTCCCCCTGCACACAATAGCACTAACCACTCTTGACCACCAATCACTTGTGTGGCTGTTGGAACCATGTAAAGGTGGTGAGACATTTTGAGCCACTACTTGGTTGTTTGCAAAGAGTATATAAACCTCCACATTGTCCTCAAGTCTAATGTGTAAATTGAAGCACAAACACACACACGCCAAGATATTTGCCCTTATTCATAAGGGTTAGGTGCAGTTGGGAAAATACTTTATTGCAGACTTTTTACACTACACTATTGCTTTAAAGCAACCATAATGTATGATGGTGGTAGATAAAGCTCACACAAGGAGCAACAGTCATTGAAAACAGATTTTTCATATTTCTTTCTCCACATATTTTATTCCCCTTCTTATTTGTAAGGTTTATCTTACAAGTGGTATCAGATTCAATACAGTATTTGCAGTTGTAACTCTAAGCTTTCTGTCTTAAAGAATGGACCTTGTTAGTTAAAATTCGACTCCTGTCTCACACAGCTGACATTCCTACATCCCATTGTTACGTGCTTGGTGGAGTATATTAAAACGTTGCATGTCCCAGAGCTTATATAACAAGAAGAATCAACTGGTCTCAATAGAATAAATAGAAAACATAAAAAGCAAGTTGAACCAAACTGTGTTTGCTCTGTTTAAGTAATTATCCCAAATCATTTTACAACTTCACTGCTCACTGCTTTAAAGGGCTTAGGCACCATACATCAACAACATTGTTAGGTTCGGTAAAATTTGCAACCAAACCTCTTTGGGGCCAACGGGATTTGTGCTTTACAACAAGCTATGCAGTTGTGCTAGGATCAGCTAATAGCATTGGATTTTAAATCATGACACTGTCTAATATATATATACAGTGGAGGAAATAAGTATTTGATCTGAGTCACTGAGACTGTTGCCAGGTGGACTTTTATACAGGTGATAATTTGGGACAGGTGTCTCTCATTCAGGTAATGACTTCACTGTGATTAGGGTGTGTCAGTGGTCTGTGGGAGCCAACGTTAGTCATGGTTTTACTAGGGGATCAAATACTTATTTCCCTCAATGAAATGCAAATTATTTTTTATTTCTCATTTCATGTAATTTTCTCCATTTTTCTTTTAATATTCTGTGTGTCACTGTTAAAATAAAGCTGGCATAAAATTATGAGACGTTTGATTTGTTTTTTTGTATTAAAACTTTTAAAGTCAGTGGGGGATCAAATACTTATTTCCTCCACTGTATATATATATATATATATATATATATATATATATATATATATATATATATATATATATATATACTGTATATATATCTGTAATAAAAATAAATAAAAGGACTATGCTAGCATGACTGTATAGTGACAAATTTCCATAGTTCAGTTTTATTTTGTATTAATTTATGTTGTTGTGTATATAATAATTCTGTTTATATATATATATAAATTATTTTAAAAAAATCTTTTTTTTCACTAAATGCCATTCTAGTATATATATATAAAACAAAAATTATGCATTTAGTGCAAATAAGTTGTAATAGAACAGTAAAGTTGATAAATATCTTGGTTGTATGATATTATTAAATATGATACCATGCTAGAGCAGATAATTAAGATGTTGTGGTATGGTTAGGGGAGTGACCACAAGAAACAGGTCTGCATTTTTACCTTATATGCACCATAATTCTGCCTCTAGCAGAATTATAGTCTAGCTTTCTGATTCTTATTGCTGATCAGCAATATTTATTGTGTGATTAAACCTCTTTATATTTCCTCTCTGCCTATTTTTTACTGGGGATCCAACTCTGCCCTTTATATTGCTAGTGATATTACTGTTTTTGGTTAATTTTTACAGCTTCAGTGTTTGTCATTAGCTGTTACTGTTTTCCTTGGTCAACCCATTCAGTGGCTTTTGCTTAGTATACGAGCGATTTATTTTGTCTTAGGGACATTACAAAATGCCATAGTGGCTGTGCAGTTATGAAGGGCTTTGGTAGACTGTGAATCAGAATCACAGAATCAGAATCAGAATCAGACTTTACACATACAAGGAACACATACATGTTCACACATACAAGGAATTTAAATTTATATTTGTGAACTGGTCTTACAGAGCAAACAAGTGCAAAGAAGGCAGGGAAAGAAAAAAATGTTTACCAAACAGAACTGAATACTGAAACTGAGCAATAAATAATTCTAATCAGAGCAAAGAAAGATGCGTAAAGCGGTTTGAGAAAGTTTATAGCTGTGTCATGCAGGTAAGCTGGACTGAATGCTTCTAATAGCTTGATGGTGTTTAAAGCTGTGCAGGTTGTTGAGAGCATAGGACCAGAACAGAAACAGAACAAACACAAGCCAAAACAGACAGATGGGAAACAAACAAACGACGAGACACAGGAAAAACATTCACAAGAGAAAAAACAGACTATAAAACATGCACTTTGTTGTGCAATATCTCTGGCTGATTTTTTTTTGCTATAGACAACCCTCTTCATATTCTTCATGTTACGTTTTAACAGCAAATGCAGTTATCAAAAATAAAGTACAAGGCTAAAAACAAGAGGCGTAAATAGGTGGGTAAGACAAATAGCTGTTAGTCACTTCTAATGTTTTGCTCACCTACAAATTGAGTGGGCTGTTACAGAATGTAATAAGCTTCATGTTATATTTTATATATAATGTAAATAGAAATAAACTAGCAAAGTACCCATGCTTCGCAGCTGGAAAGTACTGCCCATATATGTTTATCAAATGCAATATTTAATTGTTATGGATATTTTTGTACACCACATTGTCAGTTCGATCCTCTGGTTGTAATATGACCAAGCTGTGCACTAAGCTTTCTCACTGAGCATGCAATGTACAGTTGGCCATGTAATCCCTGTATTTAAACGTCATATCCCAGTTTTATGTACGTTGTAGTATAAATAAGAAGGTTCATCATGGTGCTCAGTGCAGCACATGTTCATAAGATGAATGTGGTGGACGACAGCGGCATTAATACGTACATCGGTTTCGGTTAACTCAGGGAAACCACGTACCAAATTTTGTGAAAATGGTGTCATAATTAAAAAAGTTCAAGATGGCGGGAGAGGTCAACCGTTATGACCGTTATGACATTCAAATTTTTAAATGAAACCTGCTTAATCTTTGTTATTAAACTGCAAGGAATGAGCCTTCCAAATTTCAGCCTTCTACCTACACAGGAAGATGGAAAATTAGTGATGTGTCAGTCAATGAGTCAGTGAGTGAGGGCTTTGCCGTTTATTTGTATAGATAAGCATGGTCATAATGACAGTCTTTACTCTGATTGCATGTCTTGTCAGAAACGGCACCTGTGCACACATTAATATACAGCATGTTTGGCCTTTAGCCAAGCACATAATTTCATAACAAAATACATCATATTTGTGGCCAATTAGGCCCAATAAAAGTGTTAGTTTCTTATATAAACTGCCTGGCCAAAAAAATGTACATAATATTTGGTTAGTGTGTTTTTAGCTTTGATTATGGCACACATTCGTTCTGCCACCATTTCTACAAGCGTGTGAAATAACATAACATTTATTTCTTTAAAGAGACCTTTTTCACAAGATGTTGTATTGATGATGGGAGATTTGGACCACTGCACAAAATCTTCTCCAACACATCCCAAAGATTCTCAATAGGGTTAAGGTCTGGACACTGTGGTGACCAATCCATGTGTTGAAAATGCGGTCTCATGCTCCCTGAATCATTCTTAGGGTCAAATAACATTTTGCAGCAGAAACATAATCACCCATAAAGTAATTATCTAATTAGAGACTATTTCTTCAGCTATTTGCTTAGTTAAATCTAGGTGGTGACCTTGTTTTGGCCAAGCAGTGCATGTAGTGCATTTCTGGAGGAAATATTGTATTTTATACTGTACAAATTTTTGTTTGAGTACAAACTGTTGCATCTTTCATTAAAAGGTACTAAGTACATGTAAAATTTTTTAAGTTGCTTCACCATTAATAAAGCAAGGTACAGATCTAAAACCACATCAAATACATTCATTCATTATCTCCCGCTTTATCCTCTATTAGGGTCGCGGTGGGGTTCCCCATGCCCATCCAGGGGAGAACGTCTCGGGCACCGGGCAGACAGACCCAGGACAGGGCGCCAATCCATCGCTAGGGCACACACTCACCCACACAGACACACTCTATATGGGGCAATTTTGAGAAATCAATTGACTTAATCCATGTTTTTGGACTGTGGGAGGAAACCGGAGAACCCGGAGGAAACCCACGCAGACACGGGGAGAACATGGAAACTCCACCCAGATGGGGATTCGAACCGGGAATCCCTAGCGCTGAGAGGCGAACGTGCTAACCACTAAGCCACCGTGCCGCCCACATCAAATACAAATACATGCAATTTAAAACACTAGAATTAGCATATCCACACAACCAATGTAATATCATACCACATTATGAAAGAAAATCAATTTGAGTTGCTTCAGTATGTTAATGTGGATGCAGCCTTTGCCTCCAAATAACTGTAACATGTGTTTGTTCAAGCTTAATAGTGAAATCATCAGGTTTGAACAAAGTATTAAATCCTACACTCAAAGTCAAACATACCAGTGAAGCAATGTGAAATAAAAAAAATACTCCAATTTAAGTAAGTTCTGCATGAAAAACTCACAGAAAAAGTTATAATATCCCACAATCTGCAATTCTCTGTAGACCAGTAGGCTAATTGAACTGTTATACTTCGTAGTACTTCAGTGAGGACTGGGGGATTGAGGAGTGGTTCAGTCTCATTCAACTGCTGCAGTATGTCTAATCTCTGTTGAGTCTTTATTCACAGCTAATCATCATTCACGAGCACTAGAACATTATGCGCATTGCTAACTTAATGGAAAGAATGACGTCTGTAATCTTAGAAGCATTTAGCACATAAATGCCTCTAAAAAACATAGCGCATAAAAATATAGCACAAAGAATAATCACTGCATTGACATTTTGTATTTGGCAGATATTTTATGCAAATAAACATTCACTCTGTGTATACATGTGTGTTTCACTGTACGGATGGGTTAAATGTGAAGGACAAATTCCTCTGTGTGAAAGCATAGTTGACAAAATCGATCACTTATAATAGAACCTGTGGCAGTTAATTCGCACCATTTTACTTGTGTGTTTGTTTTTTGCACTAATCTAAAGAGAAGAATTTGAACGTGAAGTTTTTGCTGTTAGACTTGAATGCTTTGTGTTTATTTTTCAGACAAGTGTTGGCTTGTTGAATAGTTTTGCTAGGCTATAGGATAGTCCCCTGTGTGCTTGCTCTACTGCTCCACCTCCACTGCAGTCTTTACCCATAGGCCAATACGAGTGCAGTATTAATGCTCTGAATAATGCAGCAGCACCTCTGATGGGGCATTTTTCTTCCCTTCAAGCACTTTCATTTGAGCCTATGTCCCAGCACTTTATTGAGCTTTTCTTAAAATATTTCCTTTCCCCCCTGTATTAAAATATGTTCTTTCTTATCTCACCATCTGATTGTTATCTTTATGGATCTTTCTATTTTCCTCCATCTTATTTCAGTTCTTTTATACCACATTTCTTTATGATAGTCTCATGTGCTTTAATTCCCACTGTTGGAATGTTTCTCTATAGATGTCTCTGCAGTGTTGAAAAAATGATAAAATGATTCAGTGGAATTAATGCAAAAAGGAAAGGGAAGGCAGGAAAAAAAATATTATATATATATATATATATATATATATATATATATATATATATATATATATATATATATATATATATATATATATATATGATGTAAGGTGCCTACTGGTTCAAAGGGATGACATTTGTGTCTAGTCCTAAGAAGCAGGCAATATGACAGAGACACCGTTATGGCCTTTTTTCTGCATGTCTTGGTCTGCACCTATCTGAGAGCCGTGAACACTGCTGATTAATGTGTCTGAATCAGTGGGACTGATGATGGTTTTGCATGAATAATTTTACAATATATTGCGACCTCTCTGGAGACTTTATATCTTGCCTAGTATATGTATGTTGGCATCTTTGGTAAAAGGTTAATTAAAGACATCCCAGGAATCTATGTTGCTAAAAAATTATTCATGCCGCAAAGTGCTTCATCTCACCTATGATTTGTACCATTGCATGGTATGTGGTACTGTCACAAATGCTCCGTCTAGAGGCACTTCCATTACACCTGGTGGTGGTTCTGTGGGCGGTCTCGCGGAATTCTTGTTTTTGTTCACCTCCCACTTCTTTCCCTTCTATATCAGTCCTTCCTTCGTTCGTGTTTGTCGCGTTGGTTCTCGTTACCTGACTCTCCAATGTGTGATTCCCGTTACAGTACTTAGCGCTCTGCTGCCTCGTGTACTCTCCATCTTGATGGCGTAGGCGATTGTCTTCATCGCGGGTTACTCCTTCGGTCTACTGGCGTCTCGACAGCCTGCCTCCTCTTTGTGTTTGTTTTGTTTGTACGTTTCACGTTTTTGTTATTTTGGAGGTATACCTTTGTTTAAATACCCTTTTGCATTGAACCTGGGAGTTCTTCCGTTTATTGCAAACACACACAACACTTCTCCCGGCTACGGATGAACAAAAAATTTCCTTTGTTATTTCTCGGCCGGACTGGGAACTGGGGATCGGCTCTCTGGAATGCTCGCACAGCCGAATCGGGTAACTTCCAGCTATTTTTGGAACGTTTTTGCAGTATGTTTTTTCACCCGCGTAAGGGACATGCTGTGGGAGATTTGATACTGTTTGAACTAGAGCAAGGTACCCGATCCATCGCCGATTACGTGCTGGAGTTCCAGACGCTTGCGGCTCATAGCGGCTGGTATGAGCCAGCCCTCCTGGTTGCTTACCACACGGGATTAAGGAAGGATCTTGCGGCGGAGCTACTTTTTAAGGACGAGCGCATGTCCCTCTCTGAACTCACCACCACGATTCGCTTGGATCAGCTCAGCTTCCGCGCATCACGGCCGCACCTACCGCTTCCATGTTGGATCTGGAGACCCCTATCCAAATGGAATCAATTCGGCTGTCTGCCAGTGAGAGGAGTCGTTGCATTTGAGGACACTTGTGTTTATATTGTGGTGGAAATAATCATTTGTTGGACCAATGTTTCATGTGTCCCTCCACTAGGTGTCGTGGTTCAGACACTAGGCTTAGAGCCATTACCTCTTCACAGGATTCAGTTGCTGTGAGCATGTTTCAATTTCACCATTTTTACTGCCTGTTAAGCTAACTTTCTTGGACAAATGTATTTCTACTACTGCATTACTGGACTCTGGGGCTGAGGGAAGGAAATATTCTGGATTGTTCGTCTATTCGGGTTAGTTCAGCTGACGGTCGCCCGCTGCACTCTGGTACCATTTCACATTCTATGATGTCTTGTCATTTGTCTGCTAGTGCTCTTCACACGGAAAATCTGATGTTTCTCACTATTACATCTCCTTCTTTTCCTCTCATTTTAGGGTTGCCTCGGCTTCAGCAGCACAACCCGGCCATCTCCTGGGCTTCTTGGGATTGGTTGGTATATTGTTTTAATCACTGATCATGATATATTGATATAATCACTGATATATTGTTTAATCCCCCACTGCCCACTGGGGAACGTACCCTTATGGAACTTCCCAGTGGAGTTCCATCTGACTACTTGGAAGTTGCTGTTTGGTTCCTCCATGTTTTCCACGCTTCCTCCTCACCGTGTTTCTGATTGTTCTATTGATCTTATTGAGGGGGTCAAATTACCTCGTGTAAGTCCCTACCCCTTAACTCAAGCAGAGAGCAGGGCCATGCGTGAGTATATTGTAGCGCGGGACTCGCCATTTTGGCGCTCACGTCACGGCTTGGTACGTTGCCCTGGCACACGTTACGGCTTGGCAGATTGGCCTGCCAATGGGAAGTTGCCCCGTGGGTTTCATGGGATGTACCGCGGGGCGCGTGTGCACGTCGCGGTTTGGCAGGATGCCCTGCCAATGGGAAGTTACCCCGTGGATGTTCCGGGATGCGAAACGGGAATATACATGTATATAAGGGAAGGGGTTCGCGTGTCTGCGTGGTTGAAGTGTTGGAGTTATATGAGGTACATTCACGACCTCTTTATAAAACCCAGTTTGGTTATGATGGCATCTTGACTCCGCGTTAGTTCTTTGTCAACGCCACATTTGGTGTCAGAAGTGGGATGCGATTGCCTGGATCGTGCACTGGAGGCGATTGATCGAAAACTGGGGTCTCTTGGACGTGGAACCCTTGGTGTGAGACAAAAAACGTCGGGACGGGAGATGGATTTGGAAAACACCCGGCCGACGGTCGCAAGGACGCAACTTCGACTGCCGGATTAAAACGGTGAGGCCGACTGGGAATCGTATGAGGCACAGCTGGAAATAGCGAGAAGGAACTCTGGTTGGTCTGACGAAGAGGCAGCAGCACGCCTGGGCCTGGCGCTGCAGGGGCGAGCGTTAAGTGTATTAGGGGAGCTGCCACCTGAGAGCCGGGGCAATCTGGCAGATCTCACCGGAGCGCTGAAAGGGCGGTTTAGTCGACAACCCAAAGAACCGGCCGCCAAACAGCTACTAACAGCTAGACGACATGAAAAGGGCGAGAAGATCAGTATGCTGGCAGCAGACATGGCGCTGCTAGTTCGGCTGGCATACCCGACGTTTCCGCGGGGCGTTCATTGGCAACTCGCACTGGATCAGTTTGTAAATGCGCTGGAGCCCCGCGAGTTGAGGCAGCACATCATGCTAGCAGCACCTGATTCGTTGCAGCAGGCAGTCGCGGAGGCAGAACGCGCCAAGTTGATTTTTGCCCTCAACAATCAGCTGGTGAGGAGGTCGAAACTCGGGGCAAACCTGAACTCTACATGGTCAAGGGTGACCGCATCAGCCTGATGGGATGCTGGAGGTTATCACTCTGTTGTGGCAGTGGTGCGACTCCACATCCCGTGTGGATGGCCACCTTCGTGAGGATTGTATCCTGGGTACAGACTTCCTGGAGAAGGTGGGTGCAACGGTGGATTTTAAAAGAGGATTACTCCACTGCGGAGGTCGAGCGCTAAAGTTCTCTGGCGGCGATGCAGCTGGGAGCGACATGACCACCCACGAAGCGGCATCAAGACAGCGACACTGCGCAACGAAAGACCCAGCCCCGTTGAAGGAGCAGCAGCACCGATCTAAACGAGATCCAGCGGCAGCGGGTTTGGGACCTATTGCTTCGTTTTGCTGAAGTGTTCGCGGCCACGGAGCAGGAATGCACCAGAACCAGCATGGCAACACGGGAGATGCCGTGCCGATCCGTCTGCGACCCCATCGCCTCCCCCTGGCTAAGCGGCAGGCAGCAGAACAGCACATCAGAGAGATGGCAGCAGCGGACATCATTGAGCCTTCACATAGCCCCTGGACATCACCAGTGGTACTGGCAAAAAAGAAGGATGGTACTTGGCGTTTTTGCGTGGACTACCGGAAGTTGAATGCCGTAACGAAACTGGACTCGTACCCGATTCAACGCATCAGCGACGCGCTGGATCTCTTGGCGGGTTTGGCGTGGTTCAGCTCACTGGATCTCCGCAGCGGATATTGGCAGATACCCCTCACTGTTTCAGCTAGAGAGAAAACGGCATTTTCGTTGGGGAATGGGTTGTGGCAGTTTAAGGTGTTACCTTTTGGACTGTGTAATGCGCCCGCAACTTTCGAGAGACTCATGGACCGCGTGCTAGAACATGTTCCAAAAGTTCGTGGTCTATTTGGATGACGTCCTGGTTCATGCCAGTGAGTTCGATGTGGCGCTTTCCAACTTGGAGATGGTTCATAATGCGATAAGGGTGGCGAATCTTAAGCTGAACCCTGCAAAGTGTTCATTTTTACAGCGGCGGGTGAACTTTTTGGGTCACATTGTGAGCGGGGTGGGCGTCGAGACAGACCCGAGAAAGACAGATGCTGTGCGGGACTGGCCGAAACCGCAGAATTTAAAGGAGTTACGGAGCTTCCTGGGTCTGGCGTCGTATTTCCGACGGTTTGTGCGAGGTTTCGTGGACATTGCTGCCCCATTACACCGCATGACCGAACGGGGTGTGAAGTGAAGTTCACGTGGTCTGACGAAGTGGATCGGGCGTTCGTGTTGTTGTGGGAAAAATTGTGCAGCGCCCCGGTGTTGGCTTACCCAAAGTTTGGGGAAAGGTTTATCATCGACACGGATGCAAGGGGGCGGTTCTGTCGACACGGTTTGGGGGCGGTTCTGTCCCATGTGCAGGATGGGGCAGAACAGGTGATCTCTTATTTTAGTCGGCGGCTTAGCCGCCCCAAGCGGACACTATTGTGTGATGCGACGAGAACTGTTGGCAGTAGTGGCTGGACTGGGGTATTTCCGGCTGTACTTATATGGTGCTAGATTTTTCACATTGCGGACTGACCATGTATCACTGACCTGGCTGATGCAGTTTAAGGAACCGGAGGGTCAGTTGGCGAGGTGGATCACCAAGTTGCAGGAATACCACTTCGAAATCGAGCACCGGGCGGTGCAACGACATGGTAATTCTGATGCCCTGTCACGCCGACCGTGCCCTGTCACGCCGGACTGGCAGGCGGTGTTGACCCGGGGACCAGTGGCTAAAAGGCTGATGTCAAACTTCAACAGTCTGCGGCTGGACAACGGAGTGATGTGCCATTTGTGGGAAGACCCGACTCCATGCAGCCGATTGATCCGGACAGTGGTTCCATGGTGCATGAGATCTGCAGTACTGGGGGCAGTTCATGGTGCAGCGTGCTCCATTTTGGTGTGACCAAGATGCTGAGACGCCTGTGACAGCGATTCTACTGGCCTGGCTGTCGCAATGACGTGGAGCTGTTTGTACACTGCTGTGACATCAGCACTGCAAAAAAAAAGGCCCTCCAGGTTCTTCACGAGCGCCACTACAGCCGATGCAATCTGGGGCGCTGATGGAGTGGGTGGCTGTCGATGTGCTGGGCCCTTTCCCGGTGACGGACTCTGGTAACCGATACGTGATCGTGGCCATGGATTATTTCACGAAATGGCCAGAGGCGTATGCAGCACCAGACCAGAGTGCCCCCACGACGTCGGAGCAGCTGGTGGAGGAGTTCTTCTGCCGGTTCGGAGTCCCCTAGGTGTTGCACAGCGACCAAGGATGGAACCTCGAGTCCGAGGTGATGAGGGAGACGTGCAGGCGTATGGGTGTGCAGAAGACCCGCACAACACCCCTACACCCCCAGAGCAACGGTTTGGTGGAAAGATTCAACCGAACCCTGGCAACGCAACTGGCTGTGGTCACAGCAAAGAACCAGAGGGACAGACACCTGCCCATCGTTTTGCTGGCCTGTCGCTCGGCGGTGCAGGAGTCCACCAGATTCACTCCTGCCATGGTAATGTTTGGCCGTGAGCTACGGACACCCATCGATTTGGCGTTTGGAGCACCACCGGAGGGGGATGCGAGGGGTCCACCTTGCCCGGCATTTGTGTCACAATTGCTCGACCGATTACACCAGGTCCATGTACTGACGAGGTCACATCAGGTGGACGCTGGGGCGAGGCAGTAAAGGGCATATGACACACGGTGCTTTGGAGAGCCCCTGGAACTGGACTCGAAGGTCTGGCTCTACAACCCGCGGCAGAAAAAGGGACTGTACACTAAGCTCCAGCCTGCGTGGGAGGGGCCCTTCGTAGTCAAGTCGCGACTGGGCGAGGTGGTGTATCATCGTCCACAGGGACAGTTTGGCTGCTTACCGCCCTAAAGTTGCAGGGAGTGAACCACCGATTGTTTCGGGGGGTGACTCACCTCTGGCGTTGGGAGGGTCGAGTGTGCGCTCCGTGCCTGGGGCGCCCGTGACGCGAACGCCGATTACCTGCCCGACTGTTGGACTGAGGTCAACCGGGATGTTTGACGGTAAGGGGGGGGGCTATGTAGCGCGGGACTCACCATTTTGGCATGCACGTCACGGCTTGGCACGTTGCCCTGGTACACGTTACGGCTTGGCAGGTTGCCCTGCCAATGGGAAGTTGCCCCCTTGGTTTCACGGGATGTACCGCGGGGCGCGTGTGCACGTCGAGGTTTGGCAGGATGCCCTGCCAATGGGAAGTTGCCCCGTGGATGTTCCGGGATGCGCCGCGGGAATATACATGTACATAAGGGAAGGGGTTCACGTGTCTGCGTGGTTGAAGTGTTGGAGTTATATGAGGTACGTTCACGATCTCTTTAATAAACCCAGTTTTGGTTTGACATCTCGACTCCGCGTCAGTTCTTCGTCAACGCCACAATATCAAGGAATCTCTTCAACAGGGAATTACTTGGCATTCTAAATCCCCGGTGGCATCTGGATTTTTTGTTGAGGCCCTGTATAGACTACCTGGTGCTTAACCAGGCCATGCACAGGTTGGCTTACCCTCTGCCTTTAGTTCCCTTAGCATTAGAATCGTTAAAAGAAGCAACTATTTTCTCTGAATTAGACCTTCGTAATGCTTATGACTTGGTACATATTTGAGGTAATGAGTGGAAGACTGCTTTTGTTACCTCTTCAGGGCAGTATGAGTACCTGATTGTACCATGCCTTTTGGTCATACCAAATCTCCTGGCATTTATCAATGAGGTCTTATGGGATTACTACCGTCCTTCGGCATCTGCTACAAAATCAGCTCATGGTACGTGCCTATAATTGTGAGTTCCAACAAGAACATATATTATTTTTGGGCTACATTGTTTCTTCCAAGGGATCACAGATGGACGCTAATAAGGTCCAGGCCGTGGTGAACTGGCCAGTACCTACTACCGCATGAGCATTGAAACGTTTCTTGGGGTTTGCTAATTTTTATCGCAAATTTATTTGCGGTTTCCGTTCCTTGGCCTTGCCTCTCACCAACCTTTTGCGGGGTAAACCCAAGCACCTCCACTGGAACCAGAGGGAAGATCAGGCGTTCGCTGACCTCAAGGCTCATTTTGTGTCTGCCCCTGTATTAGCTCATCCAGATCCTTATTCTTGTTTCTTTGTGGAAGTGGATGCTTCTTCTAACGGGGTGGGTGCTGTTCTCTCTCAGGGACCGGAGTCATCTTCCTGTCATCATCTGGTGGCCTTCCTGTCTAGCAAACTGGACTATTTAGCTGCTTCGACGTAAATACTTATGGGAATTTTTTGGCATACCGGAGGACATTCTGACAGGCGTTTACTTCTGCAGTATAGAGGGCGTTTTTTGAGAAGTTGGGTACCACCGTCAGTTTAACCTCCGGATACCACCCTAAGAATAATAGGTTATGCGAAAGAGCTCTACACCTGGTGGTGGTTCTGTGGACGGTCTCATGCAGACTTGGTCTCGCTCCGCGTCACCAGAATTCTGATTCTGGTTTCCTGTTTTTCCTCTCAACACCTTTTGCACAACCTTATTGCTTTTATAAAATAGTTACTGACACACTATAATGCAAAAACAATTTTTTTTTTGTTTTGTTTAAAACAAAATCGATGATAAACTGGTTTTCTGTGACATAATCTAGCTCAGTTTAGCCAATCAGATTAAAGGAACTGAACTACACCTTTTATAATGATAATTATCTCCATCTCATCTCATTATCTTTCACTTAATCTTATACTGTCATGACGTCCCGAACCCAGAGATCAGACCAAAACTGAAGTATGCTGATACGGTGCTTTATTCAGCAGTTTCGTTTAAAAATAAAAAAGACAAAACGAAATCCAACTGCGTGGAACGAAAAACCAAACTCCCGCGAGACGCCGGGCGAAAAACCAAAGAGAAGGCCTCAAGCTTCGTGGGACAGCAGGGTGCTGGGCCGGGAGGTGCAGCAGGTGCGTCTCTGACGCAGTCGAGGAAGCGAACGCCGGACGGGACCTCCGGTACACGGATTACGTGCCACCATAGGATTACGTGCAATGATCGTGCTAACGCCGATGATCCAACGCGCCGAGTCCTGTACCTGTGCACCTTAAATAGAGGTGTCAATTAGAACGCCGGCGACATCCCACGCCCCTCTTCCGGTGAGAGGCATGGTGAACGCGGGCTAGTAGACGCCGGAGTGTCATGTCTTACATTACCCCCCCCCCCGACGACCTGTAGGGTGGACGAGCCGAGACGAAGGAAAGAAGCGACTGTACTTACCCCGGCGAGGCGGAAGACCCCTTGGTCTCCGGGCAGGGCGGTCTGGGTGAGCTGCGTGGAAGTCTGCAATGAGCTGGGGGTCTAAGATGTTATTGGCCCCTATCCAACTGCGCTCCTCGGGGCCAAACCCCTCCCAGTCCACCAAATACTGTAATTTGCCCCCCACCCGTCTGGAATTGAGTAATTTTCCCCGTCTCTGGGTTCGGGACGTCATGACAGTATAAGATTAAGTGAAAGATAATGAGATGAGATGGAGAGAATTTGCTTTTGAGCGTTGCAAAAGCTCGATTGCCGCGGGTGTCCAAATTAACCTCTTTGGGCAGCCCTTAAGCAGAGACGTGATGGGCAGTACAATAGAACTAAAAGAACGAATGAATTTGCGATAAAAATTCGCGAAACCTAAAAACCGTTGTACCTCCCGCACGGTGGTGGGGGCCGGCCACTCTAAAACAGCCCGGACCTTCCCCATGTCCATGGTCATGCCCCCTGCTGCTAGCTCAAACCCTAAAAAGGAGATTCTGTCCCGAAAGAACTCGCATTTTTCCGCTTTCAGAAACAGCTGGTGTTCAAGCAGACGGCTCATTACAGTGCGTACGTGGCGACGGTGGGTGTCCCGATCGACCGAATAAATAAGGATGTCGTCAATGTAGACAATCACGAACTCCTCCAAAAAATCCCGAAGGACGTCCTTTACGAACGCCTGAAACACGGCGGGAGCGTTGGAGAGTCCGAAGGGCATTACCAAGTACTCGTAGTGACCCGCGGTCGTCACAAACGCAGTCTTCCACTCATCCCCCTCCCTAATCCGCACCAGGTTGTACGCATTCCGAAGATCAAGCTTAGTGAAGATGGTGGCTTGACCTATGCGCTCAAGTGCCGAGGGTACCAGGGGCAACGGGTAGGCAAAGTAGCGCGTGACCTCGTTCAACCCCCTATAGTCAATGCAGGGGCACAACTCTCCATCCTTCTTTGGCACAAAGAAGAATCCCGAGGCCACAGGTGATTTAGAGGGCCGAATGAAACCCAGTTCCAGGGCTTCAGCGATATACTCTCGCATAGCCTTGCTCTCAGACACAGCGAGCGGGTAAGGGCTGACACGGGGGAGCTTAGTGTCGGGAATTAGCTCGATGGCACAATCGTACGCTCGGTGCGGGGGCAACTGTCTGGCCTGAGTATAAGAGAAGACCTCCGCAAGATCCCGGAATTCAGCGGGAACCCCAGCGGGTAGAGCCTCCCCCTTATGGTAGGACGGGGTAACAGCCAGCGCACGTACCTTTATGACCGGACGTTTCAAACAGTGTGAGTGGCAAAACTTAGACCACCGCAGAATCCCCCGCTCAGACCAGGAGATCACAGGGTCGTGCCGCTGTAGCCAGAGTAAGCCGAGGATTATGGGAGAGCTAGGAGAGACAATAATGAAAAATTGGATTAGTTCCTTGTGTAACGCACTAATTTGTACACAAATATGTTCCGTCAGGTGCGTTACCACCCCCTGATTAACAGGCTGCCCATCTACCCCGCAGATGGGTAATGCTTTAGACAGAACTCGGCACTGTACTCCCCACCGCAACGCCAGGGCCTGGTCCAAAAAGTTTCCTTCTGCCCCAGAGTCGATGAGCGCCGTGGAAATGTGTGTGTTGTCTCTGATGGAAACCACCGCGGGCAAACGCCAAGGTCTAGGATGTACACTACGGTGTGCGCTTACCGAAGGCGGAGCCTTAGGAATGAAGCTGAGCCCGACTGAGCCCGACTGACTGAGCCCGAACCGGACGATCCCCCTTCCGGAGCTTGGCATCACAGGATGCCAACAGGTGATTGGCGCGGCCACAATATAAGCAGAGACCCAACCGGCGGCGGCGTGCTCGTTCTGCGGGTGATAGCCGAAGAGCGTCTACTTGCATAGGTGACTCCTCGAGCGTGTGATGATGCGGATCACTCCGGGCGCCAGCCACACGAACGGAACGAAGTTGGTCCAAGCTGATGGCAGTTGTGATGAGGGCCTCCAGGGACATCTTCGCGTCACGACAAGCCAGGTCCTTGCGGATCTCCGTCCGCAGTCCCGCGCGAAATGTTGTGATCAGCGCCGGCTCGTTCCACCCACTCCGGGCCGCCAGTGTCCGGAACTCCAACACATACTCCGTTACAGGATCCCCCTGCTGCAGTTCATGCAGCACCTCGCCGCATGGGCGTCCGCGGTGGGAGTGATCAAACGTGTTCTTAAAAAGCTCGATGAACTGAGCGTAATCCTGCGTCTCGACCACCTTCAAATCCCACAGCGCGGCGGCCCACTCACCCGCTCTTCCCACCAACCGAGACATGACGAAGATGATCTTTTGCGTGTCCGACATCGGAGGTCGATTCACCAGATACAGCTCACAGTGGAACAGGAAGGTGCGGCATGTCTCTGAGGACCCCTCGTACCGCTCTGGCTCGGTGAGTTGTACGAAGGGTGGAGCACCTGATCCGGGGCTCGGCGGTGGTACGGGGGCAGGCGCGCTCGCAGGAGCCTGACGCTGAAGTGCCTGCATGGCGCGTTCCTGGGAATCCTGTCGTGACACGACGTTGTGCATCATAGTCGACATGCCCAGGAATTCTTGATGGCGTTCACCCAGTCTCTGTCCTAATTCAAGCAGGAGTGCCTCGGGGGAGCCGGGGGTGGCTTGTGTGGCGTTGGATTCTGTCATGACGTCCCGAACCGAGAACCGAGATCAGACCAAAACTGAAGTATGCTGATACGGTGCTTTATTCAGCAGTTTTGTTTAAAAATAAAAAAGACGAAACGAAATCCAACTGCGTGGAACGAAATCCAGGGGAGAACGTTTCGGGCGCTGGGCAGATACACCCAGGACAGAGCGCCAATCTATCGCTGGGCACACACTCACAGACACCCACACAAACACACTCTACATGGGGCAATTTGGAGAACTCAATTGACTTGATCCATGGTTTTGGACTGTGGGAGGAAACCGGAGAACCCGGAGGAAACCCACGCAGACACGGGGAGAACATGGAAACTCCACCCAGATGGGGATTCGAACCTGGAATCCCTAGCGCTGAGAGGCGAACGTGCTAACCACTAAGCCACCGTAATATTTTGACCCTGAAAACATTTATGTATGTTTCTTCATGAACTTAATGTGATTGCATGTTGCCATCTTTATTTAAATTGTTTTAGTATTTTAAAATAAAATGTAAATATCATACAGCAAAAACAAACACATTTTTTTAAACAGAATTCTGGTACTCTCTCCTCTTCTTCTTCATGCCATCACTCTGTCCCACAGACATAGGTCCAGAACCTGCTGATATACAGCTGCAGCTCCTGTGCGAGACATTCATGTAAAAATTGATGTAGCCACTTTTTATTGAGTGCAAAAAAAGATGACAAGAATAAAGTTGCTAGTGATTAATTTTATTGAATAAGCTTCAGACATTCACATTGCAAATCTAATTTGTTTGGCATTTTTAAAAATTATATCTATTTTTCATTTTCTTAAGTTAATGTCACTCCTGTTCATCAGAACCTGAGAACCAGATTGTTGAGTTTCAGTGATGTGGTTGTTGGTAAATTTTCTATGCTGAAGATGTCTTGACAATGTGTGCGGCAAATACAGATAACCTTTGTTTAGTTTTAAACTTAACAAATATTGAAATAAACTGATACTAAAGATTAAACTAAAACCAGAAATAAAGATACTGAAGGCTGCAGTGTCATAATAGCAATACATAACAAAAAAATATTTTGCTGTTAATCCTGATAATTTGTTGTGGTAATTTAATAATCGACCAGACACTGAAAAAGTAGAAGCAGCATTCACATAATAATCCCTTGGGTCTACTGTACTGAGTAAAGCTAAAGCAGTCAGGTTGATTGCCTCTATTGACTCCTCATTTATAACCTTGGCTTTTGAATAAGCTGAATAGAGCTTTTCAATGCATGTTTTATGTATATAACTTTATTTACAAGACAAAAAAGTGTCAGACGTTGAGACACTTTTGTAATAAAGCAATATTACTTATTTTATAAAATAGTTATAAAAATACAAAAATTACAAATATGACGTTTAGTTCATAAATGTGTTTATTTAAAACAAAACTATTAATAAACTGGTTTTCCTTGACCAGTCTGTTGTTTAAAGTGAACATTGCTAAATAACAGGATACCGGCTTAGTAATTGTCAGGAAATTGCTTGCTATTAATATGAATCTGTGTTTCCATTTATAGTACCTGATTTGTTTTGTATTTCATGCATTGATAAGAATGTGAATCAGTCAGAGGTTCAGCCAATCAGATTTGAGGACCGGACCAGATTTATAAAATGCAATAAATTCTTAAACGTATAATTTGTTAATCTACTTGAATTATTTTAATAAACAAAAGGACAAAAAATAGATTTTTGCCATGTAACCTAACATATGTGGCTAGAGGCTATTTTATCTCTAGCTATGCAGTTCATACATAATGGTATGCACAGCACTGTTCGATTATAGGCTGAGATGCTTCCATGATTCATGACACCTGCAGATGTATCTGAAGCCAAGGATTAGTTCCAGTGTTGAGTTGTTAAAACCACATTTAACGCGCCGCTTCTGCATGTATTTTTTATAATGCACGGTACTGGTCTGACTTGACAGCTGTTTAATAGCATAGCACTGACATAAGCTCCAAGATGGTGGCACAGCTGGCCGCTCCAGATACAAAACGGTGGTTTTTTGTGTATTTTAATTGTATGTGGTTTCAACTTTTGACAAAGGACATATGGACAACCAGTGTCCATGCATACGATCATCAGACGCTGCTATAACTCCGTAATCAACCAAAAATTTTAAACAATGAGATACGAGACATGCTACACATCTTAGGTCTGCTAAGTCAACAAGGCCCCCAGACCATCCGGTGCCCCCAGCCAAAAATTGGGACACCGGATGTAATGCGCAAATCTACAGAAGCACGGCAAGCGTGCTAGACTAATAACAAAGCGAACTTTTCCAGCTCTCCCATCTAGAAGGACGTTTCGAGCCAACAACAATTCACTAAAGATGCTCTCTGTGAGCTGTACAGCTCTATTTTTGGACTTTAAACACACTCAGATGGACTGTTTATTGTTGCTGGAGACTTAAACCATGTGAATCTCAGGTCAATTCTCCCTAAATTCCACCAACATGTAAAAAAAAAAAAAAAAGCAAACTTGCTGAACATTCCAACCATGCCTATAGCCTATAGACTACTCATCAGTTCTGAAAAAGGTAAGAAACTGGCCAGCAGAAGCCACCTATGCACTTCAGGACTGTTTTGAGGACAATGATTGGCAGATATTTATGGAGGCTGCAACCAAAAAGTACACATCATCAGTGACCTACTGCATCAGCAAGTGTACAGACGACATGACTGTTTTTAAGATTATTACCATGTACCCTGCTGCCTCCTTCATTAGATTAGATACCATCGCAGTTGCTCGATGGATGATGACATAGCCACCACCATTCACCTGGCCCACACCCACTTGGATAAAAAAGACACATATGTTTAAACTCAGTTCCTAGCCTTTAGTTTAGCATTCAACACCATCATTCCTTAGCATCTAATCGTAAAGCTGAACCCACTGAGCCTGAACACATTGTAAATGGATCCTGGATTTTTTGACCAGGAGATCACAGTCAGTCCGGATCAGACGCAACAGCTCCAGCACTGAGGCACCCCAGTTCTGTGTGCTCAGTCCATTGCTCAGTCTTGTGGTCTCATCAGAAAGAACATTGACTTAGCACAGAGAGAAGTTCAAAAGTTAATGGACTGGTGTAGAACTTGTCTGTGAATGTAGACAAGTCTAAAAAGGTTGTTGACTTCAGGAGGACAAAGCATGATTACATTTCACTTAATGGCTATACTGTGGAGATTATCAAGAGCACTAAGTTCCTTGGGGTCCACCTGGTCCCTCAACACCAGCACCATAGCCAAGAAGGCCCAGTAGTGTTTCTACTTCCTGCGAAGACTGAGAAAGTCACATCTCCTTTTTTCCATCTTCACCTCATTCTACAGAGGAACCATCAAGAACATCGTGAACAGCTGCATTATCGCCTTATTTTGGAAATGCACTATATCAGATAGCAAGTCCCTGCAGCGATACCAATACCAAAGATGGAAAGAATTGCTGCTAATTGCTAAAATACATTGTGTACATTTACATTTATGGACCAAATTGCTGTTGAAATACACTGTTTATATTTATAACCAATCGATATATTTGTACCTGGTATTGACACACCTTATAACTCATGCTACTATCGGGCCACCTGCACTGTTCCCTCCTGGTAGTTAATGTTTATTCTCCCCCTGCCGGTTAAACAGCACTCTTCACAGACGGTGTTCTATACCACAGTGTCTCATCTTATGCCCAAGTTAGTATGCTTCCTTTTTGCTTTTTGTTACTTTTGTTTATTTCTTCTAGACTACCTAGGCATTCTAAGGTAAACATTTTTGCTATTTTGCAGCCATATGACATTTTTGGTATCTTCAAACTCTATGATGCTGTAATGTTGAGAATTTTACATAGATGTTAATCAGAAACAATAACATAATGTACATAGTTTACACTTTGTACACTTTCATTAGCTCCATGTAACTGCAGCAGCGCCAATTAAAACAAACTTTTTTTTTCTGGACTCTGGGGAAAAAACATTAAATACAAATACATTAATTGTTTTGCACTATTCAGGTTGGCCAACTGATATTATACATGATTTCTTTGGTTTATCATTATTATTTGTACATGTAAAAAAAAAAAAAAAAAAAGTTGTAATGGGTTAGAAATTTGACTTACCTGTGTCTTCCAGCAGGCAAGGCAGCCTGCTGGTAGTCAAAGGACTTGAGCACAGGGGACTGTGTAATTAAGACTGGGGTTACTTATGATGAAACCATTTCTATTACTAAGTTGAGGAGACGGATTACCTTTTTGCTTAGCTTGATTATTATTTTTGATGACCTGTTTGTATTTTTAATTGAGGTCCCAGTTTAAACATTGGATATATTATTATAATATATATATATATAATATAATATATATTATATATATAATATATTATATATATAATATATATTATATCCAAAAATAATTGAATTAGGTCGGCATGGTGGCTTTGTGGTTAGCACATTCGCTTCTCAGCGCTGGGGATCCAGGTTTGAATACCAATCTGGCTGGAATTCGTATCGTCCGCCATGTTTGTGTGGGTTTCCTATGAATTCTCAAGTTTCCTCCCACAATCCAAAAAATGGATGCAAGGTAAATTGAATGCTCTAAATTGCGCCATTTAGTGTGTGTTTGTGTGTGTGTGTGTGTGCGTGTGCGTGTGCGTGTGCGTGTGTGTGTGTGTGTGTGTCTGTGTGAGTGAATGTGTCCAGCGATAGATTGGCGCCCTGTTGTGGGTGTATCTGCCCAGCTCCAGAAATGTTCTCCCCTGGATGGGAACCCCCCCTCCCCAACACTTGTAGATAATTAATTGAATTATAAAATTATTGTTTTTTATTTAAGTAAAATGTGAGGATATATGTTGCAACTATCAAACTTTTTTCTATTCTTTTGTATTTGTATAGGATATTATCTTTTAGTTTTTGTCTATGGCAACTCACACTTATGTAAAATATGTGACTTTAATAAACAACCTTGCATTGGAACTACCAGTTTGTGAATCAGTTTTTTTATACCTTCTTAGCTATCATACAACATACAGTATGTACTACTAGAATGTGCACTAGCCCTGAAACGTGCTGCCGATGCTTCAATATATATTTTAATTGAAATTGTTGTAGGCTGGACATGCTCACTAGCTATTCTCGCCTTTTGCCTTTGCCTACTCTGTATGCAGTAGATAGTTTCAGATGCTACTAATTGTTGATGATTGGTAATTGCCTAGATCCTGTGTGTCCGAAGCAGAAAAAAACATACATTTGTATGATGCCTTAAATGCCAGTTTGAACCTTCTTTAGTTCTGCTGTAACTGCTGGAACATCGTCTGGATTTTTAGTGCTCTATAATTAGGAAGTGTTTGACAAAATAATTGCAGGTAATGAAAAAGCAAAGGACATGCTAAATAACTTTATCCATGGCTTGCCAAATATAAATGTAGTTGAACATTTTTTATAACATTTAACTAATTGCCTTTTTTTAAAGTGATTTTATAAAACACAACAGAGATCAAATGATTAAGTAAGTAAGTAAGTCATTTTTATTTATAGAGCACTCTAAACACAACTTGCGTTGACCAAAGTGCTGTACATTTTTCAACTAATAAGAACTTTAAAAAGAACATACTATGATTGACAATATTTTGTGGGCAGCATGGTAGAGTAGTGGCTAGCATGTCTGTCTCTCTGCATTGGAAATACAGGTTTGGATCCTGATCCTCGTGCTCTCCCCATTTCCTTGTGGGATTTCTCTGGTTAGCTCACGCAGTCCAAAAACATGGATTGCTTGCTCTAAATTGCCTTTATCTAAATTGCCCCATATAGTCTGTGTGTGTAAGTGTGTGCCCAGCGAAATATTAGCCCACTTTCTGGGTGTATCTTCCCAGCGTCCAAAACTTTCTCCCTTGGATCGGCATGGGGACCCCTCCGCTCAGCACCCGTGACCCCAGTAGAGGATTCAATGAAAGATGAGGCGTCACTTTTCCATAGTCTGTTATTTTGATATATTTAAAAAAAAAAATAAAAAAATGAACAAATTATGTACCGTTAACAAACTTTAGCATATTTTCTATGCATATACTCTTCACATACAATTTATTTTTAAATGCTAAAAAAAATAAAATAATATATTCTCCTCCTTGGATCACCACCTTATCGTGGTGTAGGGGTTTGCATGCTTGAATGATCCAAGGAGGTATGTTGTCCGGGGCAAAAGCCCCTGGTAGGGCCTCCCAAGGCAAATTGGTCCTAGGTAACAGGTCAGACAAAGAGTAGTCCAAACAAACCCTTATGAAAAAGATATCCAGGAACACGTGTACCCTGCCCGAATAAGGATTATCGGGGCCCCACCCTGGAACCAGACCCGGGGATGGGGTTTGTCAGCGAGTGTCTGGTGGTCGGGCACTTCCCCATGGTGCACGATCGGGCCTAGCCCGAAGGGGCACACCACCTGTGAGAGGGGCAGTATTAGGGATTTGGTGCATTGTGGATTGGGTGGTGGCCAGAGGTGGGGCTCTGGACGCACTGGGGCACTGGTGTGGAAAGAGCCTGAGCTGGTTCGGGATGTTGAGAGATACCGGCTATATATAGTCAGGCTCAATTCAATTCACAGCTCTCTCAATTCAATGCACAGGGCCGGACTCTGTTCTTTTCTGGTGTTGTGTTTTTTGGATCTGGAGAAGTGTTCCTCGGGGAATTTTGTGGGAGGTGCTTTGCAAATATGGGGTACATGGCTCCTTACTACAGGCCATTCAGTCCCTGTATTTGTGAAGCAGGAGCTTGGTTTGCATGGCCAGCAGTAAGTCTGAATTGTTTCCAGTGAGGGTTGGACTCCGTCAGGGCTGTCCTTTGTCAACGAATCTGTTCATTATTTATATGGACAGAATTTCTAGGTGTAGCCAGGGGATGGAGGGTGTCTGGTTTGGTGATCTGAGGATGTGGTCCTGTTAGCATCATCAGGCTGCGAACTACAGCTCTTACTGGATCGGTTTGCAACCAAGTGTGAAGCGGCCGGGATGAGAATCAGCACCTTCAAATCTGAGGCCATGGTTCTCAATCCGAAAATGGTAGCGAGCCCTCTCTCAATCAGGGATGAGCTCTTGTGTCAAGTGTCAAGTGTAGAAGTTTAAGGATCTTGGGGTCTTGTTCACGAGTGATGGTAAGATGGAGCGTGAGATTGACAGACCGATCGGCGTGGGGTCAGCATTTCTTCCAACTGGTCTGGGAACGCCTTGGGGTTCCCCCAGTTGAGCTGGTGGAGGTGACTGGGGCAAGGGAGGCCTGGGTCTCCCTACTTGGTTTGCTGCCCCTGCAAATCGAACCCCAGACAAGCAGAAGATAATGGATGGGATGGATGGATAATATAGTATAAATATGCATTTTTCACATTTTTTAATTTACTTTCATATAATATATAATAGGGTGGCACGGTGGCTTAGTGGTTAGCATGTTCACCTCTCAGCGCTAGGGATTCCCGGTTCGAATCCCCATCTGGCTTCTTCGGTTTCCTTCCACAGTCCAAAAACATGGATCAAGTCAATTGAGTTCTCCAAATAGAGAGTGTGCGTGTCTGTGTGAGTAAGTGAGTGTGTGCCCAGCGCCTGAAACGTTCTCCCTGGATGGGCATGGGGAACCCCCCTGCGACCCTAATAGAGGATAAAGCTTCAGATAATGGATGGATGGATAATATATAATATTGAAACTGCATTTATGAAGGGTCGAAGATTGTTTCTACTTAATTGTATTTGAAATGTGCACTGTACAGTTCTTTATGACAAAATAAAATAATAAGATTAGCTAGTATCTTTATTTATCAGTAAAAAAATATTTTTAATGTATAATTAGTTTACTTGCATGTACTGCTCTTTTCTGTCTTACATACTTCCCCAGATGTGTTTTACATTTCATTTGTATTCTGTACCTGGTCACTTGTGCTTGATAACTGCATAATTTTTTTTCTTCTTAACCCTTTAATTTTCCAAACACACAACGCTTATCTGAAGCTTTCTTCCTGTCTGGAAAGATAACCTGATTAATGATTGCTGTGTTTGAACTATAACTGACAGTTACTTTACTCCACCAGCCCATATAAAAAATGACTGTCACAGGCAAACCATTGCTCAAATGTTATTTGATTAGTTATTGACTGAAACACAAGAATGACATGCAATGTTAGTCTACAATATGCTAGCCCGATTTGAGGGCAAAATACTAATAATTGTATACTTACATATATCCTTATGATTATCATTTTACCTCATCCATAAATTATCTTATTAAAGCGATTATTGTACTCAGGAGCTTTGTTTCCTTTCATAAAACAAACTTATGTAATTTAGATCAGCTGGAAAAACATTTGCACAATAAGTACTGCACTGGCACTAGCTTACAGCCCACAATTCTAATTAAGTTAGACATCTTTATAAATAAATACATTAATTGCAGTACCACATACAAATGAATGCTTTTCAGCATGTGCAATCCTACTGATGAAGATGTGCAATGGTTTCAGTGCTCTTTCTAAACTTATATTAAATTTTAATATCTGTAGAAAAACTGGACCAATTTCTGAACAGTATTTTAAACAATTACAAGTAAATTCTTAAAAAAGACATGACTGTAATGCACTATTAAATTACAACAAAATTACAATGTCATCTGATAAAAAATAAATAAATAAAAAAAATTTAAAACTATATTTTTATTTATTCTAGAATGAAAACGGGTTAACACTTTAAAAAAATATAGGTTAATTAGGAACACTATAAAAGTATCATGCTCTTAAAACAGCCTCAAGTTAAATAGATTGTGGATTCTAAAATGCAGTTCTGCTTAAAGATGTACAATATGGTTATTTGAGTATATTACCTGTCAGTTCGACCAAATCTTGTCATTGTACATTGACTTGTATCGTCTAAAAGGCCTTTCTGTCTAAAGAATTGTTAAAATGAATATTCTATTGTTGTTTTTTTAGTAAATTATAGATATATTTTGTATGAAAATGTTATTTAAGGAGTTACAAAAAACCTGCATTTAGTGTGCACGTCCCATGCCTAGAGGTTACATATTGTCCATTAAATGTTTGATGTTTGCATCAATGTCGGCATGGTTTTATGTATTGCACTACTACGAGGGCGCGGTAGCTCAATGGTTAGGACGTTGGGCTATCAATCTGAAGGTTGGGGGTTCAAATCCCAGGTCCACTGAAGTTACCAGTGTGTGTCCTTGAGCAAGACCCTTAACCCTTATTGCTGCAGGGATGTTGTGATTAACCCTATGCTCACCTTGTAAGTCGCTTTGGATAAAAGCGTCTGCTAAATGACCAAATGCAATACTGCCACACTAATACTGATGCACCAAACTGATAAATAATTGCACGAATAAGCAGATGTACAGACATTTCTCATAAAGTGCTAGATAAAGATAATATTAGTGTATTAGGGTAACCAAAGCCAAATTTTAAACAAATTGGCAAAAACAGTGAATAGATGAACAGTGAAAAGAATAGATGAATGTTACATTACATTACATTAGGTCATTTAGTAAATGCTTATATTCAACGTGACTTACAAATATCCCAATATGATGATTGAAGCACTGTGCACTTCTATCACATGTAATTCCGTTGTACTTGATGTTTAATTTAAACCACTTTTTGCCACTAAACTTAAAAATAAACTTTATGGTCCACTCTAAAAAGGATATTGATGTTAAAACATTACTTCCTCACTTTTTTTCGCTGCAATTTTTCCACCATTCAGACTAGTCGAACCCCTTGTTATGCCTCTGGCCACTCTCTTTGAGAAACGCTGCCCTAACTGACCCACCAACAGGCTTCAAAAGTAAATATATAAGTAAACAAATGTCCTTGTATGGATTTTTATTTAACTGATTTAATTTTAAATAAAAAAAATTATGTGTGCACATGAGTAGAACTTTCAAAAAGCATACTGTTTCTCAAAGATTACAAACTTATTTTGAGCAGCAAATCATCCATATCATGGTTAATGAGACATGAAAAGGACGTCTGTACAAATTGGTTAACAATTTTCATTGCCTACAATGTGAACAATGTTGATAGTGATGTTTTTGTTTGCTGAATGTCAACATGACGCCTATCTCTGTTCTTTCTCATTGACAGGGATTCTATCTGAACCAACCCCCAACAACTCCTACACCTTATCATGGTGGTAAGGCCTGCTGTCTCTCTAATACTGGCTGTGCTAGCATGCAGCGGGCCAACTTGGTCGTCCCCTCCGCTACTGCTCCGTCCCCGGGAGCGAGAGAGGGACTCGGGCGGGGCTTCAGGTGGAGTCAACATCGCCGTGGTCCATTCCGGCTCCTCCCACCTCCCGGAGACGAGTGTAGGGGTTGGGGGCACCGCTGTATCAGCTGCAGGCACATCTGCAGGAACAGGAGCAGGGACAGGCTGGTCAGGCCAGGTGGGTGAGGGAGTGATGACTCCGTGGGGCCCAGCAAATGTCATTTGGCTGGCTGTAAATGAAAGTAGTCCAGGAAGCCTTCTGCTACAACTGTGTGAACTTCTGGCCAGCACGCCACTACAGGGGCTTGTGTTCGAGCAGGAGAAGCCACCACCGCCTGATCGTGCACCACTAGCACCAGTGCTCGAGTTTGTCTCAGCACAGACAGGTGTGCCTGTCATGGCTGTGGGTGGTGGAGCTGGCCTGGGGAGAGAACCACAGGTATGAACATTCTGTACATACTGTACTACAAGCTGATTTTGCATTATTAACTGTACTATTGAAACAAACAACCATGTCACCCTTCAGTTTACAGTTTGTACATATTGACCCATAACATATAATGATTTTATTCATTCAGCTTGACCTTTTTGCAGATTAATAGTTTTAGGACTTGGGGCAATTCTTCACAAAACACAATCATGTCAACATAGAAAGGAATCTTAAATTTATGACATTTTTCAATAACTTAATTAACTAATAAACAACTAACACATAATTGATTAAACAAGACCATTAATGTCCTAAAGAATAAAAAGGATATAAGCAAAATGGCACTTGCAGCAAGAAATGCTTTAGAATTACAATAGCAACTTTTTATGATATTTCTCCAACTTTTACAATATCAACTATTGTATACTGGATGGAGCCTGGATATTAATTGGACTCTCAGTCCTGCAGGACCCCCTTAATTGACTTACATATAGTTTTCCAGTTGTTAGAGTTTTTTCATTAAATCCAGTCACCTGATCTCGACACATGTACATGTGTCCATGGCTGTCCTACACTGTTGATGCTGCCCGGCCGCCCAAGGAGGATGAGTCTCCCACTGAGCCTTGGTCCTCCCAAGGTTTCTTCCTTAAAATAACAACAGGGTTTTTTTTGTTGCCACTGTCGCTTCGGCTTGCTCTTTGGGGGTTTAAAGGCTTTTAACTCTGTAAAGCTGTGTTATAAGTCTGGTTCGGAGAGAACAGAGGAGACGTAGATGCAAAACAACAGAGGTTTTATTAAACCAATCAAACAGCGGCGACCGAGTGACACGTGACTGAGTATGTGATCGGCAGCAGGATCACTGAAGCACTCGCTGAATGTCACGTGTGTAGCTTGATTACCAGGACTGACAGCGAACCTGGTAACAAGCAGAAGAGAACAGAAGAACAAAAACCAACACCAAACACAAAATATAAACACCAGGGAATAGATTAAACAAAGAGAATGGAAAATAGTGTGAAAAGAGGAACTAAATAGAATAGGAACAGGATAGAGGAGGTGAAGTGCTGGACAAGGCGGTAACCAGGGAGAACCGAGGATGGATGACGGGGAAGGAAACACACCGACGGGAACCTGGAACCGGGAGACAGAGAAGGGGTTAATACACCATTACCAAGAAAAATAATGACGTGACTGTTACCCTACAGCTTCCTCCCCAACTCAGAATATCACCGTCATTCCACGTTTCTTCTGTTATAAGTCTGGTTCGGAGAGAACAGAGGAGACGTAGATGCAAAACAACAGTGGTTTAATAAAACCACTGTTGTTTTGCATCTACGTCTCCTCTGTTCTCTCCGAACCAGACTTATAACAGAATACTTCGCGCCAAGCCAGCGAAATGGAAAGCCTTATAAAGGAAAGAAAGATCCCGGAAACAATGAACCTCACCTGGTGTACGGAGAACGCGCGCTGATTAGTAGGCGGGGCTAGGGGAACACGCCGCAGCGTTGCGGTCTCTGACAAGCTGCTTTTTGACAATGTACTATTGTAAAATGTGGTCTGTAAATAAATTACTTGAACTTACTTGAACTATAAGTACAAATTTAAGATGGTTTTGGCCACATTTCATTGTGTTTATATGATGCTTTGTAAAGTACGGTACAAACCCAAGAGCATTGTGGGACCTTTGAATTGACATTTCAGTGTTAAAACAACATACAACATGGCTGACTCGCAATATTGGTAATAGGGAGTGTTTTTGTTTGGTGAAGACAAAAAACCTGATATACAGTTCAGTGGTTAGACATACATTAGTTTGACAATAAGTTTTAGTTATTATTGATATTTAAATATTTTTAAAAATAACAATATATTAATGTTGTCCTTGTATCATCAAGACTGCTTCTAGTCCTGTTATTTATCTTGTGGCGTCCTGTGACTGCCCTTATTAAGTACAAAACACTAACTTTGGCCTAAAGGACAATCTCTTGATCTGCTCCCTCTTACTTCAACGTTTTTCCGAAGATACAGTCTGGATTATTCACTGGTCTTTAGTAATGAATTTCGCTTGGTGCTTCATCGGTGGTGCTAATTCTCATTCCATATCGTTCACCACTGCTAAATGGTGGAATGATCTTTACAACTCTGTCTGTAATGCTAAGACATTTAGTGTCTTCAAGAAACAACTAAGCACTTAATTAAGCGCTTGCTTATTAAACAAATTAAAACCTGATTGGCTAATAACCATGTTTGATAAAGCTGTTTAGCTGGGTCTTTCTCAACTACTGACTACTGTGGTGTTCTCTCATTTGTTTGAATACAGAATTCTGATTTTTATATTCCACCATGACTGTGCCATACTGAGCTTTGTTTTTTGTTGTGACATAATTCTTTTTAGACAGGGTGACCTGAGAATTATGGTAGCTGCAGATCACTTTGCATTTGTATCTACAACCCAATGTACTTAGAAAGGTGCAATAAAGAAAAAAAGGCATCCAACAAAAGTATTAAACTGTATATAAAAAACAGAGCATGACATAATAATAAAATAGAAATAGTAGGATTTGACTTTAATCTATTAATTCAATCTCAAAACAAACTGGTGGAGGTGGTGTAATGGTATGGCATTGTTTTCTTAACATACTTTAAAGCTATTAAAGCCAATCACCACTTGAATGCAACAGACTAGTATTCTGTTCCTGGCGTCCCACTGTCCAGCAGTCTGCTTTACTATGTGCATTTTAACTTAACAATGGGCAGTTAAGGACCTTATTAGTTGAACTGGTTGTGCTAGGAGCAGAAGAAGCATTTAAATATGCCGCAAACAGGCCTTCAGGACCTAATTGTGAAACCATATTCTAACAGCTACTTTTGGCATGATGATGCACCATGTCACAATGCAAATGTCATTTCAAACTGGTTTTCTTAATTATGAGGATGAGTTCATTGTCCTTACAAGGTCTCAATTTGAAAACCAAAGAAAAAATCTATATTAATCATGTAATACAACCATTCATTCATTCATTATCTCCCGCTTTATCCTCTATTAGGGTCGCGGTGGGTTTCCCCCTGCCCATCCAGGGGAGAACGTCTCGGGCGCTGGGCAGATAGACCCAGGACAGGGCGCCAATCCATCGCTGGGCACACACTCACTCACTCACACAGACACACTCTATATGGGGCAATTTTTGAGAATTCAATTGACTTGATCCATGTTTTTAGGACTGTGGGAGGAAACCGGAGAACCCGGAGGAAACCCACGCAGACACGGGGAGAACATGGAAACTCCACCCAGATGGGGATTCGAACCGGGAATCCCTAGCGCTGAGAGGCGAACGTGCTAACCACTAAGCCACCGTGCTGCCATGTAATACAACCATACCTGCATAAACCAGAATAGTATAAAATGATTATTATCTATTAACTATTGATTCTTAAATTAATAGTTTCAAATGTTTATTTAAATAAACATAATGCAATTAATTAAAAGACATTTCAGGATCAGTGCAGATATTTTACACTTGACGATACATCAGATGCACATGTGACACCAATAAACACAAAAAAAGTCAGGTAACATTACTCTAATTGGTGAGCAAGTGCAAAAAGGTCCTAATGCTGTGCTGACCATGCTGAAAAGCTGGGGGGTGCAATTGTCCACAAAACAACCAATCACACGGAGCACTGCCTAGAGAGCAGTTGCTGTGCCAGAGCATTGGGAAGTGAGCGGCACGGATGGCCCTCAGCTTCCGTCAATGGCCAACAAAGGATTAGCAGAGGATTAACGGACCTGGTAAGACTTGCATTTTGCTGCTGGATGGAAAAACACACTGGCAGTACCATGTGCCCCACTTCCCATTCTGCCCTCATGTTGGTGGGGGGCACGGTTAAATAAATATAGCGCATATGAAAACACAGCCATATTGCTCATATATAGCCAGACATGGTAACGTAGCTGTGCATTTTACTAAACATTGGGGGGGAGGGTCGTTGTGAAGACGTAAAAACCCTCCAAACAAACACAATGAATTAAGGATAATGTCACACTGTCTGCACTACAAAACATCAAGACTTTTAATGACTTGATGCTGGGGCTAATCGCTTCAGATGAATCCACAGGTGTAGTAAATAATGGATGCATCTGAGTCTAATCAGGCTACAATGAGTGCACACTGCTGTAGACTGCTTATGGCTAAGGTTGAAAAATCTTTAAACCCCATATATCAAGCTATGCAAATAACATAAAGAATAAACAGTTTATATTATGCACAGGAGCTGCCAATCTTCATATTTAGTCGGAATGTTCACTGTTTGTATATTTCAACTTTATAAATCTTGGCATTGAAATAAAGTGACATTTAAAAAAAAAAAATGTTTGTTACATTAATATTTTGAAAACATGATCCTTAATTTTGAAAAATTTTTCTAGACCAAATCTCAGATTGTTATGTGCCTTCACATGACGTCAATTGTGGTTTTGGTTTAAAAGGGTCTGTTTCTGAAGGATTTTGCTAGATGTATACATTAAGATTGAAAAAAGAGCATTATTAAGATGCTAAAGGTTTGTTGTGCTGGCAACACATTGCCTAGATCAACTATTCAAGGCAAGAGTACTGTATTTATTTAAAGGTGAAATTCTCTTATTCCAGTATCTTCCATTCATCCATCCATATTTTCTGATTTGCTTACGTCATTGTATCAAACAAAATATTTAAAAATGTGGATAAAACTCTTAACTAGTTTAAATGTTTCTTTATATATAAAGGTGTCTTGTTGAGCATTTAAACAATACATCTTTTTAATAATCTTTTCAAAAATCTTTTTAATATCCGCGGAAAGAGAGTGGGTATATTAGAGGCATTTCACAAACATTGTACATATACATTATATCAAATTTTAATGTGATCAAAGTGAAAAATGCCAAAATGTGGAAAAAATACATTAGATGTTCGTAATCCGAAACATCCAAGTTCATTTGTAAAACAAAGCAGGGTTAGTATTATGGGCCTGCATTGGGGCTCCTGAGAGGCTTACTAAACTATGCCGAGGATGTCCCAGATGAGGAGGCAGCATAATGAATTCAGAGGTTTAAAAGAACCTGCCAATTTACAAAAAAATGCACATTCGCTCGCTCTTTGTGTGCCGAAGGTAAAGTGAGCAACATGTAATTTTCAGCCTTGAATAAATGTTATTAGGGAGTGAATATGAATGAAATAGACAGTCTGGGGTTCGGTAGAAAGAGGAAAATTTTTCATTCCCAAAACTATGAAAAAATATGAATGAAATGTGTTTTAGCATTGATAATAATTTGTATTTTCTAGCTGTGCATTTAGTTTAGATAAATAAATGAAACTAGTATGATGGTGTATGAAGGCTGTAATACACTGCCTGACCAAAAAAAATGGTCTACACTCTAATATTTGGTTGAACTGGCATTATCTTTGATTATGGCACACATTTGCAGTGGCATCATTTCCACAAGCTTCTGCAATGTCACAGCATTTATTTCACAGTTGCATTAATTTTTCCCAATATCTGGTATTGATGATGGGAAATTTGGACCACTGCAGAAAGTCTTATCCAGCACATCCCAAAGATTATCAATGGGGTTCAGGTCTGGATTCCATATGGCCAATCCATGTGTGAAAATTGTATTTCGTGCTCCATGAACCACTTGTACAATTTCCACAAGCACAGGATGTGTCCTTCGACATGGTTGTTTAACAAATAAGAAGCTACAACATCGGGTCAAATAACTTAACAATAACAGTTAAAACAATACCAGCTAATACAATCACCCATGCAGTAATTACCCAATAGGAGGCTTACATATTTGCTTAGTTAAATCCAGGTGGTGTCTCAAAGTTAACTATGTTGTGCTTGCAGTTATATCTGCATTACTGTGACTATCCTGCCACCATTTCTTTAATACACTATTCATTCTAAATCATGGAGGCATAGTGGCTTAGTAAGTAGCACTGCCTTCTTTTATTAAGAATGTATGAGTTTTAGTGTCTGTGGGGTTCGTGGTGTCCATTCTGTAAGAGATTTCATGTTTTTCTACATGTCTGTATGGCTTTTGCATTAGAGCCCTGGTTTCCTGGAGTCCAAAGACATGAACACAATCCTTTGGTTTTGAAAATGTCAGTGACTGAATTAGTCTAATAAACGGACAACCTGTTCAGGATGTTGAAAAAGGGGTGCGAGGACTAGACACTGAATTGGCCTGACTGGGAGGCACAGGAACAGGCTTGATTTAATATAATGCATTAAAACTACATTTAAATACATCTGCTGGCTGGTGGATCTGGCTTCACATTGCATTCTTTTAGTTGTTGCGATCACTCAGTCACATCATTGATCACATCAGTGGGGTCTCTGGCAGGTGACTTAAGAAAGCAATAATGCATTTAATGTTTTGTGAATAAATCATGGGAATTTGATGTTAGGCATGACGCATGGTGGATTGCTATTAAACCTCTTTCCCGTGATTTATTCACAATAATGCACAACCTTGAGTGTTGCTTTTTTAAAATGGTTACAAACAAAATATAATGAAAAAAATACAAGGTTTGATTTATAAATGCATTCATTGAAAACACTGTCATTAAACACTGTCAATAAACTGGTCCTTCGAGACATAATCCTAGTTCAGTTTTTATAGTGAACATTGCTGAGTATCAGGATTCCGTTTTTTCGAAAGATCATAAAATATGGCCATATTACAGAACACCTTTTAAACAGCCACAACAGGCTTGGTGCATATCTGGAATTGGCTTGTTGTTATTAATCTTATTTTTAATAATCTGTATTTGCATTTGTAGGCAGTAAAGTCACAAATGGACAAACGACTCAGCCATCTTATATCAAATTTTCTCTTTTCACCTTTCATCCAGTGTACATTAGGAGTGCATTAGTGTGCTCCAGCAACTCTGAGACCCTACTGAGCTTAAAAAGATTAGATACAAATCACAAAATTAGCATATAGTAATTCATACTATAGTACAGCTAAAATTAAAAGATCTAATGAATTTTAACTGTATTTACACATTATAACTTTCACTATCAAAGCAAAATAAATATGTTATCAAGTTTTTTTTAATGATAGGTTTAACAAAATTTACAGTTCCAATTGATTAATTGTTTATTACAATATAGTTATTAACTACTCCATCTCCACTACTTACAGTGCTTTAAAGACATTGAGCTTTATCAGTGAACTTTTCACACCTATGTACCTTTATAGAGCGTGGTTTTGAAGCATTCCTCTAAAACCCTTAAATTATTCAACTCTGATCCTCATGCCAATTCTTTTGTTGCTACTGCTGAGAGCTATTTTGTGATTTGAGTCAAACCCACATAACAAATGAAATGCGAAAAGTATATTTAGTGTGATCAGGCTGGTATTATCACTAATCGCAATTTGAATTGATTCATTTCAGATTTAATGACATGCCTTGAGAGCTCAGTTGTGAATTGTGGTTGTGGAGATATGCATGCTTGAGCAGGGCTTCTCTCCAGAGGTTTAGTCTAACTTTTCAAAACTACCAACTGGAACAAAGAATAATTATTTAATTGGTTTAATTAACTGTAATTAATTAAATGATGCAGCTAAATACTTTTACACAAGACGACCTTTGATGTTAGTGCAATGACTTGGTATTATAGTACAAAAGCTGAAATGAATGCATGTTATTAAGAAGATTACCTGCTGTCAATTAAATTTGCTGGAAATAATTTGTCTTATTGTTATTATTATGGCGGCACGGTGGCTTAGTGGTTAGCACGTTCGCCTCTCAGCGCTAGGGATTCCCGGTTCGAATCCTCATCTGGGTGGAGTTTCCATGTTCTCCCCGTGTCTGCGTGGGTTTCCTCCGGGTTCTCCGGTTTCCTCCCACAGTCCAAAAACATGGATCAAGTCAATTGAATTCTCAAAATTGCCCCATATAGAGTGTGTCTGTGTGAGTGAGTGTGTGCCCAGCGATGGATTGGCGCCCTGTCCTGGGTCTATCTGCCCAGCGCCCGAGACATTCTCCCCTGGATGGGCATGGGGAACCCCACCGCGACCCTAATAGAGGAAAAAGCGGGAGATAATGAATGAATGAATGAATGTTATTATTATTATTATTATTATTATTATTATTATTATTATTATTATTATTATTATTATTTTAATAATGATAGTCTGACAAGCATTTTGTCCACTGAGAAATTTTTCCTCCCACAGTCCAAAGTCATGAGTTGGTTATACTAAATTGCACTTGATCTGTATGTATAGATTTACCTGTGTCTCATCTTGTTAAGTACTGTTGTTGTACACCATATTTCAATAAAAGAGTGCTGGTATAGATGCCAGGATTTCCAGATAAGATCACCTCAAACCATTTAATGTTTTTTTGCGAAACCGTCAGAGTTAATGTTCTGTTTATAACTGTTTGGGTACCACTTGGCTCTCACTTGGGGCTTTTCCATTGCCAATATTGTTCTCTCTGCATAGTGTGGTGATTATCAGTTGTCAGTTGAATAATGCTATGATAACTTCCTGCTGCACTTAGTTTAGACCAGCTCAGTGCCTGAAGCATTTAACACACCTTAAAGATACAGCCAACAATAAAAGTAATGTAAAACAAGGCATGTGTGCCAAATTTAACCATCTATTGTAATCGAAGTAAACGCAGCATTTTGTGCAGTGATTTCCTTAATTTGATTTCCTTTTAACTTTTGAAATGATGTAAGTCAACAAATTCAAATGTATGCATTTGTTCTTATACAAATAAATGAAAATCCATTTGATTAAGGTTTTATTTATTTTTTAAGGTCTATACCAACGCTACAGTCTGACTGCATCATTATTTTTATTGTAGTGGTTAAAAACACATGTACACATGTCACAAATATAAACAATCACAGACAATACCAATATCTAACTAATTCTGATGCTCATTCGCAAATAATTTCATATGCAGCTTTCTGTCACAAGGCACAGCATGGAGGAAAATATCGGCAGCAAGGCCCAACCTCACGAGACAAATATTTTGTTAATATTTGTTAATGTAACAAGACTGGAGGTTTGTTTTCCCTCTTTTGCACTTCACATCTGCAGTGCTTCAACTGTTAGTCTCAGTATCTCACTATTATAAAGCTCCTTTATCCAGAGAGCGGACCCTGGGCTTGGCTTGGCAGCTGTTTTGATCATGTTGGCCTCCCTGCACTCCCAGTACTGCTGAAGCACACAACGTCCTCGTTAATCCTGGGTGGCTGTGTGTGGCACCGTGGAGTTAGTAAATTTAAAGTTAAAGTTAATTACACAAAACAGTACAATAAACTACGATATGTGTTCACAAGCTACACAAAGTAAATAAAAAGAACAAAAGGGTGCTTACCAATCTGACCCTGACACTGCAGCACAGACTGGACACCCCCTCCCTGCCCCAGGCTGCTAAATGTGAACACTGCCTAAAGGGTGAGAGCTGTGCTGCTCAAGACAGTGGGATGCACACATTACAGACAGCACTTTACTTTTGTCTGCAGTGGGTTGGCATCTTTCCTACTGCAGTCGCCAGTTTTCCTTTCAGCAAGCTCGGCATCACTGACTGTGCTCTGCTGCTAGAAAACATTCTGCCAATATCAACTATGCTCCCTTGACAGAAAATGTTATCAAAATCTCCCACAGTGTAAACATTTGCTGATGTGAATGAGTGCAAAAGAAGGTCCATATTGAAGGACCCAGATGACAAAGCTGCACCTCAAAGCTGTACCACAAAACTAAAATGGAGAGAGAATAAAGCACATGGAAGCATAACTTCTGTAAGCAGCAGGTACAGCAGAATTCAGAGGAACAGGGGTGTGTGTGCAGGAGCACGGAGTCATACACACACACACACACACACACACACACACACACACTTGGTGTAAGACATCAAAATGGTGTTAGAGAGCAATCCAAGAGAGCAAGTAACTGATCAGATGCACTCCAAAAAGTGCAAATTCAGAAATTCATAATTTATAAATTAATATGTACAGGTGCAGAAATTGCACAGAAACATTTGTTTAGTAATTCACACTGTGATGTCCATATATTAACATTCACCAGTCATTTTATTAAGCACACTTTACACTCACTGTCTGCTTTTTTCAGTTCCACTGATCATATACTGTAGATAGACTTTGTATTTCCATAATTATAACATTCTGTGGTCCACTGTTTTCCTACATACTTTGTTAATACCCTTTATTATAATAATGCACCACAAAGGAGTCATTACAGTGGTGGATGATTCACCAGACATGGTGGTGGTGTGATAGTGTGTGTTGTGCTGGTACGAGTGACTAAGACACAGCAGTCTTGCTGGACAGAGAACAGGTGTTCCACTTGTACCATCATCCAACACCCTAATAATACTTTTTCTGTGTGGGTCCTGATTATTAGCGAACAGAGTCAAGGAGACTAACAAATTATGTTACAAAACAGATGGACTACAGAATGTAGAACTACAAATCCTGTACAAATAAATGAACTAGTAAGGGTACATATACCTTTGCACACTAATAAACCTAAGTGACATTCAATTCTAAATTTTAAGAGTTTAATATGATGTATCATTCTTTGCTGCTTAAGCAGTTTAGCATCTTCAAGGAAGGATTTTCACAAGGCTTAGAAATATATATTTTTTCTCATTGCTCTTGCCTCTAATATCACCCAAAATATCTGCTAACACTAGAGGTTTACATATTTTATCCACTCACAGATAATATTTATTTTTTTCATGTCTAATAATTTTATCTTAATAATATATTTACCACAGTATTACCCCAAATGGGTTAAACTTAAGAGATATGATATATGTCCAGTTAGGAAGCATTACCAAATATTAATCAAATCCACCTGCTTTGATGTAAATGAAAGCGATACCATGCACTGGAGACGCAACATCAAGACAATCCCCCCAAAAAGGAATGATTTTCCATGTGGTGTACACAGTAACTCACCAGGTTCAGGAGGATATCCCACACAATTCACTGTCTCACCAGGTAAAGCAGGGAGTCAATACTGGCAGTATTTTATTTTGAGTTGATGTTTAAGATCAAATTTATAGATCAATGTAAAATAAATCCCAAATAATACATTTTCCTATATGTAACGTTTTCTAATATTCAATATTGAATCTTTCTTTAAACACACATGGACTCAACATTTTAATATGAAAAAAAAAAAAAAAAACAATTATGTAGTTTATTTATTTTTATTTGTTGACATAGTTCTTGTGATTTCTAATATTTTTGCTTGGCCTAAAATGCAGTGGGATTGTACATTAGGAAAGATGTTTGTTACTTTTTAAAAATAAGTTTGGTTTAATTATAAGTTTATTAAATACCCACAAGACTTTGATAAGCTAAGAACAGATTGCTTTCTTTGGATTTAGTTTTGCTTTTAAAGTGTTTCAGCAGATGGTTTGCATCTCAGAGTCTCAAGACTATCAGCTGGAAAGCTTCAGGTCTGGTGACATGAATTTCTAACTAGAGGGGGTGCTGACACTGCTGCAGTGCAGAGCTTAATCAGAAACACACTTTCATCTGTTCTTCACATTTTCAAGCATGGCCTTACTTACCAGTTATATCAAAGAGGATTAACAGAAGCACGGATGGTATTTCCATTTAAAATCATAACCATAGCCAAGTTTAAACAGTATCAGTAGTTATTTTTTGACAAAAATGTTAACACGTCATAGTCATGAGGTTCAAGAAATGTAATTATTGACATGTTTTTGGAATGTAAGAAAATAAACAAAATCCCTGGGGGAAGCCCATAAGTAGGGGAAGGATATGCAGATTCCACACAGAAAGTGTGTAGGGCGCGGTAGCTCAGTGGTTAGGCTGTTGGGGTATCAATCTGAAAGTTGGCGGAGTCCTTGAACAAGGCCCTTAACCCTCATTGCTCAAACGGACTGGATACAAACATCTGCTAAATGTAAATGTAAAGTACTTTTGTCCCTTTTTAACTTTGCGCCTTACATGCTAAAAATACAAAATGTGAATAAAATATTTATAAATGAACTGCGATTATAATGTACACAGTGTTATATTCATGTAAATTGTACTTTAGTTTACTTTATTATAAAATTTTAAACTTAAAGTTGTGAGTGTTGTGGTGCAAAGGGATAGTGAGCAATAACTAACATCTAACTTCTTTCTCTTTTAACTGCATCACACATTAACCCACTAATACCTGACATTAAGGCTGGTGCTAAAAGTGGCTTTACAAACAGGCACAGCTGGTAATGTGTGCAGCTGCAGCAAATCAGATCCTCTCCACGTCATCAGCATTTTTGTGCAGTGCCATCTGACACCATAGTCCTATCATGATGTTCTGTGTTTTAATATCCATCTACTCATAACGTACCACTTTCAGAGTGATACATTTTGCCAAATCTCTATAGACATTGACCAACCCACTCCCAAAATTATGTCACTCATCAGAACTGCATGGCCCTTTAACCCACTAACTTTGCTGCTTGTTCTCTGTCTTGTTCCAAAACCAAATCACACATTGCGAAAGAACAACTTTGAGGAACCAAATAATATCTCAAACTCCATTGTAGGGTATTGGTCCTAAAAGTACTCTGGTTTTCTGCAGCACCAGTAAGCAGGCCCAGGCTTTACCTTAGTTATTCTGGTGCTTGAGCCACCTGCATGCCCATCTGCACACAAGATAGATATGGCAGAGATAATAAGTACTGCTGGACACAGTTAATTTTTAAAGAAAGAGGTGATAGCATGGATTAGAGAACAAAATCACCTGTTCCTTTACAGCTTTGATGTCTTTCTTACCAGCAAACAACCTCGTCCTGAGGACATGTTGCAAATGTTGTGTATATGAGGTCAGTCAACCAAACTAATTGTATGCCAGCATCCTAAAGCACTGATGGTGTAGTTTCTCTTCAACCTAGCCAAAACATTGCACGATCATGCAAGGATCAGGATAATTGGTGTGATACCTCAGTGGTTAGGGTGTTGGGCTATCAATCAAAAGGTTCTGGATTCAAATCCCAGGTCCACTGAAGTCACCATTGTGGGTTCTTGAGCAGGGTCCTTAACCCTCATTGCCCCAGAGGTACTGTGCTCTGAACTAAACAAAATTGGTATATTTGTCACTTTAGATAAAAAAAACATCAGCTAAATGAACAAGTGACAAAAATGAGTACTATAGTAACTGTGTAGCCAGCAGTTATATGGCCACCTGCTGAGTTTCTGTTGTTAAAAGTGCACTGACTGCTGGGTGCCTGCCATATGCTACTGCTACATGCTCAAAATGACCATTGAACTCTTTAAAGTCCTTCATCAGCATTTCATCAGCATTTGGGCAACTGCCTCTTCTGCAGTCACCACTCTGGCAAATATATTCCCATTGACAGAAGCAGGTATTTTTACAGCTGCCGATCCTCTTTCAGGTTTAATAAACAAGATAAGGTGGTTCTTAGTTTTTGTAAAATACTAGGAAGACTTGTTAAAAGTTTATAGAAGGACATTTATGCACACATTATCATTTCTGATAATGGAAACAATGAGGAAAGGCGTAAGATGAAAAAAATATAAAATATATTAAATGTAAAAATATATCTTTCTGAGGTTTTTATACTCTTTACAACCACCAAGAAGCGGCTCACCACATCTACGTGATTTAAGCAGGAATAGCAGTGATTGGTGGCCAAGACTGGTTAATGCTATTGAGCCCTGGGGAAACTTATATTTGGGTGATGTAAGTTGTTTTGTGTTTTTTAGGTTTTTTTACTTTGTTTCAGTTACATAAATGAAGTTTCCTTTTTCCAAAAAAAAAGAAAGAAAAAAGAAAAAGAAGCAAGCAATTATATGTAAAGTAATGTCAGCTTTTGCAGGAAATGTTGTTAAAGATGGCATTACGGTCAAAGCCAGGCTGTGGATTGTATGATGTTATGACCTCTGTTACATTGCTCTGGATAAACGTGTGTGCTAAACAAATAACAGCTAACAGCTTGGTACCGTACATTGCAGAGGAGAACAAAATGTGAGATCATTGCCATAGACAAGGATGAAAATACCAGAAGACAGGTGAGAAACCAGAAACAGGTGTAAATGGTAATCAGAATGCATGGAAGGAGCTGAACTTAAGCAGAATCTGGAAAAACAGGAAGCACACAAAGTGGAAGGAAGGTGGAGGAAAGTGCTTGTATAATGAGATCCAGTGAAGCTGTGATGACAGCCTCATTAAAGGCAGGATGTTCACTCTGTGAGCTTTTCTTGTACACACCTTTGAAACTCATGAAACCCAGATCAAAGGGAGGAAACATTCCCTGGACAGGGTTAAGCAAAAATACTATTTTTTTTAGTAATTGTGCTGCATCCTGTGATATTGTCCCTCAAAAAAGCTTTAAAAACAGGGTTTTAAAAAAAAAGGCTTTAGATCTTTTCTGTTTCTTTTTTTTAATGTAATGTTATATTTAGATTTTTATGTAATTATTATTTTGAGTATAGATATTTGTAATGTCTTTAAAGAGATCCTTTAAAGAGAGTGCTTTTCTAATTGCTTTCTTAGTGTCATGTGCAGACGGTGGCCAGACTGCATATTGGTGCAAATAAACCAGACTGATGAAAACAGGATGCTGAACAAAAATAAATGAAGGCAACAAAATACATTTATTAAGAAATAGAAAGCAAGCTGGGTGCAAACAAAACAAAATAGAACTAAAGACTCGCAATCAAAACACAAACAAAGGGCAACTTTTAAGATAAATTAAACAGGAATGGATTCAGGTGTGGAACACAGGAGTGAAGATAATTAACTTAACAGATGGGAACAAAACACATGACAAATGAATAATAACAAAACCACATGAGATGATATGATGACATGCCACAGGTAGGGATGATACCAGTGGTGCTCACGTGTGGCCACATGCAAGAACAACCTCCACAATCTCTCCAAACTGAACGGAAAAGGATGTGGAACAGCATATAGCCGGTGGGAATTTAACACTCATATCACATTAGACTGGTCAGTAAGGAGTAAGTGCACAGGTGGGAAATTAACAGCAACAGATTCAACTGTGGAACACAGGAGTTATAGATAATTACCTGGACAGGTGAGAAGAGAATACTGAAAGAAAACCTAACCAGTGAAAAGAAATTACAACAGAACAGAATTATATGACGGAACAAATAGTTGCAACTCTTAATCCAATTTTACTCTATTTCTGTTTTATTTAAAATATACATAATTTTTTAAAGTTTTGTTTAGATCAACAATTACCACTGTACAAATTTCTACTGACAACAGCTTCCCAAATAAACAACCCATGCATCCTATATTGAAGTGAATATTATTAAAATGATATGGTCTTTCAAATATGTTTAAAGATTACAAAAGAAATCAAGCTATAATATAGATTTATTAAACACTTGTTTAGTAAACATTTATTTAAAAGATAATACAATTATGCTCTAGAACAGAGGACTTTAATTTCATTACTGGTTTGCAGTTTCAAATAATCATACTTTCAGTTAAGCAAACATATTATAGCATTAAAATTACCCCATTACTAGAAAGGTAGATACACCACACAAAAATAAGATTCCAGGGACAGAACTCAATCTTCAGTATATAATACTTCTTTAAGGTATTTAGCCAGTGTATAAAGAAAAATGAAGTTTCCCAACTCTGTTCTGTTTTTCGCTGTACATGCGGAAATATGTTCCAGGTAATGTGGGTGACAACAATCTGCATCTAATTCATTCATTCTTTTATTATCTTCCACTTAATCCTCCACTAAGTTTGCGGGTAGATTCCTGGTGCCCATCCAGGGGAGAACATTTCGGACGGCGGGCACACCCAGATACACTGATTTATCGCTGGACACAACCACTCAAACAGACACACATATACATGCACACTCTATATATGGCAATTTAGAGCATTCATTTTTTTAAATCCATGCTTTTTGGAATGTGGAAGGAAACCGGAGAACCCAGAGTAAAACCCACACTAATACGGGGAGTACATGGAAACTCCACACAGTTGCATTACATTTGGTCATTTAGCAGATGCTTTTATTTAAAGTGACTTACAAGGTGAGCACAGGGTTAATCACAACATCCCTGGAGCAATGAGGGTAAAGGGCCATGTTCAAAGACCCATATTGGTAACTTTAGTGGAAATGGGATTTGAACCCCTTCAGATTGATAACCCAACGCCCTAAACACTGAGCTGCCTTGGGATTTGAATTTGGATTCCTAACGCTGAGAGGCGTCATTCAATAATATATAGAGACACTGACACTTCTGAATAGATAAAAATAAGAGCATCAGTGCTCTTTAAAAAAAATCACCCCTCAATCTTTCCTCCCCAACTTTGTCTCCAAAACATTCTACTTGTGCCACCCCTCTAATAAACTAATTCCTAACCATTTTCCCTTCTCTGGATTTTGGTCATTGTAATAATACTATACAACATACCCTTTGGCAGCACGCTGGTTTAGCAGCACGCATGCCTCTCATGCACTAGAGAATCCCGGTTCGAAGTTTTCATGCCATTGAGTTTCCATGTTTTCCCTGTGTCCACGTGGGTTTCCTCCGGGTTCTCCAGTTTCCTCACAGTCCAAAAACATGGATCAAGGTCAATTTTATTCTCCAAACTACCCCATATAGAGTGTGTTTGTGTTTGCCTGTGTGAGTGAGTGTGTGCCCAGCGATAGATTGGCGCCCTGTCCTAGGTGTATCTGCACAGCACGCAAAACGTTCTCCCATAGATGGGCAGAGGGAAACCCTGCGACTCCAGTAGAGGATAAACTGGAAGATAATGGATGTATGGACCTACAAATGAGAGAACAACACAAGTCAGTAGTTAAGGAGAAACCAGCTACACTGTAGTATGACTTTTCCCTACATTTTTATGGTAAGTGCTTTTCAAAAAAGATGTCTTTTAAGTTCTTAGAGATGCTGACTATCTCATCATTATTGATATTTGGAAAACTCATTCAAGCATTTAGAAGTGGTGAAGACCTATTACAAAAACTTTCATTCATGTTCTCCTATCCTAATATTTCACTTCTGATTTCTCACATTCTAAAATGGCTTTATAGCAAGAAGTTCCAAAGTTTATTTTGCTAGACAGCAGAGGGCTCTTTATGTGTAAAAGTTTGCATGTTCTAACAGTATTAGCACTTTTTTTTTTTTTTCAAACAGTCTAATGACTAGTTAAGACAGGCTGGTTGATAATACAAAATCACTTCACTCTTCTTCTCTGTATATGATATGCAATTAAAATGCATAATGCAACTTTCTACTGTGATTCCTTACATTTACATAATAATATACAGTATATATATAGGTGTTTGTGAAAAACATGTATTTTGAGTTGTCTCTTAAAGATGTGAAATGAACAAGTTGAAGTGTATTTTGGAAATGTAGATTGAAGGTAAGAGGGGGCAGATCCAGAAATTGTCCTATAGGCCAGAATCAGTGCCTTGTACCGAATGCCAGCAGCAACAGGGTGCTGATGGAGTAGTAGAGTAACATGAGTTTGCTTGGGCTGGTTAAATACAAGTTGGGCTACAGAGTTTGAATCAGTTGTAGATGCCTGATTATGCAAGCTGGAAGACCTGCAAGCAGTGCATTACAATAATAGAGCAGGGATAGGATGTGGGCTTAAACTAAGAGCTGAGTAGCCTGTTCAGTCAAGAAAGGTCTGATCTTCCTAATGTAAGAAAAGGAATCTGCAAGAACAGGCAGTTTTAGTGACCTGTTTAGATAATTTTTTTAAATTTTATCTCTTTAAAGAGTGCTGAGATAGGTTTCAAGACCATGTGGCCTTAATTTAGAAAAGTAGATAGGAATATTAATGAATGAAACAGTTAAGTGAATTGACAGTTGAAACATTTAAACCACTTTGCTGCATGGTAATTAATCAAGTCATCACAATAGTATTCAGTTAGCATTAGCTATTTGATAAAAACCTTTATCTTCAGTCTACGGTTATAGTTTCAAAGTGCATTGCATATGCATTAGAGCCATTAAAACTAAAATCTGAAAACAGATATCATTTCATAGATTTATCAAATAAGAAAACATGTACACCATACATGTAAAACATAATCAACATACTTTAATTTTGCTGAAAATATAATTGTCATTCTATACTTAAAGATGTTCATCCAGCCCCAGCAAATCAACATTTTAATTACAATATTTAATCAGTACTCAGAGCCAGTTTAGTGTTTTGCATCTTGCATTAGCCAAGCACTGTTTATAAATCATGATATATGTGTGTGTGAGAGAGAGAGAGGGAGAGAGAGAGAGAGAGAGAGAGAGAGAGAGAGAGAGATAGATAGATAGATAGATAGATAGATTAGAGACTAAATTAATGATTAATTAATGTACATATATGAGGTGTGATGTCACAACAACACAACACAAATTTTTCTTTTAAATAATGCACATTCCATCATAAGGAATGTACTTTTATCATGATATCATCAAATTAAACATCACTATTAATTGCTGGCATCAAACGTTTGTCATAATCCATGCTCATGGTGATTTAAAAGAAAAACTTTTCATGACTGTAAGAATATTTCTGTTTTATCCTCTACTTGAAGCTGTAAACATTGACAGATGCTCTGATGCTAGAGTGAGGCCATGCCTTAGCGCCATTTGTGGAGCTTACATAATGCATAGGGCAGAACTGGCTTTGTAAGGATGAAAATAAGGATAAGTAATAATGACTACTCAGGTTTTATGGTCAATTTACTCAGAATTCAGAAAGCACTGTCATATATTTACTTCCTAAATAGTGCTTTGTGTTAAATGTAAACTTATGTTAAATACCACTTTTTGTTCTTATAATTATAATGTTTTGGTTAAGCTGCTGGAATATGTCTGGAGCATCTGCAGCTTTGAAAAAAAAATGAAAGCCAATGAACAGAATTGAGTTAGTAGAACCATCCTGTTGATTTCTCAGCACAAAAAACAAAGCAGGTGCTGTCCCATATTTCTCGGAGCATCTGAAGCTGACATAGTCACCTTCCATTAGCAAGTGAAGCACTGCTGTTTTTCACCATCAAACACACAGCTCAGTGCCAGCATAATAAATCTTGGTTATTGCATGGTGAGATGGTCACATTTCCAAGCTCCAGAGTGGAACTGAGTTAATGTTAGGAGTCTAAATCAGTCAAGGACATCTAATGTCAACTGAAATCCAACTTATGAATAGCAAGTAATGCCTTCCGTCACAATGTGCAAGTAATAAGAGTGGCTGGACTAAGCTTAAAGTACGAAGCAATTATCGAACCTGCTGGAAGGGTAAAATAAAGTGAATGCTAAGAGAAGCATAATTCAGGAATAACTAAAGGAAAGGTTTGAGTACAGTTGCATTATCTATTTAAAACTCTGTCCATCCTGACAGGGTTTTGGTTATAAAGTATTTAAATTTGTAAGTGACTCCTCAAATAAACTGTTAGTGGCTTAGCAATAAAAGTTCAAGTTCAAGTTATTTATTTATATAGCGCTTTTTAAACAGTACATTGTCACAAAGCAGCTTTACAGAATGAAAAGCCTTTAAACCCCCAAAGAGCAAGCCGAAGCGACAGTGGCAAGAAAAAACTCCCTTTTATGTTGTTATTTAAGGAAGAAACCTTGGGAGGACCAAAGCTCAGGTTCGTTTATTCAAATTTTTTCAGCCAAAACCATCATTTATTAGAACTGAATGTGCTATTCACTGCTGACAGACATATTTCATATGTAATTTAATTTTATCCAATATAACTAATGAATGATCAAACAAAAATGAATGTAACAACAGTTTGAAAATGGATAAACACCCTCATGAAAGTGCACTTTTTAAAGAGGAGGGGGGGGGGGCATCTGGACTAAAGCCCCTGATGTTTCTAAACCCTAACAACACCCCTGGTCTACATAATGACTAAATGTAAATGTAAATAGCAGTGATGCTTGGAAATACATCTATTCCAATTGGCATGGTGGTCTCAAAAGAGATGTGTTCAGGTAAATTCCTGGAATATTGCCGATTTCACAAAAGGAAACACTGACTGAAAAAAACTATTCAGACATCAATATTCAAATATTTATTGCTATCTTTGCAGTAAATTTTCAGTACAGTCGTATTGTAATTGAACATTCAAATGTGCTCAATTTGGATCACTGCTACTTGATCACTATTTGATCACTGCTACTGTTCAGTGTGTATAATGTGTTTGCCATTTCTTTAACAAATCTTTATTGTCAATTCAGTTTATTTCTCAATTAATAAAGTAAATTAAACACGTAAATAGTGCAAACAAGCATGTCAGTTTCGTTGGACACATCCAGGTAGATGTGCCATCAAATAGCTATTAAAGGCAATAGCAAGTAATTGCTTTGTTGCATGCTATGCTAAAACAGAGCCACGAATAATGAAAATATTTTTTTTACTTTTGCACCACGCTGCACAGTGTGTCCTTGATTGTTTTGGAAGCCAGATATTATAATGTTAAAAAGGAACCACTTTAAGACAGAAACTGAGAAGGATCCCTGAAACTAACTGGAAGATATCATTTCAAAAAAAGAAAAATATAAAAAACTAAATGGAATATAGGTAAATGGCAAACTTAGGAACTAAGCACAACAAATCTAGACAGCAAAAGTTTACAATATCTAGGAAGAAAGACAAGCAGACATGGACAAGGGAACAGCACATATATATGCTCCACACCTATATCAACATGGATATTAACATAGCATGATTGCAATAAAAAATGGCTTTGGTGTCAAACAGCTTTTTTTAAAGGTGAGTCCCAATTTTTATTTTTTTTTGGTTTTAATTTAAGGTACTTGTATAATTAAATAAAACCTCAATTTAATGCTAAAACAATTTAGCATTAAAAGCTTATTCAAATTGTCAATCTGTAAATCACTGTAGTGATTGTATCATGGTTTGAGCTTGTTTTGCTGTGTCTGGGCTGGGATGTCTTATGAAATAATAAATTCTGACATATTCCAGCTAATTCTAAAGGAACAAGTTGAGATATTGTGTGTTTTTGAAACAAATACTATAAAAATACTAATCCAATACTAATTATTACCATCAAATTATCCACTAATCGTAAAAGTTTACAGGCTATTGCAGATATATATTATATATGCAACCTAAATAATTTAACAAGAAATATTTTAAAGAAAGCAGTTGATGTTGAGGTTTGAGGGCAAGATAATAACCTGCTCTCAGTCAGAATAATCATGAATTCTGTGACCCAGCATGGTAGCAAATTAAGGTTGGAAGAATTTGTAGTAATTTCTTTGTAGAAGTGGAATTCATGGTGGGAGCAACAATGGGTACACTTATGTTGTCGCATGCTACTTACCACTGATGTGCATCAGAATGACTACTGTGATAATGCTGCAATAAAATACAGGCTGCAAGAAATAGCACATTAAATGCAAATAATTTAAATAACTGCAATGGATGCTGTATAAGGAAAATAGTTATACATTCTGGTAATGGTAAATTTGAGTAGCATTTCTATGTTGCTACATTTGTTATAATGTGAATAAGCTCCCTTATGCAGTATTACAATATGAAAAAGTCATGTTCTGATTATGGTTTAGCATGACAATATGTATTGAAGGTGTTTTATAATAATTAGTTGTGTGTGCTAACTCTAATTCTTGATCTCTGCTGAAATGAAAAAATGAGTGGCCAGTGTGTAAGGAGTGAGCCATGGTCTTTCCTGTTTTCGTCCTCATCTTCAAGGAGTATAGATCTTCATGAGTGGGGACCTGGCAGCCAATGATTTATTTTCTTTTTGCACATTGCACTGTACGCTGTAGCTTACATTTGATGTGCAGAGATGCTGAGCCGTACCAGACAGTAATCAAAGGGTGTAAGGACTGACTCAATTATGGAAGTGGAGAACTGAACCAGTAACGCTTGAGGCCTAAATTTCTTGAGCTGTCTTAAGAAATACAAGCGCTGCTAGTCCTTCAATGCTCTCACTGTGGGAAGGAGGTTGGTGTCCAAAATCTTGCGATACATCCACCCTCCCTTCAAAAAGGTGCAGTTGTCCTGTCCCCTTTGCAGAAAGGTACACCTAAAGTATGAGGTTTCCACCCCATGCCTCATGGTTTAGATGGTGTTCCTGAAGTTGTACTCATCCTTGTTCTTGCTCCAAATATCACGAGTGAATTTGATACAAAAAAGCTACATGACCTTCTTTCATGCCTTCTCTGGATCCAGATGTTCACTGATAAACTTCAAACGGGCCTGGACATTTGCTGGCGTAAGCAGGCGATCTTAAGGTTTGAGACAATGGTACCAGCTCTCTTTGGGTCATTGACCAGGTCCTCCCTTGTGGTTTTGGGCTGATTTCTGACCTTTCATAGAATTATCCATACCTGATGAGGTGAGATCTTGCATGGAGCTCCAGAGTGAAATTGACGGTTATCTTGTGTTCCTTTTATATTCTATGTTCTAATAATTGTTCCAAAAGTTGTTGCCTTCACACCAAACTGCTTGCCAATTGTCCTGTAGTTTATTCCAGCCTTTGGCAGGTCTACAGTTTGGTCCCTGGTGTCCCTAGACAGCTCTTTAATCTTGAGCATGTTGAAGAGGCTAGAGTGTGATTGAATGTGTAGGCTGTTATCTTTACAGGTAATACGTTTAAAAAGGTGCAATTAAGACAAAGTAATTAGTGCGGAATAGTAGGTTCTTAAAGAAAAACAGGTCTGTGAGAGCCAGAATTTGTGCTAGTACTTATTTCATGCAAATTAATTATTTAATTATCATATAATGTATTGTTTATTTTAAGATTACTAAGAAGAAATAATATGAGAAAAAGAAAAGTCGAAATCCTGCAGAATTGCTGGCTTATACAAATAAAATGTGAGTTTATTTTCAGAGTGCAGAGTCAGATACATCTCCCACTTTGAGCAATAATGGTTAAGGGTCATACTCAAGAGCCAACATTAGTGGCATTGAAATTTGAACCCAAACCTTCAGTTAGATAGCAACACACTCTAACTACTGAACTATCACACCCTCATCAATGTGTAGCAACTGAAAAGTAATTCACACTTACGGGGATAAAGGCCATCACCTGTGCCCCCACTGAAAAGCTCCCCTTTTGACACTAAGTGAAAAAAGCTTGTTCCGCTATCGGGAAAAAGAATATGCTTAAATGCTTGTTTTCAACATTGTAGTTTAACGATTGAGGTTTTTTATTTAAATGTGGAGCAGTGGGAAATGTTTTTGATTCCAACCTAGTGCAGTGTCTCTTCACTCCCTGCATGTCGTGTATGGCATAGATGAGGGGCATTGAAATCCAGTTGAATTTTGTTTTTGTAAGGCTAAGCACCAGCTAAAATATTTATAATAATAATTAAATACAGCATACGTTAAGTTCATAACTTGTGATTTATTGATGGCTAGATAAATTATTTTCCCTATAAATTCAAGTAAAATGGCTTTAATGACTTAAATTTAGCCATGCCCGTGGTCTTCGGAGTTTGAATATTATGTTATATGTTACATTATATATATCACATATAATGTTATATGTGAGTGATGTATATGGTGGACAACAAGCATTAAAAAAGTGGAAAAAGAAGACATTTTTAAAAGAAGACATTTTAAGAACCTGTCCACTCACTCTGTTTTTTGTAGTGCTCACTTCATGTTAGACGACTGCCTATGGGTTGTGGAAAGCGGGACTCACATGATGACTGGATCTTAAAATGGGGGTGTAATGGGAGTTAGATATGAATGAGTATGAATGAGGCTTTAATACAGACTGTATAAACATACAATCAAACTACCACTGTTCAGCAATGTAGCGCACCGAAAGTCCCACACCGCTTGTCCCATGCCATTCTCTCCCCTTAGCATAAGATGTTACAATGTATAAATGCTGCACACATTCACCAACAGCTCTGTTTTTTGATACTATCACCAGGTGTTTTCCAATAATATGGGCATACCAAAAGTTAACTAGACATCTTCAAAAGCCAGGTTCATACCAGTCGGAATTCCAAATTCTAATGACTGGATCAGGCTGTCCTCTGCTTCTCTTCAGTGCGTACTTGTCTGCCTCTGGCTTAAATCTCAATGTTGTTATTAAGGACAGTCTCCCCACATTCACTGCAAATTAGTCCTCTTCAGCTATTTGAAAAAATATCTTCAGAATCTGAAGAACCAGCATTGGCAAATGTATAGTCCATCAGTCATAGCTGGCATATGATAGCTGCATTTCTGGGCTTTTCCATTAATATACTAGTAAACTAAACATGTTCTATTAATATAAATATTGCCAGTCTGTTACGAATTGTCCGTTCTTCCCCGGAAGAAGGGCGGCTAACGCGGAGATGTAGCGTTCAGCCGCTCGCGCCTTGTGAGCGCTCCCGGGTACCGACCACGCGGAGAAAAATGCATGCGTCGGTCCACGGCGAACGCTCCCACGGTATCCGACCCACCAACACCAACAGACACCAACAGAAAGGGGGAACAAACAAACAAAGTAACGAAGGGCATAATACCACAAACAAAGACGTGCGCAAAAGAGATGGAAAACTTAGAATAAATACAAAAGGAACTAAACATGTGAACAAAACAAACCAATCACCCAACTGAAACAATTAAGGACCAAACGAGGGACAGGTGCCACAGGCACCTGTGACATACCCCCACCCCAAGGGTCGCGCAAAAAGGAAAAGCGGCCCTAAAACAAAAGAAAATAAGAATAACAAACAGTACTGGAAAAACAAAAAACGGAGGGGGTTACGGTCCCTCCGGCGCTGAAGCCCGTTGGCTGCATCCGCTGACAGCGCAGAGCACGGCATCTCGCTGTGGAGCGCGGATCGGCGTCCTCCTGCTGCGAGGCGAGGATAGCGCCCCTGGCTCTCGGAGTCTGCGGCTGGCGGACCCTGGTGCTCGGGGTCGATAATGGAGCGGTCCCCGACGCCCAGACTCGGCAGTAGGCGGTCCCCGATGCTCGGCTTCCTCAGCGGTGCAGCCCCTGGTCCTCCAAATCAGCGGGGGGTGACCCCTGGTGTCCGGAACTCTCCAGATATTTGGGCACGTCTTTCTGTTACGAATTGTCCGTTCTTCCCCGGAAGAATGGCGGCTAACGCGGAGATGTAGCGTTCAGCCGCTCGCGCCTTGTGAGCGCTCCCGGGTACCGACCACGCGGAGAAAAATGCATGCGTCGGTCCACGGCGAACGCTCCCACGGTATCCGACCCACGCGGGGAAGGTGCGCAGCGCCGTACCGTGGTTGAACGCGGAAGGAGAGTCCAAAACACTGGGATAAAAGCCAAAATGTAAATTTAATAAAAGTTGGTGATGGGACACCAACAGAAAGGGGGAACAAACAAACAAAGTAACGAAGGGCATAATACCACAAACAAAGACGTGCGCAAAAGAGATGGAAAACTTAGAATAAATACAAAAGGAACTAAACATGTGAACAAAACAAACCAATCACCCAACTGAAACAATTAAGGACCAAACGAGGGACAGGTGCCACAGGCACCTGTGACACAGTCTAAACAAGTGTTTTTTTTTTATCTTAAAAAAAAAGATTCAAAATTCATGACAAAGCGTTTGTTTTAGCATAACCTGTTAAGATGATTTGTTTGAAAGTTAAATTAACAAAGGAGGCATAATACACAGAGCAACAGGAAACTAGCTGATAATTACCAATGTAAACATAATAAATCTCAGTATGCCACAGACACTAAAAAGCTAAAAGAATAACACAGAACAAATAGGTGCACAAATGAGTCAATTAAACACTTCTGAACATTATAAACTGAAAATAAATCCAGAGACTTATGTACACTTCATTGTCTCTTAGACATTTCAAAACAAAAGTTCAAAATCTTGGGCAAGCAAAAAAGAGTGACAGCACACTCCTCCCATTGGGCATGGCAGTGAAGCAATTAAAGTTAATAAGGGGTGTTGAATCCAGAGGGTAAATATTCCAGGATGTGCAAAGGTGGGCAAAATGGAGTGTGCACAATAAAATGAAGGAGCTGGGACAAGATCTAAAACCTCTGTTAAAGGGGTTGAGTTTTGAAAAGTGCAATTCTGGAGAACCAAACTGGCACTGCAAGTGCAATTAACTGCGTCATGATTTCTGACAGAAGAAGAAGCACTTAAGTGAGTGTGGTTAAACTTGAGAACACTGGAGCCAACATACTGTCCATGGGGTATGACAGACATGTCTTAAATGAAAGAGAACAGTGACACTCAGAGTACATCATCTAAAGATTAATTTTTGAATACATTTTTGGGAAAGTGTTTCTGTAGTTGTTAAATTTAAGCATGGGTCACTGTTGGTAGAAGAAAGCACTTGGATTAATGTTGGTATAATTGAGTGCATTTGGCTAACTGGAAGCTGACTTTAGCACACTTGGTTTGCTAGTGGCTGTCCAGACTATAAACTTAGACAAGCACTCACAAATGATTTAGACAGGCACTCACAGATTCAGCACTGAAAGTCACAGGACATTTAGCACAGACAATTCAGATGTCCACTATACAATAGTGATTCGGGAAAAGATTTGGGTTGACACTTAGCATTAGCGGAACAGACAGAAATAGACTCATTTACAGAATCGTCAAATTCAACATAATAAATAGACAAAGTGTTTCATATTCAGGACTGACAACATGTTCAGGCGCTGAAAGGACTGACAGTTTCAAATACATTAACCTAGAAGACAGCACCCTTAGTGAGACATAAAAAAAAGCTGCATGAGACAGGACATATTGTAGAGCCCTGTGACACAAATGGTTTGGTATTGTTTTTTTTTTTTTCATTTTGTTAAGTTTAAAAATAGTTTGTTTAAATTGACAGAGTATTTCACACAGCACTTCAGAGATGGAAGAAACAACATTGAATTAAAGTTTTGAGTTTTATTCATTTGATGCACTATTATTTTGTATTTGTGGCAAGTAAATGGTGCTGGTAATATAGTAATAACATCCATCCATCCATTATCTTCCTCTACTAGGGTCGCGTGGGGGGGGGTTCCCCATGCCCATCCAGAGGAGATTGTTTCGGACGCTAGACAGATAGACCCAGGACAGGGGGCCAATTTATCGCTGGGCACACACTCACTCACACAGACACACAAAATATGGGATAATTTGGAGAATTCAATTGGCCATGTTTTTGGACTGTGGGAGGAAACCGGAGAACCTGGAGGAAGCCCACGCGTACATAGGGAGAAGATGGAAACTCCACTCAGATTGGGATTCGAACCGGGAATCTCTAGCGCTGAAAGGCAAACGTGCTAATCACTCAGCCACTGTGCCACCCTAGTAATGACATTTATTCATTCATTCATTATATTCTGCTTTATCCTCTATTAGGGTCGCGGTGGGGTTCCCCATGCCCATCCAGGGGAGAACGTTTTGGGCGCTGGGCAGATACACCCAGAACAGGGCGCCAATCCATCGCTGCTAGTAATGACATATTCATCTAATTTAAATAGAAAAAGTTGCCTTAATCTTTATCTTTGTAACATACAGAGAATAGGGAAAAGGTAAAGAATTGTTTAAGATTGTTAGAGCCAAAATTGTGAAAAGAAGTACAGAGGTTTTGAGTTTTGTTTTTTGCAGCTCTTTGCACTATATCTAACCTTCCTTGCTGTGAATGGAATACAAAAGATTGCTAAAGATCGCAAGAAAGGATTGATAGAATATTGACTAAAGAACATCAATCAACTTTTAAACAAATTCAAAATGACCGGCAGACAAAAGGTACAACAGGGTCATCTCAAACTATCGATTGCCATCTAAGTGAACTGGGATGCTATGATGGAAGTGCCAGGAGGCCTCCATTGTTGACAGAGAGATAAAAAGCCAGAATCTAGCTGCGGAGGCTATATTTTATTTTATCCGATGTTGTATGCCTTGACTGCATAAAGGTCTCATGAACAATGAAGACAAACAAAAAAAAAAAAAAAAATTATAGCGTTGGACCTCCATCCAACATTATGGATCGTTCAATAGGGCAATGACCCCAATAATAATTCCATCCATCCATTATCTTCCGCTTTATCCTATATTAGGGTCGCGGTGGGGTTCCCCATGCCCATCCAGGGGAGAAAGTTTTGGGCGCTGGGCAGATACACCCAGGACAGGGCGCCAATTATCACTGGGCACACACTCACTCACACAGACACGCACACTCTATATGGGGCAATTTGGAGAACGCAATTGACTTGATCCATGTTTTTGGACTGTGGGAGGAAACCGGAGAACCCGGAGGAAACCCACTCGGACATGGGGAGACCATAACATAGAGAAAATAGGAGTGGGCCGGGCAGCACGGTGGCTTAGTGGTTCACCTCTCCGCACTAGGGATCCCCATCTGGGTGGAGTTTCCATGTTCTCTTCGTGTCCGTGTGGGTTTCCCCTGGGTTCTCTGGTTTCCTACCACAGCCCAAAAACATGGATCAAGTCAATTGAGTTCTCCAAATTGCCCCATATAGAGTGTGTTTGTCTGTGTGAGTGAGTGTGTGCCCAGCGATAGATTGGCATCCTGTCCTGGGTGTATCTGCCCAGCGCCCGAAACTTTCTCCTCTGGATGGGCTTGGGGAACCCCCCCGCGACCCTAATATAGGATAAAGCAGAACATAATGGATGGATGGATGGATAGGAGTGGGCCTACTTTTGAAAATAATAGATATAGAGATCCTAATGGTTCCTACATATTGGTTTACTTTTAGATAAATAATGACAACATGTTAACTGTTTTGTTATTGATTAATTTTATTAGACATTGTTGAAGAATGCCCAACTGTAAAGTCATTAATTTTCATGCATAATTAATCATGCATGGTGCGACAAGGTTACACTACCATTAAATGCACTATGATAAAAAAAGTAATATAATTATATACATTAAATGCCAATTTTACTAGTTAAAATAAAAATGTTACACAATAAAATACTATTCAAATTTCCTAAGAATTATGCTACACATTTATTTATAATGAAAAATATATTTAATGTGAATGAATATGTGGTATATATAGTGAATGATTCCAATGAATAAACACAGTTATGACAAATGATCTTGATTGTGTAAGACTGGTACACGTTTGTGCTAACATGTTCAATAAAGTCTTTTACAACTACGTTTATTTTTTCAGGAGAGTGGCTCAGTGTATCTGCAATTTTCCTGCTCTACGGCTCTGCAACTCGAAGTCATATTCGAGGTGCTGGAGGAGTTTGACTGGACATCCTTCTCTGTAGTAACCACACGACACCATGGCTATGAAGACTTCCTGGACATGGTGGAGGGCATTACAGATGGTTCATTCATTGGCTGGGAGAGGAAAAGCATTGTGATGCTTAACATTACTGATGATCCAGGGGGAGCTCGAACCCGTCGTCTGTTAAAGGAAAATGAAGCACAGGTGAGGAAGACTTTTTTAAATTTAGGCCTAATATATATATATATATCACAAAAAAACACAATAAAATATTTATCTATAAGACTCATAGAACCTACAAAACAAGTGGCTGGCATGCACAATGTCACAGAGCAGCTTCACATTAAGTTTCAATCTGATCCAAAGGTTACTAACACAATCCGGAACAGGCAGCCATTCTCCATGTTCACTGACTTGTCTGATTAATTGTACCTTGTGTCCAACAAGCATGGCTTCTAAGACCCTAATCAAAGGCTGATTTAGGGGGATATTCAAACTGCATATCATTGTGACTTGCAGCTTGTCGAATACCTTTGTGAAAAGAAAATCCAAGGTAGTTAAAGATTAAAAACAAAATTGGGGTCAGAACTGGGGGATTGGCTGCAATAGAAAGAAAAAAAAATGTTTGTTTTGCATTTGTCATTTTAGTTAAAATCATTTGTTGCACTCAAACCTTGAGATAGCCTCAACTGCTTCAATCATGCTTATTCTTACTCATGCAGGATTTGATTAATTAAATAAAATTATTGTAAGCAGTGTGTTGACACAGATCTTAGATAATACATATTACACATGAGTCACTGAAAAATAGGAATACCATCTGCATTCCTTTTTATCTATCCATCATGATTTGTCTGTCAGTAAATCAATCTAAATCAAAATTTGACAGAAATATACAATTCTAGCAATATTGATGATGTAATTTGACCTGCTCAATAATGAAACCTATATTATTTACAGATTAACTGGGTCTAACCAAAGAATCATCACAATTTTATACAGTTTCAGAGATTTTGTCCCTTAATACAATTATAAGTACCTCAGTGTTATCAGAATTTAGCAGCAGGAATTAGACATGCAGTTGTTGATTTCTTTATAGTGTTTCCTAAGATTATTGAGTTAACAAACATTATAAGGTTTAGCCGAAATGTGCAACTGTGTGTCATCTGCATAAGATATCTGATTCTATGTTTGTGAATTATTGATCCTAATAAGCTCAAGTTCATTGTGTGCTCCTCAAACCATTGCAGAACCTTTTTTGCTTTGTGGCCTGCTGTGAAATTGGTCATAGCTATCAGAAAATAGCATTTCCATTTATGGAAGTACAGTACATTATCTGTGACAATGTTTAGGTAGTTGGTACTTGCTGAAAGAACATCTACATGGATGGAAACTGCATTTACTTCTTTAGCAATTTAAGCCACAGTTGGATCGGACCACATAGGTCAGCCATCACTCCCCTGTACATCAATGGGCCTTGGCTCTACCCATAACCCTGGTCCTTGTCAAACTTGCTCAAGCGCTTACATTTGACAATTTTCCTACTTTTTTCATGTAATCTGTAATATAATATAATGTCATTTCTTCATATATCACACCCACTAGATGACTTGATGAAGAGATAATCAGTGTTATTAACTTGACCTGTCAGTGGTCATAATGTTAAGTCTGTTCAATATAGACTAAAACAAAACCAGACCCAATCGTTTAGTACAACAGGTAAATAGAATATTACTGAATAATACATTTTCCAAAGCAGAAACAAGCTATGTATTTAATCAAGATAATTTTGTAATTATTGGAAAAACTAAACGTGTATATGACTAACAAAATATGATGACATAATGAACATTTTATGGCGGCACGGTGGCTTAGTGGTTAGCACGTTCGCCTCTCAGCGCTACGGATTCCCGGTTTGAATCCCCATCTGGGTGGAGTTTCCATGTTCTCCCCGTGTCTGTGTGGGTTTCCTCCGGGTTCTCCGATTTCCTCCCACAGTCCAAAAACATGGATCAAGTTAATTGAATTCTCAAAAATTGCCCCATATAGAGTGTGTCTGTGTGAGTGAGTGTGTGCCCAGCGATGGATTGGCGCCCTGTCCTGGGTCTATCTATGGGGAACCCCACCGCGACCCTAATAGAGGATAAAGCGGAAGATAATGAATGAATGAACATTTTTTTCTAGTCCAGAGATGATTTTCTGTGTTCAAAAGCATGTAACATTTTTGTCATAATCTATTAGAGTATCCCGGTTATGACTGCATTACAATGATCACTTACTCATTTTTTAGGGTTCATGATCTGTCTGCAGCTCCTTGTATAATGTGCCAGGAAAAAATGATTCCATTATTCCAGAAAACATTCTGTAAATAAAATAAAATTTTGGGTCTGGCACATCATTTCTGTAATCCCCTTTCTGTCTGGACATGTTACAATTCGTGTGTAACTGTGGAGAGTGTGAAGGTCACATGGTCCAATAAGCTACCAGCAAGGATATTAAAGATGCATGGCTTTGGGCCAACCTTCTAGAGTGTGCTAGTCAGAAGAAGAACTGTAAGTCCAGAAATAGGCTAAATAAATCAAATTGTGCCCCTTTGGACAGAAGCAGCAGGTGCTATAGCCCTCAAAATGGTGCACCTGTATCTGTTTGCACTTGAGAGGGTACCTCTAAACCTGAACGTAGAACATGGACCTGGACCTCTTCTTGAGCTTCACAGTGGTGTGTTTGAATTTTGGAACTGAGCAATTTTATGAGTGTAACAGAAGAACATTTTGTTTAAATGCATTTAAAGTCAATATGCAAATCTTTATAGATCTGTAAATGGAAAGAAAAAGATAAAAGGGCGGTTTTAAAGGTTCTCAGTGCATCAATCACAAAAAGCATTGCTATGCCTTTTGCCATCACCCCATTTAAATTACAAATTGCTAGGAGCAAGAAGGTTATCAGAGTTAGAAATTATTGATTGATTCCGCATGAACATGAATGTGGACTGTAGAAGTCAGAAGTGTTTTAGTCACATTAAGCATGGATTAAGAATATATTTCTTAAGCAAGCTTTTCTAATGTTGTCCAGCAAGACGTTTATAGATAAAGTATGTAAAGAGTCCTGAGGTGAGATGGGATTTACTTCAGAGAGCAAGTGGGAGCAAGAGCAAGAACTGCTAGAATCACTGTTAGAATGAGATCAAGCTGACCTATCAATATGGATCAAAGAAAAAGTCTAATCTAGGTGAATAAACAAAAAAAAGTTTCTGAGATGATAAGTGCATGATATTTAATAAGATTTATCAAAAAGTAATGAACACAGATAATATTGTTATCATAATAATGTTATCATTAGTGTCAAACAAGTGTTGATATTTTAATATTGATGTGTTCACACTAGAGCTGTATTCAACTACAAATTTTCGTAGTCGAATCTGATTTGTCAGATTTTCCCTATAGTCGACTGATAGTCGAAAATTTCACCACAAGATGGCGCTATAAGCATAGTTTTTAAAAAAGATTTTTTTAATATATATTTTACTTGTTTTTCTAAGAAAAGAAAACCTTTTTTTTTTTTCTTTTTTCTTTTTTTTTTCTAGAAATTAGGATTATTTTATTTGACAAAAGGCTATATATATAACGAAAACAAAGACATTTCATGTAAAAACTAATGCTTAGCCGCAGCCATGGACACCCCCATGTGGTCAAAATGGTACATTCGACTATGAGGTTCATAGTCGACTACGGTTCTCCGAATCGAATCGTCGAATCAGCGAATATTGCAGCTCACCCCTAGTTCACACTCAACAAAAGTTTCACATGGTGAGACACAAAGTTGAATTATGGGGAGAGAGCTGTTCGAATGCTTGTGTTTTTGAATGGGATACAGTTTTTAGTAAGCACCTGGGTGATTGTCTACTTAACTAGGGACACATAAATGGACTTATACCCAGTGACCATAAATTAGCAGTTTCAAAGATATGTAAAATAAGCAAAGGGAACATTCAATGTCTTCTGATTAAGTTCAACTGTTGTAGTAATACTATTCTTAGAATAAAGGTTATAAATGAACTATATTCTAGATACAGTTAAGGATGTGATTTATTACAGATATATTTATATCCAGATTCCTCTAAACCTGGAACTAGAACATGGACATGGACCTCCTCTTGAACTTCATAATGATGTGTTTGAAGTTGGAGGGGATAAGTAAAGGACAAGTAGGGTGGCACTTTGGGAATAATCAATTTTATGAGTGTAACAGTAGAACCTTTTGTTTAAATGCATTTAATGTCAATATGAAAAAACATATAGATATGTGAATGGAAAGGGCTGCTTTAGTGGTTCTCAGTGTATCAGTTACAAAAAGCATTGCCGCGTCTGTGCCATGACCCCCTTTGAATTTCAAATTGCTATGAGCAAGAAGGTTATCTGCAGGAAACATTGTCACTTGATTGATTTCACTTAACCATTTCTCAAGGTGAGACATGGAGTTAAATTGTGGAAAGAGCTTTTAGTAAGGATCGTGGATGGATGTCTGCTTAACTGCGAACATAGAAATTAACTTATACCCACTGATCATAAAATGCCAGTTTTACAGTAAACCAGTTATAGTAATACTAATCTTGGAATAAAGGGATACAAATAAACTATGTTCTAGACTCAGTTAAGTTTGTGATTCACTACATACGTGTTTGGATCCAGATGCAATAATCTTCATTAAAGTTTTTCGTTTTTTCCCCCCTTTGGCTGTTCCTATTAGGGTTCACCACAGTGCATCTTTATTCTCCCCTTTGCCCTGTTCTGATTATGAATCGTTTATCACCCAAACTGCCTCCATGTCCTCTTTCACTGCATCCATAAACCTCCTTTTAGCCTTTGTCTCTTCCGTCTGCATGATGACTTCATCCTCAAAATCCTTAAGCCAATATAAATTTCATACCTTTCTGCACATGGCCAAGCCACCTCAATTTTTCCTCTCTAACCATGTCTCCAAAACATTTTACCTGTGCCAACTGTGATGTAAACTAATTTCTAATGTTGTCCATCTGTATTACTAATGATAGTTGCAGCATATTTACCCTTGCTAGGGCCATCAGTGCTGTCTCCTGCTTTTGATCAGGGGCATCATTTTAAAGCTGCACAATATTGCAGCACTGACACTGTCCTGTAAACCTTTTCTTTTACTTACATATCACAGATCACTTTTGCAAATCTATGCCATTTACATCACCCTGCTGGCACTTTCTTCCTAAGCTTTCACCTTATTCTCTATTACTTTGTACTCTCGACCACAAGTACTTAAACTTCAATAAAAATCAACTTCCTGACCTCAACCATACGCAAATGAAACTTTCTGCCATCCTCCCTCTAATTTATATACATGCATTCTATTTACACCGCTAATGTTTATCCCCCTTTTTTAATGTATACCTCGATCTCTCCAGACTCTCATCAGTCTGCTCCCTTTCCTCAGATCACACTGTCATCCACAAGACTCAGAGCTGACCCACTGTCATATTCCCGAACACCTTCACATACTTCTCTACCACTCCCTATTTCCTTAGTTAATACCACAGCTTCTCTCAAAGCACCCTATTTAAAGCTTTCTCTTCCTTATTCTTTTCCATCTATATTATCAAAATAAGCATTGCACATATTCTCCTTAACCTCACACATTAAACAATATAGTTCAAAACTTCACTACCTTCTCCTCTACAAATCTGTCTTTGAACTAGTCTTCCAAGTCCTCCAATATCCTTTCCACTCTTAAGTATTTTTAAGCTGTCCTCATGTCCTCCTTAACCATCTCTACATCGTAAAACATTAAACTTAAAATACTTTTTTTTACCTTTTCAGTACATCTTTCTCATTTGACAACACAATTTCATCTGCATCATTCATCTTTCGGCAGTCATACCTTCAGCATGGTACATAGCCCTAGTTGCTCCCTAGGCACCGTGTGCTGCCTGCCGCTCCGGGTACGTGTCTTCATTTTTCCAGTGAGTATATGTACAGTATGTGTTTCACTGCTCAGATTTTTAAATGTGGATTAAATACACAAATTCCTCTGTGTATACACACAGTAGGCAAAATAAATTAATTAAAGTACTTTTATTACTTTATTCATATAGCACTTTTTACAATAGTAGATTGTCACAATGCAGATTTACAGTATTGTAAGCCTTTAAAAGAGCAAGCTGAAGCAACAGTGGCCCTTTTATGTTGTTATTTTAAGGAAGAAACCTTGGGAGGACAAAGGTTCAGTGGGGGAATCATCCTCTTTGAGCAGCATCAACAATTATTTTTGTAGTGTGATTATGTAGCAATCAGGTGACCTGTATTTATCAATTGGAACAACTCTAACAACTCCAGGAAATTGGCAACACCTCAAAAGAAACAAACAAGAAAAGCAGTGAGAGCTAATAAAGCACAGTATTTAAGTAATAACCAGAGATTGACCCAGTGCAGCATGTGACTTCGGCATAACTGACTAAAGCAGCATAACTGAAAAGGGAAGATACTGCAGACTCTACTTAGTTGAGAGGGCTTCCTGGAACAGCATCATTTCAGTGTCACCCTCTACTAATAATGAGCTGGGTGAAGAGGTGAAATGCAAGTACAGACTATCCCAGATCACCAACCCAACAACACCAAGCCTGAGATCTACACCTTTATCTACAGGGAATTATTTAAAACAACATTAAATAAATGTGGTTTTGATCTATTTTTAAAGATTGATAGTAATTGTGAATTACAAACAGTAACTGGAAGGCTATTCCAAAGTTGAGGAGCCTTGTGGGAGAACGCTCTTCCACCAGCAGTAATTTTATTTTTTCTAGGAGCTAAAAGTAAACCAGCATCTTGAGATCTGAGCTCTCATTTTGGCTTATACAACTAAATCAGTTCATTCAGTTACTGCGGAGCCTGATTATGTTATATTATTTATGTTATTATAAAATTTTAATTTACAAAATAAAAAAAAATATGCAAAATAAAATTTTGTACTCAATATGAAACTTAACTGGTAGCCAGTGTAAGTTTGATAACACAGGGCGGATATCAAACTTTCTGGTTCTAGTTAAAACTCTAGCTGCAGAATTTTGAGTTGTAGTTTATGTAAAGATTTATTAGAACATCCTGTCATAAATGAATTATAATAATCTAAACTTGAGGTATTAAAAGCATGAATTAGTTATATAGGGCAAACAGAAGTTGTCTGTCACACAAGTCCACCTGGAATTAAACGCGGCTGCGCAAATACAGTGCAGAGCCGCGGCGCTCTAATGCGCAGAAGGGAGCCAGGCACTCAGGTAGAACGAATAGGGAATATTTATTACCGGTGCTCAAAACACCAAACACACAGGTACAAAGGACAAGTGTAACATGAAACGAAGACGCGCACGGACGACATGTAACCCCGGAACTAAATACCCTAACATATCCCGACACGTGCACAAAACCACCCAATGAACCCGCGAAGCTAATTAACTAAAATACCCACACGAGACAGCTAATTAACTAAACGCAGGAACACAAACACAGAACCCAAAAACAAACAACGGCCGAGAAACGGGTGCCCTAGGCACCCGTTACAATGTCCCTATAGTGGTCCCAGGACTGACCATTGCGTAACACTATATTTAACTTGAGCAAGATCAGAACATTGATTGTTAACACAGGTGAACTGATATCGATCTGTCAAATAGGATTTAAACCACTGGAGTACAGATCGTGTAAGATCATGTTTTCTGTGTTCTCTATCTATCACGTAAGATGTTACGATTTATAGCGTCCAATGCTGCACTAAGATCTAACAAGACAAGAAAAGAGATTTGGTTATTATCAGAGGACATTAATAAGTCATTAACTACTTTAATTAATGCTGTATCAGAGCAATGGTGAGACCTAAAACGTGACAAACTTTATGAATGTTATTAGCGAGATGTTGGTTATTTTAGCAGTTGAACACATTTTTTTTTCTAAGATTTTAGAGACAAAAGAAAGGTTTGATATAGTTGAATAGTATTAGATGAGCCAAATGAGTTTTTTTAATGACTGCACACTTCAGATTTTGGGGGACATAGACTATTTTGAGTGATGAATTTATAATTTTTATTAAAGTGTCTAAGATTTGGTAGGAGGTCTTGAAACAGATTTGTAGATATTGGGTCTTATTAATGAGACAAGCTCTTTAGATATGGGGTTACTAGAGTTCCTCCATTCTTTTAAAATATGTGTTCATTACAGTCATTTTCATGCTTTTTTGTAAAATCCACCACCATTTGCCCTTCCATGTCCTTCCAACATTTTTTCATCATGCCTTTTTTATTTTAACAACTTCATTCCAACCAAAACTAAATCTTCTTTTGATGTCTTTCCCAAAAATTAAAGTTAAAAAATATATATTTCCGAAATTTCACCAAGAAATCTCAAATCATGTATGTGAGTCATACACGCTGATATTTATTAAAACTTACTTACTAAAACACATTCCTGATATACTATGCACATTTCTGATATACTATGCTTAAGATTACTTTTACCCCATTTCTTCTTCCATTTATTTTATAGTAGAACAGTTTAAACCCATCACAAATGCTACCAGTTTAGAGCTGTTGCTATCTCAGGTATGGTTACAGGGGTGGTGTGCAATATGAAGTACTTTTTTGCAAAATATGATATGTAGCATGTGCATGTGTCCAAATGAATTTTCTGTTGCTTTTATGTTTGAATTAAAACATTTTATAAACTATTAATTGTATACCCACATTCATCACAATATCATGCATGTTACAGAAATAGTCTTTGAACACACTGAAAATTATCTTACTATATGTGGCAGAAATAAATAAATTATCCTTGGTTTGCAAAGACTAAACTGTTTTTGGATGGTCCAATTAACAGATATCAATTTCTAAATTTGTTCATATTCAACTTTTTTGTTTGTGATTAGTTTGTGATTAAAAATGAAAATCACTTTTTTTAAATAACTTTTTTTCCTGTTAAGTGAAAAAGAAAAGAAATTTACTGATTTAAGTTTTTCACTGCATTTTTATAAAGCATCTATAATTTTTTTATTTTGTGACATTTGGTAAGGGCCAGTAGGTGTTTAGTCTGGTAACTGTTTATCTAGTTGTTTATTTGCTTATTGCAACAGGACACTTTTATTACAATTACTTCCACTGCCTGTGACAACTTCTTGTTTTACTTTATAGGTGCGGCTCCTGTACTGCTCCCATGAAGAGGCAGAGCAAATTTTTAAGGCAGCATGGCTCTCAGGCCAGGCGACTCCATCACATATGTGGTTTGCTGTGGGGCCAGCCCTTTCTGGTCTTGGAGTGGAAGGCCTGCCCAAGGCTCTGTTTACTGTACGACCTCAGGGGTGGCGAGATGAACCCCGCCGGCGGATTGCTAAAGGTGTGTCGGTACTGACGCATGGAGCCATGGCACTCAGAAGGGAATATGGTAGTGTCAGAGGAACAAGTTTTGCTGGAAACTGTATGACTGATGGAAATCAAACACAGAGGGTGCCAGACAGAATCAGGTAAAAACAAAATATATCTAGGTTATTCTGGTAATGCAAAACTGATTGTTGTATCTTGATGTATCTCAACATGCCTATTTAGAAAAAAAAGCTCTGTAAATATCAAAGAAGTAATCATTTACGAGTTTAACCAGGCATTTTTGAGCTGGAAAAGCATTAACACTCACTTGCCAAAAGTCTATTGTCATGCCTTATACCTGTGTCCTGTAAATAGCAATGGTGCTTTGACTAGATTTGTGGCAGTGGTCTTAAAATGAGGTGTATTCAGGTAAATTTTACTTAGGAATATGTCAACAGTCAGACATTCATTGCTATCTTCGCAATGAATTGTCAACACAGGCAAGAGTCCAACAGCACAGAACGCTGAATAGCCACTGGACGCTACTAAATATCACTGGATTTGTGCAGAGGATGCATATACATAGCAAACAGTAATGTGATATTATGGAATATTGGCAGTCCATCGAGTCCAGGTAGCTATGTAATATATATATATATATATATATATATATATATATATATATATATATATATATATATATATATATATATATATATATATATATATATATATATATAAAACAATCTGCCAAAATCAGACCGCAAATGACTCTTAAAGGGAATGGCATGTGATGTGAATGGTTGGTTTGCATGTTACAACAAAAAACGCGCTTATTAATAATTAAATTAGTACATGACTTTAGATAGATAGATGGATATACACACACACACACACACACACACACACACACACATACATAGGAGTTTTTGTACTTTTCCCGTCCTTATGATAGCAAGGACACACCCTTAATCAAACTATAATAGGGCCCCCTGTGTCCCTGAAACCATCTTTTAGGTCTTACATTTTAGAAGTAATGGAATCTAGAGGATTTAGTCTGAAAATATGACTGATATTTAACAATTTAAAACATTCCTCGTTGTGTGACTTGGGTAATAGCACTTGGACTGTCAGTTTATGTCAATATAAAATATTTAGTAGGTCAGAGAGTGGGCCAGAGCAGCAAGTGTAAAAGAGGTAGCTTCCAAAATTGAAGAAAATAATAAAATAACTTTATTCAAAATTGTAGACATAGAAGTTCAAGTGGAAGAAAGATTTTGACAGCAAAACAAACAAAAACGGTGAGAATTGCTAACTAACATTATAGTTAAAATATTTCTTCAACTATATGCTATATACTGGATTTCTTAAATTAATGTCTTAACAATGCAGTAATACAAAAAACTTAGATTGCTGGGCTATTATCTAAAGCTTCTAAGCCATACAATAAGTTTTCCTTTACAAAATGGACCATTAAGAGCTGACAAATATAGTTTATATTTTGAGTACATTTAGGGTTATTAAATTGGCAGATGCTTTCAAGCAAATGACTTATAAGTGGGGCAGAAATCAATGTAAGTTGTAAAAATGCTGACAATGATACATGTGATGAAAGTGTGAAATTGTTAAAGACAAAACAAAGTAATTATTTTATGTCTGGGTACAATGACGAGATCCATGATCATTTACTTTCAGTGTTACTAATGATGGTTGCAGTGTACAGCAGTCGATTAATACCAAGATTTCACACATTGACATTCAAAGCAGAGACATGCACACTCACTTAAAGGAGAACTGCCACATTGTGTTGTTGATTACAACAAAAAAGGCAGTGCTTTATAATGCTAAGTATCACGATACTTGTTCCTTCTGACTAAGGCTGAATGCTTAAATTTTTCTATCAGCATAGAATTACCCATTTCACTTTATAACATTGGTATGGTCCCTCACAGCCAGAGTCTGCTAAACTTCCATATTTCCTTCTGTTTCCTATCAAATTATCTTATCTGGATTTTGTCTGGTGATAGGTATGATAGGTTTTTATGCAGACTTACCGTGAAAGTAATTTATTTGTATGGCACTTTTTCAAACAGTACATTGTCACAAATCAGCTTGATACATGCCTGAACCTCCAAAAAGCAAGCCAAAGCAGCAACGGCAAGAAAAAAACTGCCTGTTACATTGTTTTTAAAGAAGAAACCTTGGGAGGACCAAGGTTGTCCAGTGGGGGACTCATCCTCCTTGAGGTGCCAGGCAAGTTCAGTGAGGCCATCCTGCAGGACTTCAATGCCACGAGTCCAACAGAAATCAAGGTTCTGCCAGTAATCTTCATAGACGATGTGATCTGGCAGTGTTATGGAGAGTGTTAGCTCAGTGGTTAGATTGTTGGGCTATGAATCTGAATGTTGTGGGTTTAAATCCCAAATCCACTGACGTTACCAATGTGGGTCCTTGAGTAAGGACCTGATGTAAAAAAAAGTGGGGGTACAGAAGATGATAATGATTTGAAAATTCAACAGTGTAGCTGTTTTTTTTTTAACTACTGACTTGTGTTGTACTCATTTGTAAGTCACTTTGGATAAGAGTCTGCTAAATGACCAAATGTAATGTAAATGTAAGAGCTAATGATACCTCAAAGAAAACAGATAAGAACAACAATTAATGCTTATAAAGCACACTAATTATTTAGCAGACAAATTGATTATTGACACAGTGCAGCACATCTCTGCATAACTCACTAGAGCAGACTTTTGTTATTTTTTGTTTTTTTTGTTTGAAAGCCTTCACAAGATTGGCCTTTATTTTAAATAGTACTTGCTAAAAACTGCAATTTAGCTGAATTTTAGGGAGCCAGCCCTAACATAATAGGTTAAGGCAAAAAGTATTTTGAAAGGTTTTTAATTATATTATACAATTGAACCTTTATTATGTTTTTTTTATTTTATTTTACATACACTTACCTGCCATTTTATTAGGTAAAACTCACTTACAACTCACTTTATTAGGCATTGTTCTCACTTACCATATAGATGCACTCTACAAACTGTAGTCCATCTGTTTCTTTACATACCTTGTTAGTCTTCTTTTATAGGATCCCTACAGATAAGGTATTATTAGAGTGGTGGATGATGGTATGTATGGATCAGAAAACTGTATGTTTTGATTGGTGTACACTTTTTTTTCCAGCAGCACTGCTATGTCTAAGCCACAACACACTAAAACACCATCACTATGTCAGTATCACTGCAGTACTAATCATCCACCACCCTAATACCTCCTCTGTGGGGGGGAGACCCTGCGACCCACTCCTAAATAACACAGAACACTTAATAAAACACATAAACATTAAGTACAAGCGTGGCTGCAATGCATCCTGGAACCCGGCGCCACCCCGAACCCACGTAATGGTCACCACAATATTATATCTAATCATTAATAAATTAAATATCAATTAGTTGGGCCATAGGGATGTGTTGAACTAAGATGTAGCCTGTAGTTAGCATGACAATTGTCTACAAACTTGTGATTAGTCAGTCTGTTTTTTTAAAGTAAAAAAGGAAATTTATAGATAAGCATTTTAAGGTTAAAGAATATAAGACTACCTTGTGACTCATTGAGAAGCAATGAGTTTATTAAATTAACATTAACATACATCTGTTGGCTAGTAGAATTGCTGTTGAGCCATGTTTATTGCTGAATCACAGTTTCTATGTGACGCACATGCATTGCATTGCACTGGGCGCATGTGGGACTGGCAGCGACATATTTCTCTACATCCTTTCTCAATGTGCAGCACCAGAAGCGTTGGCCAAGGAGTTTTTTTTAAATTAATTATTCATACTACTTGAACAGTAGTAAGAGCAGTGTGCCACCCGAGTTATGCTTCCATTTGTAGTCATATGTGTATCTGAGGTATCGTCTGGTACAATGCGTGGTATACCACGCATCCCATTCTCTGACATAATTTATATTGTTTTATTTTATATTTATTCAATGTTAAACTTTTAAACGTTTTTCTTGCATATGGTTGGGTCCAGCATGCCACCATATTTCTAAAACATGCAGTGCTGCATAACTCAGTTGAAGGAGCCCCCAGTCTGTCAGCATTTTACTACCACTCTCTTAAACCACTGGTGTCCAATAACAATGGTGCCCGCAATATTTTCTTATCTATCCAGTTGAATAATGTTTTTAAATGTTGCACTTAGATCCAATGAAACAAAAAAAAGACTAAAACGTTTTTGAGATCTTAGTAGTAGTCTTTAAAGTTGTTGATATGTATTAACAGACATTTCTTTAAAGGGCTGACCCTTTATAAATGTATTCAATGTAATTATTCCTGTTGGGATATAGCTGATAATAAACAGCCATTAATGCTGCCCAGATGCTAAACTTAAATGAACGAATGAACAACATCCAGAACACTCTGTCTTCTGTTTTGGTCTTTAAGCACCATAATAGCTCATCCTTTATTTCCATTCTGTTGCTGATCATCTATTTCCTCCTTATTATCAACTCTCCCTAGCGTGTTTGTCGTTTCCAATGGAATAATGCCACTCATAATGATTCCAGAGTTATAAAAGTTTGATGTATTAAAGAAATTTAATTTGTCTTCTATTTAGCTTAAGTTAATAAAAATAATCTTCTTTAACACATAGGCATCAATATTATTCCTGCCCTGCTTTTTTATTGTCCTGTTTCCACAACCATGATAAACCCCAGAATAGACCATTTTATTGGCACTTTCAGAACAAAGGAACTTTTTTAGTGGTACACACCTACACAAATTTAATAGCCTAAGCACTCCCTTTCAGGATGCGTTCTCCCACTTTTCAGTTCAACAGTCATCGTTGGCTTTCATTTCTGACTGTATGTGACTTTCTCCTTGAGAGCTTCCTCCCTTCCCCTTTTAGCTCCCACACTAATGCAGAGACACAATTAAGAGCAAACACAATAGGTGAGTGAGTTAGCTTTCTTATTTCTTTGGTTCCGCCTCTCACTCATTCACAAATGTCATTTGATCAACGCCGCTGCTGCCACACACATAATTACATTTAATTTTGGTCAATTATGCTCTGGCCACTGACATTTCTTAACTTTTTAACTTAACTTTAAATTGTATCTTTATAGTATTATGTGTCATTCAACTTTGTCTTTGGCATTATCTTTTTAATTCAAATTTTCTCTGATTCATCTTGATTGCCTCTTTAAGTTTCGTACATAGTTCCCCTGTTTCTCTGTCAATTCTGTCTAAAAACCTAAAGCGGATAACTGTTTTAATTTAAAACATCTGATATGTTTTCCAGGTCATGTTAAAAATCAGATTTTTAGTAGCTTAGATAGAGCTTCTTCTTCTTCTATTGGTGCAGGGCATATAGATTTGATTTTGCTTCCTTATTCTTGTTTCCAAGTCGATGTTGCCAATCTGTTTTTTCCTTTTTTCTTATTTCTGACATTGCAATTTAAGTCTCCTAACACCAGTGAAAATAAACATATTGCACTTTATACAACTTAAGTGCCTTTTAACATATGAGTACCACCCTCTGGACCTATATTGACTATCATTCATTTCTTTAAATATATTTGGTTTCTTTGTACAGGACTGCTTTACTATTACACTCTTTTGTGCAGACAAATAAATGTCATTTCAGTTGTTTCCATTTGTATCTGTCTGTTCTATTATTCTATTTTGCCGTAGCCAAAATAGGTTGTTGGTTTAATCCGACACATCTTCTAGGTACTGACATAGATGAACATAACAGAAACATAAAACTACAGGTAGAATATCTTTCTAACCTTCCCTAATATAAGCAAGCCTATCAGCATCAACAAAGCATTCATAATTAGAGGGAAAAGTTAATAATGCAAGTTTAATTTGATTACATTCCTTACATGGGTGGAGATTCCATGTTTTCTTCAGGTTGTCTAGTTTCCTTTCACAGTCCTCTTCATTTAACTTCTTCATATTTGTAAATAAATTATTATGATAATGTATTTGTATATTTGAGTTCTTGTTCACTGAAATATTTTGTTACAGTCTCACTACATTAAGACATAATTATTACTAGTTACATTTTTACAATTTAGCATGCAAAACCTGTTTTTGCAAACATAAACTACCAAACTTGTCAGACTACTGCACTGTACATTCCAACAGAATGTAAATAATTATTCCAGAAAATTATTTAGCACTAGCCAGCACCTTTTCTTTTCTAAAAACTAGGGCACTTTGAGCAACAAATCTCCTAGTGGTTGAATCACTGAGTGGCAAAATCTTTTGAACAAATTGATTCCTCATAAACAACGGGTGCCACAACCAACAATAGCAAGGAATCTGTGCTCTTTTAAGGGTTTTGGTTTTAGGCTTCCCTCATTATTATTCCATTAATACTATTTTTACAGGTTTTTAAAAGCTAGTTTGCTTGTAAAGTATGAAAGTGAGATCTATGTGAGAAACTTCTAATACTGAGTGTAAACATGCGCACTTTACTTGTAATCTGATAAGCAAAAACAGGTAGGAACAAGGTTACATTTCCGTTTATATCACGTGTATGGAAAAATATGGCACAAAGACAAAGGAAACAAAGAAGTTTACAAAGAAAGTGCATTTCTGTCACACTCGCCTACCTTGGACTAAGAGCAGCTGCAGAGATGAGGCGCAGAGCCGCAGCGCTTTAACGCGCCGAAGGGAGCCAGGCACGCAGGTAGTAGAATCACAGATTTTATTTTCAAGGTGTAAGGACACCAAACACCACAGGTACACAAAACGAGGGAACATAAACCTAACGACGTGCACGGAGGACGGAGAACACAGGAAAAAAATACACAAAGACATCCGACCATGTGCACCAAACAAACCAATGAAACAGAAGAGCTAATTAACTAAAACGACCTGAAATGACAGTTAATTAACTCAAATCAAGGATAACACCGAAGAACAGAAACAGAAAAACAGGTGCCCTAGGCTGGGGCTGCGAGGTCAGGTGGGCGCCCTCAGCGGATCAGGAGTGGGCCACGCCCTCTGACTACGTGGTCCGGTGGACGCCCTCGGGGGATCAGGAGTGGGCCACGCCCTTTGACTGCGTGGTCCGGTGTGCGCCCTCTGGCTGCGTGGTCCGATGGACGCCTTCGGCGGACGAGGAGTGGACCACGCCTTCTGGCTGCGTGGTCCGGTGGACACCCTCGGCGGACGAGGAGTGGGTCACGCCCTCTGGCTGCGTGGTCCGGTGGACGCCCTCGGCGGACGAGGAGTGGGTCACGCCCTCTGGCTGCGTGGTCCGGTGAACGCCCTCGGCGGACGAGGAGTGGGTCACGCCCTCTGGCTGCGTGGTCCGGTAGACGCCCTTGGCGGATCAGGAGTGGGCCATGCCCTCTGGCTGCGTGGTCCGGTGGACGCCCTTGGCGGATCAGGAGTGGGCCATGCCCTCTGGCTGCGTGGTCCGATGGACTCCTTCGGCGGACGAGGAGTGGGCCACGCCTTCGGGCTGCGTGGTCCGGTGGGCGCCCTCGGCGGACGAGGAGTGGGCCACGCGTTCTGGCTGCGTGGTCCGGTGGGTGCCCTCGGCGGACGAGGAATGGGCCACGCCCTCTGGCTGTGGGGCGAGGTCGATGCTCTCTGGCCTCGCCCAAGCCAGGTGCTTGGGATGGGTGGCGGGCAGCCCCAGGTGCTAGGGCTGTGCGGCGTGCGGCCCCTGGAGAACGGACTGGGCGGCGAGCGGCACACGGGCCACGACAAGTGTGCATGCTTGTGGGTCTGTGGCAGGAACGCCCGCAGGGGGGACCTCGGCGGGTACGCACACAGGAGGGGGCTCGGCGGATTTGCACGCTGGCTGGACCTCAGCGGGTTCGCACGCTGGCTGGGCCTTGGCGAGCACGCACACTGGGTGGACCTTGCCGGACACGCACACTGGGTGGACCTCGGAGGGCATGCACACTGGGTGGACCTCGGGATCGCCATACTGCACACAGTAGAGGTACACCCCCACCGCTATGCCCAACGACAAAGCCACAGACTCATATGACACGGGGAAGACAGACTGGACAGAGGAGACAGGGGGATTCACCACACTCACGCCACATGCATCAACATTTACACACCTCAGCGGTGGCTCCGGTACCACCCCCTCGCAGCGCGACCCAGACACCGCGCGGTCCGGTGTGGACGCGTCACGTGACTGCCCACAGCACACGTATCGCCCTCAGCAGCTGCGTCTTGGCTCTGCGCCAGCAGCGCGCATTGCGTCTGGATCTCGCAAGGTGGGTTTTACGAACCGGACTGGACCATCAGTCCAGAACTCCTCAGAGTTCAGGAGGGTTCTTACGGGCAGAATATGCCCATACAGGTATGAATCGCCCGCCTCATCATCGGATAACTCGACCAAGTTGAGACCCTCCTCTGTGCAGAGCGCCTCATACCCATACCTCCACAACCACTCATCATCAGAGTCGCAACACTCCGAACACTGTGTTCGAGCAGTCCTTATAGCTCCAGGACGGCGGGTCAAGCATAACGGCGTACTCGCGGGTACGACATAGGGCACCACGAGTACGAGGGTATACGGCCCCCGCAAAGAAAAATTTAAAGAAAACCTATCTGGGCTCTGGACACCCCAAACGATTGGCACGTCGTGATGTCACACTCGCCTACCTCGGACTAAGAGCGGCTGCGCAGATGAGTCGCAGAGCCGCAGCGCTTTAACGCGCCGAAGGGAGCCATGCACGCAGGTAGTAGAATCACAGATTTTATTTTCAAGGTGTAAGGACACCAAACACTACTGGTACACAAAACGAGGGAACATAAACCTAACGACGTGCACGGAGGACGGGGAACACAGGAAATAAATACACAAAGACATCCGACCACGTGCACCAAACAATCCAATGAAACAGAAGAGCTAATTAAATAAAACGACCAGGAATGACAGTAAATTCTCAAATCAAGGATAACACCGAAGAACAGAAACAGAAAAACAGGTGCCCTAGGCACCTGTTACAGTTTCTTTATAATAAATTTTGATTTGTTTGGATCCCCATGGACTTTTATGCTAATGACATGGAATCTAACTAATCAGTATTAGAACATACTTTCAGTCAGAACATACTTTACTTACATGTAATTTTGCATACGTACATAACTTCTATGTATTTCATATGTATAAGGACAAAACTGGTAATTTAATAAAATTTCAATTTACAAACTCTTTATATAATACATTTGGAGTAGTTGATTGTGAAAGTTCTTTGAATTTCCAATCTATAAATATTCTCATTTTCACTGCATCCTTAAATGTGTGACAAGCCGTATTGGTGGGTGTATGTGTTCCAATGTCTTCATGAGCATGTCATTGTAAACTGTTTGTAATAACAAAAGGCAAACCATCAACAAAACTAAAGGGAAGGGAGTTGAAAGTTCTTGAAATTGTTCCTTTAGTCAATATCTGAACTGCACATCTGTACTATACAAAGACTCTCGACTCCACGGAGCCCCCATTCAGCGAGTTCTCCCTCTCTGCTCGGGTTCTGCCTCGCGCCGCGCTACATCGCGCGCCTCGCGCTGCGCTACGTCGCGCGCCTCGCGCTGCGTCGTCCCGCTCCGCGCGTCGAGCTGGGCCACCTCGCACCGTGTCGCCTAGCGCAGCACCCCGCGCCGTTTCACCTCGCGCTGCGCCGCCTCGTGCTGCGCCGTCTCGCGCTGCACCTCACGTTCCTCCGTGCGAGCCTCCTATCTCCACGGAGGACGCGTTCAGCGAACTCTCTCTCGCCACCCGGGTCCCGCCTCATGTTCCTCCGTGCGAGTCTCCCCACTCCACGGAGGCCCCGTTCAGCGAGTTCCCCCTCACTGCTCGGGTTCTGCCTCGAGCCGTGCTCGTCCCGCTCCGCGCTTAGCGCCGCACCCCGCGCCGTGCCGCCTAACGCCACGCCCCGCGCCGTGCCGCCTAACGCCGCGCCCCGCCGCCTCGCGTTGGCCCGCCTCGCGCCGCGTCGCCTCGCAACGCACTTTGTGTGGCTGCGTCTCTCGACGCGTTGGATGTGGCTTCCCCCCAGCGCATTTCCTCGCGGTGTTCCCCGCAATTCCCCTCGCGTTGCCTCTCAGAGCCCTCCGCGCGTCTCTTCCCACGTTTCCACTCGCAGTTCCTCTCGCACGGTCCCTCATGCTACGTCTCCCGACGTACTGGTGGAGACTTCCCCTCAGCGCGTCTCTGCTCCTCGCGGTGTTCCCCGCGATTCCCCGTGATTCGCACTGCAGCTCGGGGTCCTCCTCAACGCGTGTTTTCTCACGGCTCTCCCTGCGATTCCTCTCGCGTTACCCCTCGTATTTCGCCTCGCAACGTGTCCGACACTTCTCCTTGCGATGCCCCGCTTAGCACTCCATGGGGTTCTCCGCAGGGCTTGCCGTCCGGGGTCAATTTGTTATGCGGTCGGGGTTCAGACTCCGCCTCGGTCAACCAAGACCTCATATTGCATAGTGTAGACAAAGTACTGGCTCTCTCTTTGTGTGTCCAGGTGGCGGAAAGGAGGGAGGCTGGGAGTCATGGCATGGCGCTCAGCGCAGTCCCCAGGGGGCCGTCCAGTGGTTGGGTGAGGAAGCAGTGGAGTCCTGTGGTCCCCGCGCAGGATAGATTGACCCCTGCTTCTGTCGATAAGACCACCACGCTGGACTATGTGCCCCGTAATGTGGACGACCCGTTCTCCGCCCAGGACAATTTGCCACCCGCTCTGGACCAAAATACCGCCGGACCAAGGACTTTGGGGGCGGAAGAGTTCGTATGGGAACCTGGGCCGGCTGTCAAGTTCATGGACCTTGTCGGATTCACCGCTGCATCCACTCGGGTCACTAATTCGTCCACTCGGGTCAGTTTTGCGTTCACTCGGGTCACATATGCGTCCACTCTGTACTTTGCTGCGTCCACTCGGGTCACAAGTGCGTTCACTTGGGTTTTTTCTGCGCTCACTCGGGTCACTTGTGCGTTCACTCGGGTCACCTGTGCGCCCACTCGGGTCTGGTCTGTATCCTCCCGTTCCTCTTCTGCGGTCGCGTGTACCCCGGTTCCTCCTGTCTCTCTGGTTTCTCGGGTTCCTAAGGGGCCTCAGCGCCATGGCGCACGCATGGGTTCACGAGGTCCCCAGGTTCTCAAGGGGTTAGGGCATCCCGGCATACTTGGAGGCACACGTCCTCCGCTCTCTAGCGCCCACGTGGGGTCATGCCCCCCGCACACTCACAGGAGGACACGGCGCTCCCGCGTCCTCAAAGGGCCCCGTCACCCGTATACCGACAAGAAAGCACGGCACCACCACTCACACAGGGGGGCACGGTGCCGCCGTGCTCTACGCGGGCCACTCCTCCTCTTCTCCTCCCTCATAGGGGTACCTTGCCCTCGCGCCCTTCGCCATTTACGGCCGCCCCGTATGCTCAAGGGGTCATGTGCGCCCCGGGCTCAAAATGGGTCACGTCGCCCACACCCGTACACAGGGTCTTGGTGCCACCGCACCCCTAGGCACGGCATCCCCGCACACTCCAGGGGCCTCCACGCTGCCCTCGAGCCCCCTTTCTGTTCCTTTCGGCTTCCCCGGGTGCCTTTGCCCCCCGGTTGTTTTTGGGGGGGCGATATGTCAGATCGGGAGGGTTGGGCCCCTCCTACCTGCCTCCCGTGATTCGGGTTGTTGGCCGTGCTAGGCTTCCGTAGGTAGGACCCACCCCCTTGAGCAGGGATTGGGTCCTACCTGATCACGTGTGACCTACTGGCTGCATTTAAGGTATCTCTGCTGAGCAGCCAGTATGTCAGCACTGAATTGCATTGTGCTGAATTGTATTGTCACGTCGGGTGGTTCGTGTGGTGTTTGTTTTACGGTTCGTTCGGCATCCAGCGGCTTTTCCGCACTTGCCTTATCGCCACGTATTTTCGGTACGTGTTATCGTGTCCACAGCGGCGTTCCCGCTGCACCGTTTTCTTTGTTGTATTTAGCTCTCGGCTCCTTCTAGCGGCGTTCCCGCTTTATGCCATTAAAGGGCTTTTTGTGTTTGTTTACCTGGTCGCCTGGCTCTGTGTTTCTACACCGCACCGCGCTGCACCGCCATTTTCCGGGCAGCGTGCCCTGCACTGACACAAAGCTTGAATTTGCAGTAATTAATTTACAAGTACAAGTACAACATTTTAATTATAACATAATACAATCCAAATAATACAGTGTTAAGGATATTGCTCAAGTGCCTAACAGTAATTAGACTGGAAATCAAAATTAGAGAACAATGTAAACATGTCCAATGTCAGATGTCCAATGCTTGTTTTTTTTTACTACACTGATCAACATTTAAATATTTTAAGGGGTACACAATGCCATTAGAACATTGTTTTACAAAATAACAAACAAAATAAGTATTTCAACCTAAACCCTTTATTTTGCATAAAATTTGATGAAGTTAATTAAAGAACAGCAATGACTATAGCGCAGAGAAAGATTAGAAATAAATTTGCTGAAAATTATAACAGTTACCAATTTATAGGAAGATTACAGACCTTTGCGGCGGCACAGTGGTTTAGTGGTTAGCACCTTTGCCTCTCAGCGCCAGGGATTCCCGGTTTGAATCCCCATCTGGGTGGAGTTTCCATGTTCTCCCCGTGTTTGCGTGGGTTTCCTCCGGGTTCTCCGGTTTCCTCCCACAGTCCAAAAACATGATCTATTCAATAGTTCAATAGTTATAGCAATAGTTCCCTGTTTTGGGTGTATCTGCCCACCGCCCAAAACATTCTCCCCTGGATGGGCATGGGGAACCCTCCCCCCCACAACCCTAGTTGAAGATAAAACGGAAGATAATGGATGGATGGATGGACTTTCCATAATTGCATTTCCATAATTCTTCCCTCTTTTTTTATCCCAGGAATAATTTTTTTCCACATCGCTCTGTGTCGTGTTAAAATCCACTTATTTCTTCCTGAATCACTGTTGCTCTAACTCAATCCCTCAATGCTTATCACAGTTCCACAGTATCTTTCTCTTTTTTAATCTTCTAATTCCTCAATCCTATTTCTGTCACTCTGTCCTTGCCTTGTGTCATGATAGCTGTATTATCTTTGATTTCTCTCTCTTTCTCTCTCTCTCTCTCTCTCTCTCTCTCATTCGCTCACTCCCTCACTTACTCCCTCACTTACTCCCTCACTTCCTTGTTTAGTCAGTCATTCAATCTCCTTGCTTCCAATTTGGTCTTTCCTGTATTCACTTTTCAGCTCTGTCTGATCTTTCTGCTTTTCTGTTGCTTTAAATTCTCCCCCTTGGGCATCTTTAAAAGGGGTGCCTGTTTTTCTGTCACTTTGCATGCAAATAGGATAATTGGTTACAGTGATGGCGGGCAATGGGAAATATTGTGTTGTCACCAGCCAAGCACAAATCTTCATAACAGCCTTAGATGTGTCATCATGCAAACGACTGCACTACATTTTTTCCATGAAAGAGAAGTCCCTTTCACAACCCTGCAGCCAAGCAGCACAGTGATGAGATGAGTATCATGAGCATAACTCTTTGCCTCCTCAAGGAGTTGCAGAAAACAAAAGAGGAGTGAAGACTAGGTTTTATTGTTATATAGTAAGATGAAACCTTGAGCTCTTAGACCAGGGAGCAACATAGAAAGGAATATTAAATATACAATCTGGATACCTGCATATACATCTTCCTTTATTTACTTCTGCTTTTACTTGCAATGCATTGAGCTAGTAACAGACTGAAAGAGGTAGTTTGTTCTCATAATGTAACCTTTTTTTCCTGCTGTGTGCAGTTTAGTCAAAATGCTCCCTGAAGTACATTTTAGTTTTCTGAACAGAGTTCTGCCTGTAAACAGTGCAGTGCAGTGATATTTACAAAGTGCTGAGCTGTTAAGATGCTCATACTTCACAACATATGGATAAAAAAAAAAAATACATCTGCTCATTTATCCAATTTAATGGCATGATTGATAATCTTAGGATCAAGTACCTTGGATAAAAAATAATAATTAGAAATTTTAAATCACATTGAAATTATCCATACAGGATGTAACTCAGTCCAATGGAATATGCTGTACTTTAGGCAAGCAAACTATGTGAGGATCCTGCATATAACATTGAATAAAATAACTATGCAGAAACTCAATTCTTTACAACAGAGGAAGAGCTGTCAATCATACATCGTGCAGATTGACTTAGAGTGTTTGTGTGATTGAGTCAACATGAAAAGTATGCCTTATGTTGTGCGAAATGCACAAATGGCATGTAGTAAATCTCTTATTTAAATCTCTTATTATTATTCATGGGTGTGTTTTGGGTTTAACGTGCAATAAACCAATTAGCATGTCACTTGCCATTCCCTTGAGGTGTGGTCTGACTTTGGCGGATTGCTATTTTAATGGTGCAGCTACATGGACTTGGCACTAGACCATTGGATAATTCATTTAACTGGAATCAAGCATGCATGCTCTGTGCAAATGAATAGTCACTGAAAGAAAATTTAATAGCTTTCAGTGCCTATTCAATGTTCAGTATCATTCTGCACATGTCTGTGTTTACAGTTCTCTGCCAAAACAGCAATGAACATCCTACTGTTGATGTCTGCAGGTTGTTTTCAGTCAGTGGCGCACCTGTGTTTTCATTTACCAAGATAGCAATAAACCAGAGACTGATCAATTTACCAAGTCGAGACCAGCATGCCAATAGGCATAGATATATTGATAAGCACCGTTGCTATTTAGATGATGTAGGTGCAAGGAGTTTAAAAAAGGCTGCCGTGGTGTAAGACAGCAATAAGCATTGCGATACCTCGGGAGTGTAAAATACTTTTTCTGTGCCTCTTCCTGTCTCTTATACTGAAATTTTCTGAATAGTGTTTGGTCGAAAAGAAAATTGAAAAGCAAGGAAAGGTTTTATTACTGTAATTAGATTTGATACATATATATTTCATCAGGATGCAATGTCTGAGACTACTGTCTGAATTACATTTCATGGACAACTGCATAAAAATTCTTCATTTTCATTAGGGTTATACTGAGATTACATATTTACCCCCTCAAAAACATCCACCTACAGACCTTTTACACTAAAAGACAAGAAATGAAATAGCAAATTTCCCATCTCGAATGAACTGGAATGTTATATAATGGGCAAAACAATTTGAGTAACAGTCTTAAATATGTTGATGTTTTTATATTGGAACCTTTTTTAGAACCTGAATAGTTCTGCTGAAAATGTTCCCTGAAGTCTGTTTTAGGCACCCGCAAGGATACACAAAGCTGTGGTTGTAAACATTGCATTGCAGTAATATTTAAAATGTGCTGAACACACAGTCCTTGCTTATTACTGGATAATGGAATAATAAGACCTTTTTTCTTTCTCTGTCTTTTGCACGCTTTCTCTCTCTAGCTGTCTATCACCATCACAGCTGTGATTTTGATAGGGAGAGGTTGCCACTCATCTCTATGCTAATGCTGCTTTAATGGAGACATTAAAATCCTCTTTGATGTTTGTGATGTTTAAACACTCAACTCGTCTCTTTCCTCCTCCTACTTTCATGCTGTCTATGTCTTGCTATCATCCATCTTTGCTCTCCACTAATTCTCATCCTGCCACTGCCTTGGGTTATGTTATAGCAAGCCCATTTTTTTGCTCAGTGTGACAGGTGTCTTCCAATTTCAAGATTCGAGTAGTGTAGCATAATAAAGGCTAAACTCACAGCTCTTGGATTTGTTCCCCTTTCATGTATGTAGAGCCAGCTTGTATGCTTTCCCCCCACTCATCTGTTGAAACCCATATGTACGATGATTAAAGACAGACCCTGCCATCTTTCTTTTATTTTCAGCCAGTTCTGTCAAGCTGTCATAGCCAGTTCCTTGTTCCTGTTTAGGATCTGGCGCTGAACAAATTTTTTTTGTGTAGTTGTTTAAATGTATATATGAATTCTGGATAATTATACTGTCTAATACTGTACCATTTATACTGTACAGTCTAATTTATCATGCTATCAATAGACATGTGACCCATGTTTATATATGTTAATTTTCATTCATTCATTATCTCCCGCTTTATCCTCTATTAGGGTTGCGGTGGGGTTCCCCATGCCCATCCAGGGGAGAACGTCTCGGGCGCTGGGCAGATAGACCCAGGACAGGGCGCCAATCCATCGCTGGGCACACACTCACTCACACAGACACACTCTATATGGGGCAATTTTGAGAATTCAATTGACTTGATCCATGTTTTTGGACTGTGGGAGGAAACCGGAGAACCCGGAGGAAACCCACGCAGACACGGGGAGAACATGGAAACTCCACCCAGATGGGGATTCGAACCGGGAATCCCTAGCGCTGAGAGGCGAACGTGCTAACCACTAAGCCACCGTGCCGCCCATATATATATATATATATACAGTATATATATATATATATATATATATATATATATATATATATATATATATATATATATATATATATATATATAGGGCAGCACGGTGGGGCAGCGCTAGAGATTCCTGGTTCGAATCCCCATCTGGGTGGAGTTTCCATGTTCTCCCCGTGTCCGCGTGGGTTTCCTCCGGGTTCTCTGGTTTCCTCCCGCAGTCCAAAAACATGGATCAAGTCAATTGAGTTCTCCAAATATGTTTGCGAGTGTGTGCCCAGTGATAGATTGGCACCCTGTCCTGGGTGTATCTGCCCAGCGCCCGAGACGTTCTCTTCTGGATGGGCATGGGCCGCGACCCTAATATAGGATAAAGCGGAAGATAATGGATGGATATATATATATATATATATATATATATATATATATATATATATATATATATATATATATATATTTATATATATGAATATATGGAATAAAGTTTGAATATATGGAATGAATGTGCATGAATTGGCTGATCTAAATTGCCCCTATCCCCTATATAGTGTGTGTATCCGTGTGCCCCGTAATGGATTAGTGCCTGAAACCATCTACCTGAATGGTCATGGGGAACGGCTTTGAGACCCTAGTAGAGTTTTAAGCCAAGGATAATGAAATGAAATCAAATAATACTGCAGTTCAGATGGTTACTCTAAATTACTGGCTTGTGTTGTTGCTTGCTTGTGTTGCTTTGGATAAAAACTTCAAAATGAGTAAATGTGTGTGTTTGTGTGTGTGTGTGTGTGTGTGTGTGTAGGTGTGTGTGTGTGTGTGTGTGTGTGTGTGAAAGGCATAGATCACATTGTTGAATCTAAAATCTGTTTACACTCTCACACTGTAGGGAACTCAGAACATGAAACAAAAGCATGTTTTGCCAATGTTACATTAGCTGTCTTTTAATTACACTAATTAGAAGACGCAAATTTGCAAGTTGATTCTTTTCAATGTCTTGCTTAATACAATGCCTCCTTCTTTTCTGAGCAAAACTTTATGATTTACAATATGACACAAATCTGGTAAGCAGGCAGCCCAGACGACCCATGCCCTCTGTGTCTACATAGCCACCCTGGTGTAAAACATGCAGGCAAATGCCTGAAATTATGCAGATAAAACTTTGATTTGCCATAAATAATCCTTAATGCACATAAAATATGTTTAAAATATGATTCTTCGACTATGGTACCTTGGGTTTTTTTTTCCCTCTATTGGGTTTGGACACATCAGATGTTCCCGAAAATTAAATGACTGATTTGACCACAGCACATGTCTACTTTCTGAGATGACCTCAGGCAAAAAAGACTCTGAGAAGTTTCTGAGTATAATTAACTTATTAATTTCTCCCTTCAATTGCAAATGGAATTCCAAAATACTGTAACGATGGAGTCACACTGGTGGCAGTTTCAAAGCTGCAGTTTTATTAAAAGTGCTCTTTTAGAAGGCAGTTAAAAAAAGCTCATAACAAATGGCAAGTGGAAATATTTAACACCAGCTTGAACTGTGAAACTCTCGCGTATTCAGACTGATGTAACACTTTACCTCACATGGGGGTAGGACAGGCATTAGTGGAAGAAAATGAAAATTCGAAAGTCCCACTCTTGTGGTACATCGATTTCTCTACAGCATGTGAGGTCACAGCTTATAAGGCAGTAAGGTGTAGCGTAGTGACTTTGTGGGCAGCAATTTTGCCTCTCAATGCTGGGGCTTCCAGGTTCATATCTCAATCTGGGTATGGTTTCCATGTTCTTCCCGTGTTCGTGTGGGTTTCCTCTGGGTTCTCCGGTTTCCTCACACAGTCCAAAAACATGTACTTGTGAGTGAGTGTCCAGCGATAGATTGGCACCCTGTCCTGAGTGAATTTGCCCAGTGCCCAAAACATTTTCCCCTGGACGGGCATGGGGAAACCCCCTGTGACCCTAGTAGAAGATTAAGCGTAAGATAATGAATGAATGAATGAACTTGCAGCCATCTTTTTCTAATAGTGCACCGGTCAATAAACACAACTTAAACATCTGTATTTGCTCTTCTTAGTCTTCATAGTCACTGATATATGCTGCCCGGGAAACAGTTATCACATGTTCTCTGACAGCCAATTGATACTCTCCATACAGATAATGTTCTACCAAGTAGTAATTTCCACCACTTGTGTTTCAGATACTCTTGCGTATAAATGTGAGCCATTCTTAGATCACGTTGTAAAGTATTACCTTGCTTTGGCAATGATAATCAAGAGGTTACTGTTTCTCTGGTTTTAACCTTTGAAGAACTTTGCTTTAGTAGGCACTAAATGTTTGGTTATAAAACACTGTATTATGCAGAAATATAAATAAATATAATATAATAAATAAATAAATAACTAAATTTAATATAATAAATATAGTAAATAAAGCCTGTTATATCCTGTCTCCAGACATACATTTACATTTGACCGTATTACTCTCGTGTAGGTTTAATTGGCTGAATATATCTGCTCATCAAAAGTACACTCCAATCGAAGAAAAGAAAATAAGAAAAACATCAGTCTGTGATTCAGATATGGTTAATTGTTAATTGCTTATTCACCCTCTCCTTAACTGGATTGATTCCTGTCAGTCTAACAACTATACTCTTATCTGTTTCATCCTTCTGGTTTGCGGAGTTCATATAAATATTCTTAATCTCAATGTTGCAAATAGTTTATTCATACCAAGAAATTCTAGTATTGATTTGAATCTGACTTTAGCAAGCCTTACTCATTCAGTGCACCTGGCTGCACAACTAAAAAAATATATTTTGAGTCAACGAACACTACTACACACACAGTGGTAGTTAGAGCCTGTGGTTAAGTCTTTTTTTGGTACAAAATATTGTCCTTTATATAAACCAATGTATTAGTGGAGTCATTCTAGATGCAGGAAAATTGCTAATAGTTGCAGTTTTTTTTTTTAAATAACACTGTCACAGGTAAAGCTTAACATTTATTCCAAATAGCACGTATGGTATATACATGAGCATCACTTAAAACACACCCTGCAGCAACCACATAATTCGGGTCACAAAACATAGTGATGGTGGCTAAACAGATATCTCAACTGATGTGTGCTTATGTCGGCGTTCGTGAAGAGAAATGCATGGAAGTCCAGGGTAAATGCAACACAAACAAGGTTTATTACGCAAAACCCATAAACAGACAATGTATATCCACCACCACAAGTAGTTTCAGATGCACAAGGTAAGCGACAACAAACCAGGATGGCATAGCCTGCGATCAAACACAATCGTCGACGCCGACTGGTCTTGTCAAAGTCCGCGAAGGAGACCTAAGGCTGGGAGTACAAAGAGAGCAAGCATGAGCGATATGTTGAGAACAAACGCAACCCTAAACAATAAAAAACAGCTTAAATGGGGGAAAAAGAAATTAACCGGAAGAAGAGTCAAAACTCAGGAGACGACTGCGAGCACCCCTAGTGGTGAAATCCGGAAGAGCAGAAGGAGAAGATGTGGATCTGACAGTACCCTCCCCCTCAAAGGAACGTAAGAAGGAAAGAGAGAAAGAAAAGGTCTTACCTCTGCGATGCGGACGACCCCTCGGACTGGTCGATCAGGATGTCGAGCGTTAAAGTCAACAATAGGGTTGAGGGTCAAGAATGTCATCTGCAGGCACCCAACTCCTCTCATCCGGACTGAAACCCTCCCAGTCATCCAAATACTGCAAAACAGAACCACGCAGGCGCAAATCCAAAAGTCACGATACCGAGTAGACATTAAGCAATACATTTTCCGGATTGGAAACCATAGCCTTAGACCACTCATTGGCTAAAGGACCAGACGTAAATGGCTTAAGTAAAGGTGTGTGAAACACCGGATGGACACACAAATGCAGAGGCAGTTTTAACCGAAAAGACATCTCATTAACCCATTGAACAACCTGGAATGTGATGCACATACGGTGTTGGTGAGTGTGAGCGATCTGAACAGCCACACGAGACGAAGCGTAAAGTAAAGAGTTTTATTACACTATAAAGAAATGAAAGAAAACCTGGCGCGATGGCCGAAACAAACAAAACACAGAAGAATAACAACAAAGCTAAACGAAATCAAGGCTACGGTATCAAAGGACGAGGCGAGAGAATCGGAAAACCAGGAACGGAGCAGGAGGTCAGTACACAGATGATCAGAACAGGAGAACGCTGGATTGGACACAAATACACTAGTTAAAGTCAGACAATCTGGCAAACGCAGTAGAGGAACTTGGGGTATTTATAGGAAATGACGAATGAGTGGCAGGAGGTCTTGACAGCACCCCCCCCCCCCCCATGACCGCCCCCTGGCGGTCCCTTGGGCTTCTCAGGAAAAGTTCGGTGAAAGTCCTTGATCAGTTGAAAATCGGATGGCAGACCGGGGAACCCAGGATCACTCCTCGCTCCTCATAACCCTCTCAGTCAACGAGGTACTGGATGACACGACCCCATCGACGGGAGTCCAGAAGGCGGTGGACAGTGTAGGCAGGACCACCGTTGATGACTCGGGCGGGCAGTGAGGGTCTGGTAGGAGGGCAAAGAGGAGAGGTCCGTAAGGGTTTAATCTGTGAGACATGGAACGTAGGGTGAATCCTCATGTGCGACGGAAGGACTAGGCGAACGGCCGTGGGACTGATGATCCTGGGAATACGGTAGGGACCGATGAAACGGGGTGCCAGTTTGCGTGATGTAGAGCGAAGAGGTATGTTCTTGGCCGAAAGCCACACTAATTGTCCTGGTTTGTAAAGGGGTGCAGGACGGCGATGGCGATTTGCCAGGCGCTCCATTCTTCTTTGAGCCTTTTTAAGAGTGATCTTAGTCAGCCTCCAGATACTTTTGAAGCGACGCATGTGACAAGTTAACGAGGGTACCGCTATCTCGAGTTCTTGTTCCGGAAAGAGAGGGGGTTGGTATCCCAGGGAAACTTTGAAAGGAGAGAGTCCAGTAGCCACAGACTGGTGGGAATTGATGGCATATTCCACCCAGGGAAGGTGGGTGCTCCAAGACTTAGGGTTGCGTTCAGACTCGTCGCAGGGTGGCCTCAACTTCTTGATTAGCCCTCTCGGACTGGCCGTTTGACTGGGGATGGAAGCTGGAGGAGAGACTGACAGAGGCCCCCAGATATTCACAGAAAGAACGCCAGACTCTGGAGGTAAACTGGGGACCTCGATCTGAAACAATGTCCAAGGGGATGCCATGGACACGAAACACCTGGTAGATAAGGACAAAAGAGGTCTCTAAGGCAGTGGGGAGCTTTGGCAGTGCAGCGAGATGGACGGCCTTGGAAAACCGGTCAACAATGGTAAGTATGGTTGTCTTACCATGGGATTCAGGTAGACCAGTGATAAAGTCCAATGCAATATGGGACCATGGACGGCCAGGTATGGGAAGAGGATGGATAAGACCGGCAGGAGGCTGATGAGAGGCATTGCATCAGACGCAAGTGGAGCAGGCAGCAACATATTCCTCTACATCCCTTATCAACGTGGGCCACCAGAAGCGTCGACCAAGGAGACTTAAGGTGCGTGTGACCCCAGGATGGCCGGAGAATCTGGAGTCATGAGCCCATCTGAGAATTGCTGAGCGAGCTGAGGCTGGGACATAAAGGCGATGAGATGGAGTGTTGGGTGGCGCAGGATCATTTACCAGAGCGGCACGGATGGTGTCAAGGATCTTCCAAGTGACACTTGCGATAACCTTTTCCATGGGAAGAATCGGTTCCTTGGACTGGGCGGCATTATCCTCTTCTTGACTGAAAAGGCGTGAAAGAGAGTCAGACTTGGTGTTACGGGTGCCTGGGCGGTATGTCAGGGTAAAATGAAAACGGGAAAAGAATAGAGCCCACCGGGCCTGGGGGGAATTGAGCCTCTTGGCGGACTGGATGTAGGCCAGGTTCTTATGATCAGTCCATACAACAAAGGGGTGTTCAGCCCCCTCTAGCCAATGACGCCACTCTTCGAGTGCCAACTTGACCGCAAGCAGGTCATGATTCCCAATATCATAGTTTACTTCTGTGGGGGACAGTTTGTGGGAGAAGAAGGCGCAAGGATGAAGTTGGTTATCGATCCCAGTCCGCTGAGAGAGGACTGCCCCTACGCCAGTATCAGAGGCATCAACTTCCACAATGAACTGAAGTGAGGGGTAAGGTTGGACAAGGACCGGAGCCATGGTGAACCGCTTCTTGAGCTCATGGAATGCTTCTTCAGCCGCAGAGGTCCATATGAAAGGAGACTTGACAGAAGTGAGATAGGTGAGCGGTGTGGCGATTTGCCTTCCTCGTCTGTTTCTTTTGAGGTGTCCCCCGGCTTCCTGGAGATCCATGGCTCTGCTTACGAATACTGTATGGATCCTGACAAGGCAGTCCTGCAGGACGCCCCCTAATGGACTCACATATAGTTTTCTAGTTGTTAGTTTTTCCATTTGTTTAGTATCTGGACATGGCTGTTCTACACTGTTGTTGCTGCCCGGCCGCTCAAGGAGGATGAGTCCCCCATTGAGTCTTGGTTCTCCCAAGGTTTCTTCCTTAAATAACAACATAAAAGGGAGTTTTTTCTTGCCACTGTCGCTTCGGCTTGCTCTTTGGGGGTTTAAAGGCTTTTCATTCTGTAAAGCTGCTTTGTGACAATGTACTGTTGTAAAAAGCGCTATATAAATAAATTACTTGACTTGACTTGACTGTAAAAACGGATGAAGCGACGGTAGAAGTTGGCGAACCCCAAGAATCTTTGGAGCTACTTGCGATCCGAGGGTGTAGACCAATCAATGACGGCGCGGATCTTCTCAGGTTCAGGCTTGACCCGGCCAGGTTCCAAAATGAAGCCGAGGAAAGGCACGGACTGAGAATGGAAGATGCATTTTTCAGCTTTGAAAAATAAACGGTTCTGTAAAAGTCGGTTCAGAACCTGTTCCACATGGTGAACGTGTTCTTCCAAATTAGGAGAGAAGATCAAAATGTCATCCAGCTAAATGAACACAAAATGATCGAGGAAGTCCCGGAGCACATCATTGACAAGATTTTGGAAGACAGCAGGAGCATTAGTCAGCCCAAATGGAAGTACGCAGTACTCAAAGTGGCCACTGGGGGTGTTAAAAGCTGTCTTCCATTCATCACCATCCCGGATCCGGATAAGATGGTATGCATTACGCAAGTCCAGCTTGGTAAACACCTTGGCACAGTGAATGGCCTCAAACATAATGGAGATAAGAGGAAGAGGATACTTGTTTCTTTCTGTTATCGCATTGAGACCGCGGTAATCAATACAGGGCCTTAGCGTGCCGTCTTTCTTTTCCACAAAGAAGAACCCTGCTCCGAGGGGCGAAGAGGATGGTCGAATAAGCCCCGCAGCCAGGCAATCGGTGATGTAAGCCTCCATAGCCTCATGTTCAGGTCTACTGAGTGAATACTGGTGTGTCGAAGGTAGGGGAGCCCCGGGGAGCAGATCAATGGTGCAATCATATGGTCGATGAGGCGGCAGGGATTTGGAGCGCTCCTTATCGAATACTTCCTGTAGGTGGTGATATTCGGAGGGAACTGTAGTGAGGTCAATATGAACCGGAACTGAAGCAGCAGGAGATAAGACCTGGGTGCAGATGCCACCCAAACAACTCTCATGGCATTGTTCACACCACTGGATTACGGTGTTGTGTCTCCAGTCAAATGTGGGAGAGTGTTGTTGTTGCCATGGAAACCCAAGCATCACTGGAGAACGGGAAGACTGGATGACGGACAATCTGATGGATTCCGTATGGTTACCTGCCTTGGCCATGCGAATCGGTGAAGTCGTGTGAGTGATGTGAGCTAGCGTTTTACAAGGAGATAGCCCGAATGGGGCTAGACAGGGCCTCGAAAAGAAACCCAGCTTTACGGGCGAAATTCAGGTCAATGAGATTAGTCTCAGCGCCAGAATCCACTAGGGCTGATACCTCGAGAGTGCCACTGGGTAGGTAGAAGGTCACTGGAATGGAGAGACATGATGGTGGAGAATGTTCCGGACCCGTCAGCATACTCACTTTGATGAACGAGTCCCCCCGTCTTAACCTGAGCTTGCATTCTGCTCATAGATGGTCTGCCCTGCCGCAGTAGAGACATAGTCCTGCTTGGATGCGGCGGTTGCGTTCCTCTGTAGAAAGATGGTAGCGCCTGATCTGCATCGGTTCAGCCGGAGAAGTAACAGGAGGAGAGCCAGTAGAGGTATGACTGGCGGTCTCTGGGTTGAGGTATGAGGCTTGGTTGATGCCTGGAGATCGCTGGCGTTCGCGAAGGAGGTTGTCAATTCGGACAGCCAGATCTATAAGTCCCTGCAGGCTGGTGGGGTCGTCCCGTGTCGCGAGCAGACAGACAGAAAAAAGCACGACAGAAAACTCCCTTCAAGGCAACATCATTCCAGTCTGACACAGATGCAAGCGTGTTAAATTGAACGGCGAACTCACAGTACGGCTTCCCTGGCGTAGACTGAGCAGGCGAGTGGAAGCATCAACAGCATAATCCGTGTGGTCAAAAACAGTCCTGAACCGGGCCAGAAACTGATCGTAAGTGCCGATGGTGGGATCAATCTGAGAGGGCGCGACTCAGGATGAATGCAATCTATGTATAAATAACTGAGGTTGATGGCTGAAGACCAATCGGCACTGGAATAAAAACCCTCGGCATAAGTTGAGATCGCCACGGAATGGTTCCGGATGCGCCATTGGAAGGTGAGTCTGTGAACCAGCCGGCGATTCGTTGAGCGTGGCGCAGGGAGGCGGGACCGGTTGAGCGGAAGTAGGCGCGATGCCGCTGCTGCCAGTGCAACAGTCAAGAGCTGCGTAACTTGCCGGGTAAGTTCGCTCACTTGAAAAAGTAATTCCTGGTTCTGTTCCAAAAGATTCATCAGGAGATTCTCATGTTGGTTGAGTCTTTCTTGATTCTCAGCCGGCGAAGCCATGATGCAGTTAGCTTCGGACATGCGCTCATTCGGTTGCTCCATTCTAGCCAGATTGTGCTGTGACGCACATACGGCGTTGGTGAGTGTGAGCGATAAGTAAGGAGTTTTATTACACTATAAAGAAATGAAAGAAAACCTGGCGTGATGGCCAAAACAAACAAAACACAGAACAATAACAACAAAGCTAAACGAAATCAAGGCTACGGTACCAAAGGATGAGGCAAGAGAATCGGAAAACCAGGAACGGAGCAGGAGGTCAGTACACAGATGATCAGAACAGAAGAACGCTGTATTGGACACGAATACACTAGGTAAGGTCAGACAAACGCAGTAGAGGAACTTGGGGTATTTATAGGAAATGACGAATGAGGAGGGTGTGGCAGGAGGAAAAGAGGAGGTCGTGACATGGAAAGGTCCAAGGAATCTAGGAAGAAGCTTGAGAGAGCCCAAACGACAACAGAAATCCCTAGAACTGACCCAAACCATATCTCTAGGCGGATAAACATTAGCCTGACTATTATAACGATCAGCAAAGTCCTTATTCCGACGCAAAACCCTATCAATCCTTCGATGGACCTGAGACCAAACTCTCTCACTCCGAGCGAACCACTCATCAACCGCAGGAGCCGAAGAAGGTTCTGAATCCCAAGGGGCAAAAGGCAGCTGTTAACCTAAAACACACTGAAATGAGTGAGACCAGTTGCAGAATGACGTAACAAACGTAATCTCTGCTCAAGGAAGAAAACAAGCCCAATCGGCAGCGTTATTATAGGCAAAAATATACAAAATTTTACCCAACTCCTGATTAGCTCTCTCGCACTGACCATTGCTCTCTGGGTGGTAACCAGACGTAAGAGAAGTGCCCAACTTCTCAATAAACGAACGCCAAACAACAGCTGTAAACTGAGGGCCCCGATCAGACAATATGTCCTCCGGAATGCCAAAAACAGGAAACAAACAGCGGAACAAAATCTCTGCAGTCTGGAATGAAAAGGGCAAAGATAGTAAAGGAACAAATCTCACAGCTCGAGTAACCATGGTGGTGTACCCCTCTGACTTGAGTAAATCAGACAAAAAGTCGATGGCCACATGGGACCACGGATGCAAAGAAACGGGAAGAGTAACCAACTTACCAAGAACCATAGGGATCTTGCAAGCAGCGCATACAGAACACGAACTAACAAACATCTGAGTTAAGTGACGGCCACCAGTATTTCCGACGCAACAGCTGAATGGTACGTGCCACACCAGGATGCCCTGCACACAGAGAGGTATGAGTCCAAGTAATTAAACAACTCCGTACAGACTCAGGTACGAAAGCAAGGCCTGGAGGACAATTATGTGGCGACAGATTGTTGCAATCCCAGAATCTCCTGATCAATCTCCCACTGAATTGAGTTAAGGAAACAGTTCTTGGGCAAAATGGAAGACGGCTCAGCAATAGCATCCTCAGAATCGTCTACCCTTTTATTAAGATTACCAGGGCGATAAGAAATAGAGAACTGGAAATTACTAAAAAACAAGACGCTTCGCCCCTTTAATATATTCCAGATTCTTATGATCGGTAAACACCATGAAAGGAATGCATGCCAGATTAGCCAATGACGCCATTCTTCTTGCTGAGCCGCTTCCGGCTGGCGCTGAGTATAGATGCCGTGTTGCGAGCTCCCACCAACTTGTGCAATTTTTCGTTGTTTGTGTGTTTATTTTTCACCCTTTTCGCACCATACGTTACTGGCATCATCTTTTATGACCGACAAACACTTCTTGAAATCAGATTGTCGATTGCTCACCGCAAACCGGATTTGAATTTCATAATGCATAATCCTTGTTTGCAAACATTGGTGAAGCCCCATTCACCTGGGTCGCCCGGCCACGCACGCGTCGGAGACTCCACAAAAGAGGCAAGAGGGCCCGCTGTTCTCTGGAGTTGGAGTTTCTGACTGTGTTCTGCCGGCCGGCATGGCTACCCTGTGAGTTCATGGGTCTGTGCTTAGCAGCCGTGTACATTCCCCTGCAAGCGGACACAGACCGCACAGGGTCTTGCAGGGGACTTTAATCGGACGAATCTCAGAACTTTTTGTCCTGCACTAGTCCAACACATCACATGCTTTACATGAAAATCTCAGACACTGGATCACTGCTACACTAACATCCGGCATGCTTACAAAGCCCTCCTCTGACCCCCATTTGGCAAATCAGATCACTGCTCCATCCTGCTCATGCCCACCTATAGGCAGAGACTGAAACGGGAACCGCCTACCATCAAGGAGATTCGCCGCTGGTCTGACCAATCAGACGCTATACTACGGGACTCTTTTGATCAAGTGGACTAGGAGCTGTTCTGCGATTCGTCTAACAGTCTTGACGAATACGCAGACACAGTCACCGGCTTCATACGGAAGTGTGTAGACGACGTAGTGCCATTCAGAATAGTGCACATCTACCCCAATCAGAAGCCCTGGCTGAACAATGACGTCCGCTGCACTCTCAGCATACGCAGCGCTGCTTTTAGATCTGGAAATACGGACGAGTATAAGCAAGCTAGCTACGCTCTCCATAGGACCATAAAAGCGGCTAAACGCGGGTATAGAAAGAAAGTGGAAGTACAGTTCAGCACAACCAACACCCGGAGATTGTGGCAGGGGCTGAACACAATCACCAACTATAAAAGACACCCTCACACTCTGTCCAGCACCAGCACAGCGCTACCCGACGAGCTGAACCACTTCTACACTCGGTTCGAGACGGATCACGCTGCACCCCCGGTCAATGCCAGGACGATGCAATCGCCCTGACCCTGCACACTGCCCTCTACCATCTGGACAAGAGGAACACATGTGAGAATGTTGTTTGTGGAATACAGTTCAGCATTCAACACCATCATTCCCTCTAGGCTCATGAAGAAGCTCCTGGATCTAAGGCTGAACAGTTCACTGTGCAGCTGGATCCTGAACTTCCTGACAGATCGGAGGCAGGTGGTTAGGATGGGCAACACTACATCCGCCCCACTGACCCTCAACACTGGAGCCCCACAGGGCTGTGTGCTCAGCCCACTTCTGTACTCCCTCTACACCCACGACTGTACAGCCAGACACAGCTCCAACATCATCATAAAGTTTGCTGATGACACAACGATCATAGGCCTGATCTCTGATAACGACGAGTCGGCCTATAGAGAGGAGGTTAACATCCTGTAAAACTGGTGCCAGGACAATAACCTCTCTCTAAACGTCAGCAAGACCAAGTTGCTGGTCTTGGAGTTCAGGAGGCACGAGAAAGAGCACACGCCAATCACAATCAATGGGACTGTAGTGGAAAAGGTCAGCAGTTTCAAATTCCTAGGCGTTTACATCAGTAACGATCTGACACACCACACGGGTGGTTAAGAAGGCCCAACAACGCCTCTACTTTCTCAGATGGCTAAGAAGGTTTGGTCTGAACCCTAGTTTTCTTAGGACTTTCTACACCTGCACTGTGGAAAGTGTACTGACAGGAAGCATTACCACCAGGTATGGGAACTGTACTCGTCTAGAACGGAAATCCCTGCAGAGTGTGGTGCGTACAGCGCAGTACATCACCGGGGTTCAGCTCCCAAACCTTCAGGATCTATACAAAAACCGTTGTCTGAGGAAATCAAGTGGCATCATTAAGGACCCCACTCACCCTAGCCACTGTCTTTTCTCGCAGTTGCCAGGTGGAAAGAGGCTCAGAAGCTTAAAGACCAGAACCAGTCAGTTTAGAGACAGCTTCTTCCCACAGGCAACTAGACTAAGGAATGGTCAGTAGAACTGTGAACTTGTAAGTTCAAGGACAATTTCCACCTTACATATACACCGCACCTTGCACTTTACTGCACAGCACCCATATACACTCTTACATACACCCTCTTCCATACCTTTCTTATATTTTATAATAAATTTTTTATATTTTAAATTTATTGTATGTTTCTTCTCATATTTGTAAATATTGCTTTTTTTGCACAGTTGTGGGTACTTGCTCATAAGATTTTCACTCACCAGTACCCCAGTACTAGGTGATGTGACAATAAAAATCCTTGAATCTTCTAAGGCAATCCTTATGGACAAAAGTTCACGATCACCAATACTACAGTATAATTACGTTCAGCAGGAGATCAGTTTCGGGAAAGAAAAGCAATAGGGCGAAAGTCATTGTTCTTACCAAACTGCTGAGACAAGACAACCCCCACTCCCACAGAAGAAGCATCAAACTCCACAAAGAATTGCCAATTCGGGTCAGGATGTGCCAAAACAGGAACAAAAGTAAACATAGACTTAAGGCAAGAGAAAGCCTGCTCCGCCTCAGAGTCCCAAGTTAGCCGCCTAGGTCTCCCCTTCAAAAGGTGCATTAGGGGAATGGCAATAGAACTGAAAGACTTGATAAACTTCCCATAAAAGTTGGGAAACTCTAGAAACCTTTGAAGCTCATGGATCGACGATGGAACTGGCCAATCGAAAATGGCACTCACCTTACTAGAATCCATCTGAATACCCCTTGCAGAAATCTGATACTCCAGAAATGAAATGCTATCCTGATGAAACTCGCACTCTGCCCTATCATACAATTGATTCTGTAAAAGACATTTTGCTGGTGAGTTTCGAGATCAGAATGTCATTAATAAACACAATAACAAATTGTTCCAAGAATTTACAAAGAATGTTATTAATAAAAGGCTGAAAAATGCCAGGAGCATTAGAAGGCCGAAAGACCATCACCAAATAGTTCATAGTGACCAGTGGAAGTGACAAATGCTGTTTTCCACTCATCCCCCTTTCTAATGCGTATAAGATTCTATGCATTGTGTAGGTCTAATTCCGTGAAAATCTCGGCATTGCACAACCGCTCGAGAGCAGATGGAACCAGCGGCAAAGGATAAGCTACCTTGCGGGTAACCTGATTAAACTTGCGGTAATCAATGCAAGGCCAAAGAGAGGAGTCCTTCTTTGGTACAAACTCCCCCGAAGCCACAGGTGATTTAGATGGTCGAATAATGCCCTTGGCCAAAGATTCCTGAATGTATTCGCACATCGCCTTGGACTCGCCTAGGATAAGGACTGACGCGTGGTAATTTGGCCTCACTAATACGATCAATGGCACATATGTAATCCACCACCAAATGCTTGAGCAAACGACGCATACACGGACGGTACACTAGCAGGTAAAACTTCCGTACTCACCTCAGCCCCCTCACCTGCTGCATGGGGAAACAAATGCAGTTAGCTAAGCAGTAAGGTGATCACTTAACGATATCCTGCATAGATCAGGAGACCAAGGGATCATGCCGCCTCAGCCAGGGCAGACCAAGAAGAACACCTCAACATGAATGGCACTAGTATAAAGAAAAATCGATAGAGTAGACAAAGTAATAGAACCAGGATGAAGAGGACGACCATCAGCAGATTTGAATATGAATGGGTATATCTGCTCAGCGACACGAAACGTTCTCCCCTGGATAGGCATGGGGAACCCCCCCAGCAGATTTAACATGAATGGAAGACTGTAGCCTGGTGGTTGGAATATCCCTCAACCCTGTAAAGCTAACATCTATAAAGTTGCCCTCTGAACCCAAATCAATAAGAGCATTAGTGCAAGCAGTAACCTCATTAATTTTCAAAACTACAGATAAAATGAACAATTTATGTGAGGAAGTACAAAAAGAGCTTACCGTAACAGTGCTACCCTTTCCCAGTTTCTTCTCAGAATCCAGTAAAACATGCTCACGATTAGAAGGAAAAGAAGGACATGTCCCCAACAGATGCTCACTACTCCCACAATATAAACAAAGCCCCCCACGCATTCTGCGATTCCTCTTCCCGGCAGAAAGGCGAATGGAGTAAATCTGCATCAGACAGTGATCCCAGACAACTAACCCTACCGAAAAGAGTTGGTCCAGGCGAGTGGTAGTAGAGATTAGGTCATTTAGTGCCATGTCCGTATCCCTGTGGGCAAGCTTGATCCTGAGCTTAGGGAGTAGGCCAGTGAGAAAGACTGTTACCAGTGCGAGTTCGTTCCAACCACTCTGGCCTTGTCATAGCTCAAGAAGGAGTTCCCCAGCAGAGCGACCCTGACGCGGGTAATGAAAAATGTTCTTGAAAAGTTGCGGAGCCTCAATTATTAATTACCAGCCTGTCCTCGCAGGCACGAAAGAACAAAAGAGATCTTCTGTTCATCAGAAGCTTTTGGGCAATTAGCCAGATACATAGAACAACTGAAGCAAAAAATTCTGACATTCCTCGGGATCACCATCGAATCGCTGAAGATCGGTCACGGGCAAAAGAGAGGCCGATGATTCCTGAAAACGAGGTGAGGCAGTGGAGACATTAGCTACGCTCATGTCCTGCGATCCAGAAGAGTGCAATAGACTACGCTCCAGGTGAGTCTGTTGATCGGAAACGGAGCCGATGGCCGCAGATAGGTTACAAATCTCCTGATGCAGCTCACCTAAAAATGTTCCCTGCTCACAGACGGCAGCAGATCCTGGTTGGTAATGGTCAAAAGATCCATCTCCAATGTTTATGGCGTTTGTTACTATCAGTGTTCATGAAGAGAAATGCACGGAAGTCCAGGGTAAATGCAACACAAACAAGGTTTATTACGCAAAACCCATAAACAGACAATGTACATCCACCACGATGAGTAGTTTCAGATACAGAAGGTAAGCGACAACAAACCAGGACTGCGTAAAGACAATTACCAACGCTAACTGGTCTTGACAAAGTCTGCGAAGGAGACCAATGTGCTGAGAACAAACGCAACCTCAAACAATAAAAACTGGCTTAAATAGAGGAAAAGGAAATAAACCCGGAAGAAGAGTCAAAACTCAGGAGAACAACCGCGAGCACCTCTAGTGGTGAAATCAGAAGAGCAGAAGGAGAAGAAGGTGTGGATCTGACAGCTTACAAAGACTTGTGAATTGAGGGCTCTTTATGTTTATATAACTTATCATGAAACATTCACCTGTTACCTGTTAATGAATTTTTATCTTTTATTTTACCTCATTATAATGCATACAAAGCTTTTTTAAAAGTAGGTTGTAATTGTATCTCAACTACAAACCATTTCTTGGGACAAAACTGATATCAGGCTAGTTGATATATCATGGCTGACTTGTAATTTCTTCACAGATGTCGTCCACAGTGACCACATTTAAAGATGTAAAGATTGCCTCCATAGCTGGCAGACTTAAAGGCCATTTTAATTACACCTACCCATGTTTCCTCTCAGAAAAACACAAACAGCTGGTCCTCTCTTGTCATTTTGGCTGAAGCAATAAAAATAAAAAATACAGAGCAGAGCTTATGTAATTATGCTCTGTTTAAAGAGTAGGAATTACCAAATCAAAGACGTGATTAATAATATCAGGATGAAATAAATTTAATAGAATGACTAGGAAAGTTTAAATAACCGGCATAAGCCAGGGGTGTGCATACCACAGATATTAGTTTGGATTTGATAGAGCAAACAAGGGACAAAGGGAGAAATACACTGACAATGCAGGTATGTTAATATTAATAAAAAGACCTGTTTCATTCTAGTAGTGATGGTTAAAAAAAACAAAAACATGATGTGGTGATTCTGACATCAAATGAACAAAAAACTATTGACCAAATTAACTAATGACAAAGACTGGACCGCAGACAAACAAAAAACATAGTCGTAGACATACATAGTCATAGTCAGGAGTGGCACGCTGGCTTAGTGGTTAGCAAATTCACCTCTCAGCGCTGGGGATCCAGGTATGAATCCTGATCTGATTGGAGTGTCTATGTTCTCTCCACCTGGGTTTTCTCAGAGTTCTTTGGTTTCCTACCACAGTCCAGAAACATGGATTCAAGGTAAATTGTTTGCTCTAAAATTGCCCATATTTGAAAATGCCCTGTATAGTGTGTGCCAAGTGATGGATTGGTACCCTGTCCTGGTTGTATCTGCAAGTGCATAGGGAAACCCCCCATAACCCTAGTCCCTGACCTGCTGGTGGAATTTAGAGGATTCAAATATGCCAAAGAAGCCCAGTATGATGTTACACATATGCTGTTTGGTCCAAGATCCAAGCTATTCCTCCTCAGGCTCCTCAGGTTAAATAAAGGACATATAAATGAAGTACATCCTTCAGGTATTTTTGACTTTCCCCAAGGTCAGAGTAAGGCACAGTTTCAATGATCTACCTGTGTCCGTGTGGGTTTCCACCGAAATTTCCTTCGGAATTGAATTCTCCATGTGTGTGTCTGTGTGAGTAAATGTAGTAAATGTGCCCAGCGATAGATTGGTGCCCTGTCCTGGGTATATCTGCCCAGCGACACGAAAGGTTCTCCCCTGGATGGGCATGGGGAACCCCCCCCCCCCAGCAGATTTAACATGAATGGGGGACTGTAGCCTGGTAGTTGGACTACCCCTCAACCCTGCAAACCTAACATCTATAAAGTTGCCCTCTGAACCCGAATCAATAAGAGCATTAGTGCAAGCAGAAACCTCATTAATTTTCAAAACTACAGATGAACGATTTATGTGAGGAAGTACAAAAAGAGCTTACCGTAACAGTGCTAGCCTTTCCCGGTTTCTTCTCAGAATCCAGTAAAACACACTCACGATTAGAAGAAAAAGAAGGACATGTCCCCAACAGATGCTCACTACTCCCACAATATAAACAAACCCTTACAAATCTGGGACAGGATAAAACAGAAGATAATGGATGGATGGATGGAGGGATGGATGGATAAATTATACTCTCTTCAATTCATTTTTAATTTTCCAAGTTTAAAAATTAATGTAAAATTGTCAGCCAGTCAAACAGTACCCAAATGTATAGTGATTAGGAAAATGTACAATTTTTAATCCCACATAATTGGTAAAAATTACTTCTGAGAAATCAAACTGCAGAGAGTTATACCACTGGATTTGAAAGCTATGATTTTTTTGTGCGGCGCCAGCAGCAGATGGGTAGGATGTCTATGCATAAATACCTGTATACATACAGAACCAGTCATAATTTGGACACACTTTCTTTTGCTCCACTGAGTGTCCATTTTATCAGTCCTACTTACTGTAAATATTGACTTTGTAGTTCTACAATTATGGACAGAATCTATTTGTGGACTACCGGGACCGAGGGGTGAAAGGAATGAGGACCAAAGACAGGATTTCACACTGACGACCTGGCTTAATTCAGTGACCCAACACAACTACATCAAAGAAAACTGAGCTTTTACAGTCCAACCCTCAGTAGCCGTGATGGGTCCTCCGTCACTTCAGCTCAAGGTCTGTCTCTCTCCCTGCAGCATTTGATGGTTCTGGTTATCAAGGGCACACACACCATTAGGTTGGAGCCACCCTAGGTGCATGAATTAAACATAATTAATTCACGGCTCCACCTTCTCCTTCATTGCCATGGTGATCCTACCACAACCACCAAGGCAGATGTCAACAGTCAGATGTTTAATACTATCTTGGCACTGAATTGCCAACAGAGGAACATACACCTCATTTTGTTATGCATGGATGGACACGCAGCAATGCACAAACCCATAGCACATGCCAGTTGGCCATAATGAACAGAGTACAAAATTAAATAATGTTCTGCATAAAGGCAAAATTGCACAATTTCTGACAGTGCTGTTAAAAAAGTAATCCAGCAAAGTAAGACCTCACCTGGCTCTCAAAGGGAATGACAAGTGACATTCTGATTAATGCAGGCTACTCCCAAAACACATCCATGAATAATTAGAATTCTAATAATTAGAACATCCCTTTTTCACATAATTTTCTTTTCCTGTCCTCGTAATAGCAAAAACATATGGGCACATAAATCAATTAGGTACAATAAATGTATTAATATAAAATATTATAATAAACATAATACAAGCAATATAAATAACCTAAGAGCATATGCACATCCTACATACAATGCACATATTTAATGATATGTATCACAATTGACACCTACAACAAACAAGCTATTTTCCTCATTGAGCCTATGCATCCTACACAAACTACATCAAGAAAAATGGGAGCATACTGATCTGCACCGACCATGCCACTCCCCACTAGTTCTTCCTTTCAGTGAGACCAAAACAAATTACAGCGCCTTGCTGCCAGTGCACAGAGCGGGTTGATTGCTGGCTATACACGTTATGTTTTCGATTAAAAAACTCAAGCAATTTATCAGCGTGATTGGGGTGTAATGTCTTTAAGTGACGCCTTCATTTATTTGGCTTCATGCTGTCCGCTGCCAACATTTTAAGACACAGAAGACATACCGGTCTTTCTTGGTCTCCCAGCTTAGTTACAGTGAAGTCAAGCAGTACATACGCGTCATCATATTTCCTCATTTTAGCTTTCGGTTGACTTTTGTTGGTCTCATTATCTTCGTCTCTCTCCGCCTTTCTCTCCGACATCCTTGTTAAATATTTTTCCATGTTGTCTCTTGAGGGTTTGTTCAGTACACTTAATATCACTTGCTCTGTGATATCTTGTTATACGCCCCCCCCCCCCCCCCCGGCACCGCACTGGGCCCCCCCACGGGGGCGCGCCCCACTAAGGACTGATGTAATGTAACAAGGTCATTCAAAAAACTGTTGTCAAAAAGACAGAGCTCAGGACACAGATACATAGGCTATGTAATGAATACATGCATTTATGCCATAAAAAAACACTCAGTTTAACAGTCAGTTCTAGGATTAATAATTGGCTTCAAATGCACCTACAGGTAGAATGAATGGCGGCATTACGATTGTGGCATGAACAAGCAGAACAGAATAATTCTATTTTTCCCATTTTGGATAGCAATTCAAAAGGAGGCATTTAAGACATTAAACTTTGATCAACATTGATCAACATGCGTGAGGTTAGACCTGGGCTTTTGTCAGTAGCCCCGGATCAAATGAGAGCAGCGTTCTCTGGCTGCCTCTCCTCCAGCAGCGGGACCATACAATTGAGTCACTGTCAGCTGTTTGTGCTTCCATGCTCTGTGTGTGAATTTTTTTTTGCCAGTAGCGGGAGTAAAGTTACTGTAATAACTGTATGTTGGCTGTAAAGAACAGCTTCTCAGCTTTCAGAAATCGTCAGAATTTTTCTTAAGGCGCAAATTGTCGCAAAGTTACGGTATTTCAAAGCAAAACCTTATTAAAACTGTCTCATCTGTGACTGACTCAGAAAAAAAGAGATTCATGCTTTTCTGCCGAAGCTCAGGTTCATTTATTGAAAAATTTTCAGCCAAAACCATCATTTATTAGAACTGAATGTGCTATCCACTGCTGACAGACATATGTCATATGTGATTTAATTTTATCCAATATAACTAATGAATGATCAAACAAAATGAATGTAACAACAGTGTGAACTCACTCATGAAATAGCACTTTGTAAAGAGGACAGAGGAATCTGGGCTAGCCCCTGATGTTTCTAAATATACCGTATATATAGTCATCAAATATACAGTGCATTTGCATATATAGTACATTATTATTATTTATTTTAATTTTGTGTTTC